>CM026391.1:230902-257906 GCA_014843695.1 Archivesica marissinica
GCCATTTATTTATTTATGAAATGGTCCACACATGTAGAAAACATAATTAATGCACCCAAGTAACCCTTTCCTTCATAGAGATTTAGGTTAATATACTATTATTTCTCCATACAAACGACAGCCATTTAACCCTTTCCTTCATAGAGATTTAGGTTAATATACTATTATATCTCCATACAAACAACAGCCATTTAACCCTTTCCTTCATAGAGATTTAGGTTAATATACTATTATATATCCATACAAACGACAGCCATTTAACCCTTTCCTTCATAGAGATTTAGGTTAATATACTATTATATCTCCATACAAACGACAGCCAATTGACCCTTTCCTTCATAGAGATTTAGGTTAATATACTATTATATCTCCATACAAACGACAGCCATTTAATCCTTTCCTTCATAGAGATTTAGGTTAATATACTATTATATCTCCATACAAACGACAGCCAATTGACCCTTTCCTTCATAGAGATTTAGGTTAATATACTATTATATCTCTATACAAACGACAGTCATTTAGCTATCATGCAGTGGATATGTAGTCACCATATCTATCCCACCTCCATAGATATTACTGGGACTACACAAGATTCTGGCCTTTATTATGAGCATTGGTTAGGCTACTACATTGTCATTGTATGTAGTATTTGTAATGGCGTCAAGAGGTGCTTCTATGAGGGAAAGGGTTAAAACATTTTCTACAAGGTGGGATTACGGAATGAGGATCTAACAGGTAACATACCATGCTCCAAAAAATGCCGTGGACTTTTGAGTTTTCGTGCGTGATGCTCCAACTCTGTGCTATATTGTTGACCTTGTCTGGGAGATGGCCCGCAATGCATATGGTGGGTACTGGGTATGGATGGTGGGGTCCGTACAGGCGGTGCTTTCTTGAAATGCTCATTCTGCCGCCTGGCCATTCTCAAAACCTGTCCAGCAGGGCTTTGTACTCTTCCTGGCATGCGCCCAGCAGAGCGCCCTACTTTTGTACTCATGCTGGTGGGCAAACACAGGAAACAGTAATTTTCTTGTTTTACGATAGATTTAGCCCAGTTGCCTTGCCGGCTTTCAATGTCGTGTCTATGATGAGCATGATGATGCTGATGACGGAGTTGCGTCTGACTGTGCAATCGAGGTTCCGGATCTATTTTATCAGCAGCTAAACTTGCTACAGTTTCACAGCTATGATTGTCCTGTGGTTGGAAATGCCAGGTTTCTGACTCACTCAAACCTTGAAGGGCTGCAATAGTGGGTGGGGTACGTGGTACACCTATAGCGGGTATTGCAGTAACCTCTATGTGAACATCATCATCATGATCTTCACTCTCAAGATGAACGACTTCCCTAGCTATTCCCTCCGACCTTGAGGATTCTTCTGTGACCCTGACATCAGACACACCCTCTGACCTCAATTGATCGCCATTAATGTTTATTTGAGATTGAGAGATATTCTCTGTGTGCTCAGTGACCTTGGCATCTGATTCAAGTAACACACTGTCAACACCTGCAGTCAACAGTGATCCTTGTGCAGTGACTGGCTCGTGAGATATTAGGCTTTCATCATCCTGGAAAATATACAAAATTACATCTTGTAAGAAATCATGTGTAGGTCCTAAAGGATGTTCGATTTAACCCTTTGCATGCCGAGTAAATAAAATCACATTTGCAAATAACATAGATTCAGATCAGCCGCAGCGATACGCCACGTATGATCAGGATCTATGTTCTTTGCTATTCAGCCAAGTGTTTAGCTCCACTATCCGAATAGCAAACAGCAGAGCCTGATCAGACGGCACATTCTATTCTGTCTGATCTGGCTCTATGCTGTTTGCAAAAGTGATTTTATCAGCCACAGTTAAATTGCATGATCATTTGAGATGATATACAGAGAGGTGAATAACTGAAGAAATAACAATGCTAGCCAGCTAATGGGAACATTCGAAAGTTCCAAATGTAATCAGTATCTAGGTAGTAGTAGTCAAACTGACATATTTATCAACCTCTAGTGTTGGAACATCATCTGTCATATCTAATACGGGTTATCCCGATCACTCAACTACTCGGCTATTCTAGAACACAATCAGTATCTAGGTACTGACACTAGTAAAACTTACATGCTCATCAACCTCTAGTGTTGGAATGTCATCTGTCGTATCTACATACTGGTTATCCTGTTCACTCAACTCCTCGGCTATTCTAGAACACAATCAGTATCTAGGTACCGACACTAGTAAAACTTACATGCTCATCAACCTCTAGTGTTGGAATGTCATCTGTCGTATCTACATACTGGTTATCCTGTTCACTCAACTCCTCGGCTATTCTAGAACACAAATAATGCATATTCAATTAAACAATGGCATCGACAGCAAATTCTGGATAGCACAGTAGGTTTTATTCTAGAGTGGAAAAAAAAGGGCAGGGCGAGTCATAAAAGGGGCAAGTGGGTCATAAAAGAGGCAGGGTGCATTTTGAGCTGCAATGAGGTGAGGAAGGGGGTATATTGGGGTTAGCCCCTAGAACATTTTGCTAACTGATGGTGATTTATCAAAATTCTACATTAGTACGGTGTAACTCGGTTCTACATTACTACAGTGTAACTCAGTTCTACATTACTACTGTGTAACTCGGTTCTACATTACTACTGTGTAACTCGGTTCTACATTACTACGGTGTAACTCGGTTCTACATTACTACAGTGTAACTCAGTTCTACATTACTACTGTGTAACTCGGTTCTACATTACTACGGTGTAACTCGGTTCTACATTACTACGGTGTAACTTAGTTCTACATTACTACGGTGTAACTCAGTTCTACATTACTACTGTGTAACTCGGTTCTACATTACTATGGTGTAACTCGGTTCTACATTACTACGGTGCAACTCGGTTCTACATTACTACGGTGTAACTCGGTTCTACATTACTATGGTGTAACTCGGTTCTACATTACTACGGTGTAACTCAGTTCTACATTACTACAGTGTAACTTAGTTCTACATTACTACAGTGTAACTCGGTTCTACATTACTATGATGTAACTCGGTTCTACATTACTATGGTGTAACTTAGTTCTACATTACTACGGTGTAACTCAGTTCTACATTACTACAGTGTAACTTAGTTCTACATTACTACAGTGTAACTTAGTTCTACATTACTACAGTGTAACTCGGTTCTACATTACTACGATGTAACTCGGTTCTACATTACTACGGTGTAACTCGGTTCTACATTACTATGGTGTAACTCGGTTCTCCATTACTACAGTGTAACTCAGTTCTACATTACTACAGTGTAACTTAGTTCTACATTACTACGGTGTAACTTAGTTCTACATTAGTACGGTGTAACTCGGTTCTACATTACTATGGTGTAACTCGGTTCTCCATTACTACAGTGTAACTCAGTTCTACATTACTACGGTGTAACTTAGTTCTACATTAGTACGGTGTAACTCGGTTCTACATTACTACGGTGTAACTTAGTTCTACATTACTACGGTGTAACTCGGTTCTACATTACTATGGTGTAACTTAGTTCTACATTAGTACGGTGTAACTCGGAGAACCAGTAATGATACTGGATTAGTACACTTACTGATTAACTTCTGTTTTCCGGATGCCCTGTCTGCTGTCTGAAAGCATACATAAGTTAATACGTAAACAGTAAGTAAATAATTCCCTACAGATGGTGAACAAACAAGTAATTCCTACAGATGGCGAACAAACAAGTAATTCTCTACAGATGGCAAACAAACAAGTAATTCCTTACAGATGGCAAACAAGTAATTCCCCACAGATGGCAAACAAACAAGTAATTCCCTACAGATGGTGAACAAACAAGTAATTCCCTACAGATGGTGAACAAACAAGTAATTCCCTACAGATGGCAAACAAACAAGTAATTCCCTACAGATGGCAAACAAACAAGTAATTCCTACAGATGGAGAACAAACAAGTAATTCTCTACAGATGGCAAACAAGTAATTCCCCACAGATGGCAAACAAACAAGTAATTCCCTACAGATGGCAAACAAGTAATTCCCCACAGATGGCAAACAAACAAGTAATTCCCGACAGATGGTGAACAAACAAGTAATTCCCTACATATGGTGAACAAACAAGTAATTCCCTACAGATGGCAAACAAACAAGTAATTCCCTACAGATGGCAAATAAACAAGTAATTCCCTACAGATAGCAAACAAACAAGTAATTCCCTACAGATGGCAAACAAACAAGTAATTCCCTACAGATGGCAAACAAGTAATTCCTTACAGATGGTGAACAAACAAGTAATTCCCTACATATGGTGAACAAACAAGTAATTCCCTACAGATAGCAAACAAACAAGTAATTCCCTACAGATGGCAAACAAACAAGTAATTCCCTACAGATGGCAAACAAACAAGTAATTCCCTACAGATGGCAAACAAGTAATTCCCTATAGATGGTGAACAAACAAGTAATTCCCTACAGATGGCAAACAAACAAGTAATTCCCTACAGATAGCAAACAAACAAGTAATTCCCTACAGATGGTGAACAAACAAGTAATTCCCTACAGATGGCAAACAAACAAGTAATTCCCTACATATGGCAAACAAACAGGTAATTCCCTACAGATGGCAAACAAACAAGTAATTCCCTACAGATATCAAACAAAGAAGTAATTCCCTACAGATGGCAAACAAACAAGTAATTCCCTACAGATGGCAAACAAACAAGTAATTCCCTACAGATGGCAAACAAACAAGTAATTCCCTACAGTTGGCAAACAAACAAGTAATTCCCTACAGATGGCAAACAAACAAGTAATTCCCTACAAATGGCAAACAAACAAGTAATTCCCTACAGATGGCAAACAAACAAGTAATTCCATACAGATGGCAAACAAACAAGTAATTCCATACAGATGGCAAACAAACAAGTAATTCCCTACAGATGGTGAACAAACAAGTAATTCCCTACAGATGGTGAACAAACAAGTAATTCCCTACAGATGGCAAACAAACAAGTAATTCCCTACAGATGGTGAACAAACAAGTAATTCCCTACAGATGGCAAACAAACAAGTAATTCCCTACAGATGGCAAACAAACAGGTAATTCCCTACAGATGGCAAACAAACAAGTAATTCCCTACAGATAGCGAAGAAGTAATTCCCTACAGATAGCGAACAAGTAATTCCCTACAGATGGCGAACAAGTAATTCCCTACAGATAGCGAACAAGTAATTCCCTACAGATGGCGAACAAGTAATTCCCTACAGATGGTGAACAAACAAGTAATTCCCTACAGATAGCAAACAAACAAGTAATTCCATACAGATGGTGAACAAACAAGTAATTCCCTACAGATGGCAAACAAACAAGTAATTCCCTACAGATGGCAAACAAACAAGTAATTCCCTACAGATGGCAAACAAACAAGTAATTCCCTACAGATGGTGAACAAACAAGTAATTCCCTACAGATGGCAAACAAGTAATTCCCTACAGATGACAAACAAACAAGTAATTCCCTACAGATGGTGAACAAACAAGTAATTCCCTACAGATGGTGAACAAACAAGTAATTCCCTACAGATGGTGAACAAACAAGTAATTCCCTACAGATGGCAAACAAACAAGTAATTCCCTACAGATAGCAAACAAACAAGTAATTCCCCACAGATGGTGAACAAACAAGTAATTCCCCACATATGGTGAACAAACAAGTAATTCCCTACAGATGGCAAACAAACAAGTAATTCCCTACAGATGGTGAACAAACAAGTAATTCCCTACAGATGGTGAACAAACAAGTAATTCCCTACAGATAGCAAACAAATAAGTAATTCCCTACAGATGGCAAACAAACAAATAATTCCCTACAGATGGCAAACAAACAAGTAATTCCCTACAGATGGCAAACAAACAAGTAATTCCCTACAGATAGCAAACAAACAAGTAATTCCCTACAGATGGCAAACAAACAAGTAATTCCCTACATATGGTGAACAAACAAGTAATTCCCTACAAATAGCAAACAAACAAGTAATTCCCTACAGATGGTGAACAAACAAGTAATTCCCCACATATGGTGAACAAACAAGTAGTTCCCAACAGATGGCAAACAAACAAGTAATTCCCTACAGATGGTGAACAAACAAGTAATTCCCCACAGATGGTGAACAAACAAGTAATTCCCTACAGATGGCAAACAAACAAGTAATTCCCTACAGATGGCAAACAAACAAGTAATTCACTACAGATGGCAAACAAACAAGTAATTCCCTACAGATGGCAAACAAACAAGTAATTCCCTACAGATGGCAAACAAACAAGTAATTCCCTACAGATAGCAAACAAACAAGTAATTCCCTACAGATGGCAAACAAGTAATTCCCTACAGATGGCAAACAAACAAGTAATTCCCTACAGATGGTGAACAAACAAGTAATTCCCTACAGATGGCAAACAAACAAGTAATTCCCTACAGATGGTGAACAAACAAGTAATTCCCTACAGATGGCAAACAAACAAGTAATTCCCTACAGATAGCAAACAAACAAGTAATTCCCTACAGATGGCAAACAAACAAGTAATTCCCCACATATGGTGAACAAACAAGTAATTCCCTACAGATGGCAAACAAACAAGTAATTCCCTACAGATGGTGAACAAACAAGTAATTCCCTACAGATGGTGAACAAACAAGTAATTCCCTACAGATAGCAAACAAATAAGTAATTCCCTACAGATGGCAAACAAACAAATAATTCCCTACAGATGGCAAACAAACAAGTAATTCCCTACAGATGGCAAACAAACAAGTAATTCCCTACAGATAGCAAACAAACAAGTAATTCCCTACAGATGGCAAACAAACAAGTAATTCCCTACATATGGTGAACAAACAAGTAATTCCCTACAAATAGCAAACAAACAAGTAATTCCCTACAGATGGTGAACAAACAAGTAATTCCCCACATATGGTGAACAAACAAGTAGTTCCCTACAGATGGCAAACAAACAAGTAATTCCCTACAGATGGTGAACAAACAAGTAATTCCCCACAGATGGTGAACAAACAAGTAATTCCCTACAGATGGCAAACAAACAAGTAATTCCCTACAGATGGCAAACAAACAAGTAATTCACTACAGATGGCAAACAAACAAGTAATTCCCTACAGATGGTGAACAAACAAGTAATTCCCTACAGATGGCAAACAAACAAGTAATTCCCTACAGATAGCAAACAAACAAGTAATTCCCTACATATGGCAAACAAACAAGTAATTCCCTACAGATGGCAAACAAACAAGTAATTCCCTACAGATGGTGAACAAACAAGTAATTCCCTACAGATGGCAAACAAACAAGTAATTCCCTACAGATAGCAAACAAACAAGTAATTCCCTACAGATGGCAAACAAACAAGTAATTCCCTACAGATGGCAAACAAACAAGTAATTCCCTACAGATGGCAAACAATCAAGTAATTCCCTACAGATGGCAAACAAACAAGTAATTCCCTACAGATGGCAAACAATCAAGTAATTCCCTACAGATGGTGAACAAACAAGTAATTCCCTACAGATGGTGAATAAACAAGTAATTCCCTTCAGATAGTGAATAAACAAGTAATTCCCTACAGATGCTGATGTATTAACTGATATACTATAAATATCCAAGCCAAGTACTATACCACCCTGGTACTAGTGTCACATATTAACAGTCTTTCAGATGGGACTCTAAACCGAGGTCTCGTGTCAGTGCTTTACACCGTGTACGTAAAAGAACCAGATGAGATTATGAAATAGGTCTCTGTCTGTATCATTGCACTATCCTCCAAAAATCTAAAATGACTAATCTCTTCAGGAGACTTCGCTCATATGGGGAACGGGTAGCGATGACAAATAAATGTAAAACACACACACATTGCACTTGCAAGCAGGAAGACATCATTCAAACCTCTATATTTGAACAGCATATATTCTACTTATACCATCTAAAAGTACTCCTAGATAAATAAGCATGAACAAACACTCTTCTTATGATATTGTAAATTCCAAAAACTAAATTTGGGGTCAACGATGTTTGCTACTTGACCTGGCTTATGTTTGTATCATAAACATGGTGGATACTTGAATTAATGTCATGTTTCATCCAGTTTATTCAGATAGCCATACACATGTCTGGGCGTCCAGGAAGTCACTAAACAAAATGTAGCATTAATATTTCAGATATACGATACACCTGAACAATATATTCTTAAACCCATTTCATTCTGGATACCGTTCAAACAGTATTTGCAAAGAACATAGAGCCAAATCAGCTGCCACAGAACGATCCGTCTGATCAGGCTCTATGCTGTTTGCTATTCAGATGATCTTGCTAAGACACTTGGCTATATAGCAAACAACATAGATCCTGATCAGCACGCAGCGTCCCGCTGCGGCTGATCTGGATCTATGTTGTTTGCAAAAGCCTTTAAATGTATCCAATATTACCCATATTACTGTTCAAAACAATTTTTTCTGAGTACCTGCAACGGGAATCCCAGGCAGATTTATAGTCCAGTGGTTAATTAACATGCTGGACTGGTAATCCAGGGATCGCAGGTTCGATCACCCATCTGACCCTAAGATGGCACAATAAACCGAGGTCTTGTGTCAGTGCTTTACACTGTGCAAGTAATTTGACAAGAGGAGACTCTGGAATGAGTCTCTGTCTGTATCATTGCTCTAATCCACCAAAAATTTAAAATGACTAATCTCTTCATGAAGCGTCGCTCATATGGGCAACCGGTAGCGATGATAGCTAAACGTAAAACACACACTGTAGTCCATCCCATTTGTGTACGGTTCATTCTCACCTATAAGGTGATCTCACCTATAAGACGACCCCCCCCTACTTTGGTCCTGAAATCTGTGTGTTTTGGAATGCACTCGCATATAAGACGGGTTGATAAAATGGACACCAAACCATGTATAAATTGCATGTTTAGCCCGTGCACATTGAAGACATTTTCAGTGTCAGGGTGCTTGCAGTGTCAGGGTGCTTGCAGTGTCAGGGTGCTTGCAGTGTCAGGGTGCTTGCAGTGTCAGGGTGTTTGCAGTGTCAGGGTGCTTGCAGTGTCAGGGTGCTTGCAGTGTCAGGGTGCTTGCAGTGTCAGGGTGCTTGCAGTGTCAGGGTGCTTGCAGTGTCAGGGTGCTTGCAGTGTCAGGGTGCTTGCGTGTCAGGGTGCTTGCAGTGTCAGGGTGCTTGCAGTGTCAGGGTGCTTGCAGTGTCAGGGTGCTTGCAGTGTCAGGGTGCTTGCAGTCAGGGTGCTTGCAGTGTCAGGGTGCTTGCAGTGTCAGGGTGCTTGCAGTGTAGGGTGCTTGCAGTGTCAGGGTGCTTGCAGTGTCAGGGTGCTTGCAGTGTCAGGGTGCTTGCAGTGTCAGGGTGCTTGCAGTGTCAGGGTGCTTGCAGTGTCAGGGTGCTTGCAGTGTCAGGGTGCTTGCAGTGTCAGGGTGCTTGCAGTGTCAGGGTGCTTGCAGTGTCAGGGTGCTTGCAGTGTCAGGGTGCTTGCTTTTCTAAAACGTAATTATGGATACCATTTACGACATTAAAAAAAACATTGACTTTTTTTAGCACTCACTTACTCACAGACGGGAAGCCACTTCGAGGCCAAAATATGGTGGTAAAAAGGGCGTGTTATGCGTGAGTATGGAAGGTAGTATGTATGCAATAATTGTATCATTGTATTGTGCATAGCCCTACAGTGAAACCTGTGTTAGTGGTCACCTCAATTAAACAGCCAACCTGTATTAAGCAGCCAGTTCCAGATACCCAATATATTGTTTTATTATACATTTGACCTCTATTAAGCAGTCACCTGTGTTAAGCAGCCACTTTCTGTGATTGCTTAACACAGGTTTGACTGTACATATACAATCAAATATGATTAAAATAAACTAATACATGCAACCAGAACATGTTAAAAGGAATTTTCACACATTCATTTTTTTTTTCAGCGAGAGACAAACATTTAAAAAAATAATACACCCCCCCCCCCCCACCAATCAATCAAAGACAATATTTAAGGAATAAATCGTGGGTTAATAGTTTCTATGGGGTATAAACTACATTGTGGTTAAGTGTGTGTAGGCCGTGGGCATACACGCTAACTTTATAAAACCAAAAAAACTTGTCGAAATATGTATCAACTAAATGTATATGCAATAAAGAAATAAACGAGGTTACCCGGATAGGGGCCTCAAAATGAAAAAAAAACAACTTTAAACATGCCAAATGTAGTTCATATCCCGATATTAACCCGCGATTCATTACTTATATTTACATTAATTACCCGCGATTCATTACTTATATTTACATTAATTACCCGCGATTCATTACTTATATTTACATTAATTACCCGCGATTCATTACTTATATTTACATTAATTACCCGCGATTCATTACTTATATTTACATTAATTACCCGCGATTCATTACTTATATTTACATTAATTACCCGCGATTCATTACTTATATTTACATTAATTACCCGCGATTCATTACTTATATTTACATTAATTATTCTTTTCAATGACACAAAGAAAATATAGCACACTTTGCATTTAAAATGTTTTTAGTCCAGATGTGTGCCGGAACAGGTAAATAGATCATCCTTGGAACAGCGTAAAGGTGGGTAGAGATGGGGTGGGGTGGAAATGGGGTGGAGTGGAGATTGGGTGGGGTGGAAATGGGGTGGGGTGGAGATGGGGTGGGGTGAGTGGAGATTGGGTGGAGTGGAGATGGGGTGGAGATGGAGATGAGGTGGAGTGGAGATGGGGTGGAGATGAGGTGGAGATGGGGTGGAGATGAGGTGGAGTGGAGATGGGGTGGAGATGAGGTGGAGATGGAGATGGAGTGGAGATGGGGTGGAGGTGTGGTAGAGATGGATAGAGATGGGGTGGAGGAGTGGAGATGGGGTTGAGGAGGAGTGGAGATGGGGTGGAGATGAGGTGGAGTGGAGATGAGGTGGAGGTGTGGTAGAGATGGGGTGGAGATGGAGTAGAGATGAGGTGGAGGAGGTTGCCACTAGTGATAATATTGCTTTCAATATTCATTCGTTGAAATATAATTCGATAATTCACTGTAATAAAATATCCATTGCTCACCATCTGACCTTGTCTATTCCTGGAAACTCTAAATAACCTTCCACATTAAAGTCTGATCAATGCAAAACTATGTCCCAAAATAGAAGGTCATCTATCCATCACAGATCAACACAATCAAATGAAATATTCTCAGTTTTTCAGTCACAAACCAAATTGTATGCAATAAAACTTTAATCCTTTTGTAGGCTAAGTAGTCGTATAATCCAATACAATGTCACACGGGGACCAGTCAGGGCCGGGGCAAATACAAATTACATAAAATACTTAAACCTTTAATGCATTAAGTATAGCTACCTTAATCTCTGTAGATTTATATTGCATGATATTCATTAGTGTACAAGTTTTCATTCGAAATAAAATCTTTTTTTTTAAAAAGGAAATAACACATGTGTGTTATCAAATAATGAGATAGCAATTTTCAAGTATTGTACTGGCATAAAAGAAATAATATCTTTCTTAAAGCGACACTACATCAGTGAAAACACAAATTTCTACAGAATGTATTTTCCTATTATATGGTATAATTGTTTCCCAAATATTTGCCTCAAATGCATATTTTAACTAATAAACAAACGTCGTATACGCGGTTTGTTGACATAACAAAATAATGTAAACATCCATGCGTAATACAACGTGTGTATCCTGAATAACACGATTTATGGTACAGATTTACCGTTATATCTCACATTTGTGCCTATGTATTCATAGACCATTCTTTGTTAAATTATCTATAAATGACATTATCTCGTGTTTGCTATTGATGATGATGACAAACAAACGTCAATTCAGGAGCATGGATGACCGATCCTACTTTCAATCCACAAAAACACTGTTTATTGATTCAATGTTAGTGTTTGAATGTATTCGGAAGAATTTGTAGTAGTAATGCATTTATACGTGAAAAAATGCATTTTATTTGCTTTTTGCGATGTAGTGTCGCTTTAATGAATTGATGTTGACTGGTTTTGTGGATTTTCTTATCGATACAAGTAGCGACAATTCCGTTAGGTTCACATTGATTTTTACCAAGCAGCTGCTGTATTTTCTAATTGCTAACATAATAATATCACAAAAATGGTTTTATTTACTTTAATGAGAGATGTGGATCAGTTACTGCCCCTGAATACTCTTTAAGGAGGATAAGTCTTTCTAACTGGTTTCCTCTGTTTTCAATGCGGTTTTCATCTTATAATTATTAAAGTACAGTCAAACCTGTGTTAGTGGCCACCTCCATTAAGCAGCCAATCTGTATTAAGCAGCCAGTTTCCAGATTCCCAATATGTCGTTATATTATACATTTGACCTCTATTAAGCAGCCACCTGTGCTAAGCAGCCACTTTCTGTGATTCCCTTGGCTGGCTGCTTAAGGCAGGTTTGACTGTATTTAATGTTCGCATACACACATATCCAACATTTCGGCGAGATGACCCGCCTTTATCGCGGTAATGCTAGTATCCTCGATGTCTACATACTGATACTTGTTAACGAGATAACTACGGTAATTGGTTTAATACAATACTGACCAGTGAAAATCCAGGGAACACATGATTTATAAACATCGTAATAACTACATGTATGAGTGTGTTTTATGTTTATTTATCGTCGCTACCGGTTGCCCATATGAGCGACGCGACGCCTCCTGAAGAGATTAATCATTTTACATTTTTGGAGGATAGTGCAATGATACAGACATAAACCTATTCCAGAGTCTCCTCTGGTTGTTTACATGCATGGTGTAAAGCACCGACACGAGAAATCGGTTTAAAGTCCAATCTGAAAGACTGTTAATTTTATTAGGGTCAGACGGGGGATCGAACCTGCGATCCCTGGATTACTAGTCCAGCGTATTACCACTGAGCTATAGATCCGTCTGTCTACATGTATGATACTGTATTGGTTTAATACAATACTGAGCAGTGAATGGTGTTTAACCCTTTCAACACCACAGACCTCTAAATAGGCTTGCAAAAAGTGTAGATCCAGATGAGTCGGCTCGTGACGAGCCGTCTCATCAGGATCTGCACTTTTTCCCAGTGATATGACTATTTTTAGACATAATTACCCATTTTGATAAATGAACTTGTCCAAATGTGATTTTCTGATTCATTTATTGGTTTATGAATATCATGGACCAGTCCATGTGAGTTACTTGGTGTTGAATGGGTTAACTCTTTCAACACCAAGTAACTGACATGGACTGGTCCATGACATTTTTAGACCAATTAAATTAATAAGAAAATTACATTTGGATCAGTTCATTTATCAAAATGGGTAAATTATTTTCTAAAAATTGTAATATTACTTGCAAAAAATGCAGATCCTGATGAGACGGCTCGTCACGAGCCGGCTCATCTGGATCTACACTTTTTTGTAAGCCAATTTAGAGGTCTGTGGTGTTGAAAGGGTTAATAGAACATTGTTTGTTTGTTTTTGTGGGGTTTAATGTATGCACAAACAGCTTAGGTTATTACGGCGACTCTCCGGCTATTACTGGCGGAGGAAGACCTCATGTGCCATTCCGAGCAGTACTTAGTTCACCCTGGTAGAACCATTGACCTTCTGCAAGCCAGCTGGATCATTCCTCATATGAAATAATTCTACACCCACAGTGGGATTCGAACCTTATTATTATATTTTGGGTTTTACGCCTGCATCAGCACCATTTCGGGCTATATCACCGGCGGGAGGGATTCGAACCTATAAACATTGAAGTAACTGTAATAATGTATGGATCTTATACAATACTGACCAGTGGGAGCATGTCTTGGAGTTTTTGGAGATACAAATGAGAGGTATTCCTTGTTCTGTGTGCTTCCCAAAGACGAGCCTGTAGTATAGCGGGAATTCATCGATCTAAGAAAATCTTCGTCCAGGAATAGGGAACCCATGGATCCATACCTGCGCAACAACACAAAAGTCATGTGTTCAATCCTTCAAACAAATAACTCGCAAACTATGCATACATGTGTAACAACACAAAAGTCATGTGTTCAATCCTTCAAACAAACAACTCGCAAACTATGCATACATGTGCAACAACACAAAAGTCATGTGTTCAATCCTTCAAACAAACAACTCGCAAACTATGCATACATGTGTAACAACACAAAAGTCATGTGTTCAATCCTTCAACCAAACAACTCGCAAACTATGCATAATGTGTAACAACACAAAAGTCATGTGTTCAATCCTTCAACCAAACAACTCGCAAACTATGCATACATGTGTAACAACACAAAAGTCATGTGTTCAATCCTTCAAACAAACAACTCGCAAACTATGCATACATGTGTAACAACACAAAAGTCATGTGTTCAATCCTTCAAACAAACAACTCGCAAACTATGCATACCTGCGTAACAACACAAAAGTCATGTGTTCAATCCTTCAAACAACAACTCGCAAACTATGCATACATGTGTAACAACACAAAAGTCATGTGTTCAATCCTTCAAATAAATAACTCGCAAACTATGCATACCTGCGTAACAACACAAAAGTCATGTGTTCAATCCTTCAAACAACAACTCGCAAACTATGCATACATGTGTAACAACACAAAAGTCATGTGTTCAATCCTTCAAATAAATAACTCGCAAACTATGCATACCTGCGTAACAACACAAAAGTCACGTGTTCAATCCTTCAACCAAACAACTCACAAACTATGCATACATGTGTAACAACACAAAAGTCATGTGTTCAATCCTTCAACCAAACAACTCGCAAACTATGCATACATGTGTAACAACACAAAAGTCATGTGTTCAATCCTTCAAACAAACAACTCGCAAACTATGCATACATGTGTAACAACACAAAAGTCATGTGTTCAATCCTTCAAACAAACAACTCGCAAACTATGCATACCTGCGTAACAACACAAAAGTCATGTGTTCAATCCTTCAAACAACAACTCGCAAACTATGCATACATGTGTAACAACACAAAAGTCATGTGTTCAATCCTTCAAATAAATAACTCGCAAACTATGCATACCTGCGTAACAACACAAAAGTCACGTGTTCAATCCTTCAACCAAACAACTCACAAACTATGCATACATGTGTAACAACACAAAAGTCATGTGTTCAATCCTTCAACCAAACAACTCGCAAACTATGCATACATGTGTAACAACACAAAAGTCATGTGTTCAATCCTTCAACCAAACAACTCGCAAACTATGCATACATGTGTAACAACACAAAAGTCATGTGTTCAATCCTTCAACCAAACAACTCGCAAACTATGCATACATGTGTAACAACACAAAAGTCATGTGTTCAATCCTTCAACCAAACAACTCGCAAACTATGCATAATGTGTAACAACACAAAAGTCATGTGTTCAATCCTTCAACCAAACAACTCGCAAACTATGCATACATGTGTAACAACACAAAAGTCATGTGTTCAATCCTTCAAACAAACAACTCGCAAACTATGCATACATGTGTAACAACACAAAAGTCATGTGTTCAATCCTTCAAACAAACAACTCGCAAACTATGCATACATGTGTAACAACACAAAAGTCATGTGTTCAATCCTTCAACCAAACAACTCGCAAACTATGCATACATGTGTAACAACACAAAAGTCATGTGTTCAATCCTTCAAACAAACAACTCGCAAACTATGCATACATGTGTAACAACACAAAAGTCATGTGTTCAATCCTTCAAACAAACAACTCGCAAACTATGCATACCTGCGTAACAACACAAAAGTCATGTGTTCAATCCTTCAAACAACAACTCGCAAACTATGCATACATGTGTAACAACACAAAAGTCATGTGTTCAATCCTTCAAATAAATAACTCGCAAACTATGCATACATGTGTAACAACACAAAAGTCATGTGTTCAATCCTTCAAATAAATAACTCGCAAACTATGCATACCTGCGTAACAACACAAAAGTCATGTGTTCAATCCTTCAAATAAATAACTCGCAAACTATGCATACCTGCGTAACAACACAAAAGTCATGTGTTCAATCCTTCAAACAAACAACTCGCAAACTATGCATACATGTGTAACAACACAAAAGTCATGTGTTCAATCCTTCAAACAAACAACTCGCAAACTATGTGTATATTTATTTTAGGAATAAACTTCTTGTAAATGATATATTTACCTGGAATTACTGATGCCTATGACATGCTATATTTACCTGGAATCATTATTGCTCATGAGATGATATATTTACCTGGAATCGCTGCTGCCTAGGAGATGATATATTTATCTGGAATCACTGCTGCCTAGGAGATGATATATTTACCTGGAATCACTGCTGCCTAGGAGATGATATATTTACCTGGAATCACTACTGCCTATGATATGATATATATACCTGGAATCACTGCTGCCTAGGAGATGATATATTTACCTGGAATCACTGCTGCCTAGGAGATGATATATTTACCTGGAATCACTGCTGCCTAGGAGATGATATATTTACCTGGAATCACTGCTGCCTAGATGGTGATATATTTACCTGGAATCACTGCTGCCTAGGAGATGATATATTTACCTGGAATCACTGCTGCCTAGGAGATGATATATTTACCTGGAATCACTGCTGCCTAGGAGATGATATATTTACCTGGAATCGCTGCTGCCTAGGAGATGATATATTTACCTGGAATCACTGCTGCCTAGGAGATGATATATTTACCTGGAATCACTGCTGCCTAGGATATGATATATTTACCTGGAATCACTGCTGCCTATGAGATAATATATTTACCTGGAATCACTGCTGCCTAGGAGATGATATATTTACCTGGAATCACTGCTGCCTAGGAGATGATATATTTACCTGGAATCACTGTTGCCTAGGAGATGCTGAATGCTCATAATTCTATCCATGTCCTGATCCTCCACCTGGGTCATTGTGTTACTGGCCGCCTGGGCCGACACTCGCTCATTCTTGTCACATTCCTGCAAACCACCTCATAGACTCAGTAACAATGAAACCACCTCATAGACTCAGTAACAATGAAACATCCACTACATGCTATAATGTAGGTATCCGTGGTCCAGTGGTCGAGCGTCGGATTCAGAATCGAACAGTCCCGGGTTCGATACTCGGTCAGGCCACGCATGTAGTGTCATTGAGCAAGGCACCTCACACACATTGCTTAGTACATGTACTGGTTAACCGCTTAGGTCGGCTCAGTCAGACTAGGAAAACATGTCTAGGTCTCCCCCGCAAGGGGGTTGACATTAATGGAACATGCATACATAATTATACGATCAGAAATCATTCTAAGTTTACTGTTTCAGTGTTTTTCAAGAGATACTAGGTATGAGGTATGATGTACGAGGTACAAGGTATGAGGTACGAGGTATGATGTATGAGGTACGAGGTATGATGTACGAGGTACAAGGTATGATGTACGAGGTATAATGTACGAGGTATGAGGTACGAGGTATGATGTACGAGGTATGAGGTATGATGTACGAGGTATGATGTACGAGGTATGATGTACGAGGTATGATGTACGAGGTACAAGGTATGAGGTACGAGGTATGATGTACGAGGTATGAGGTATGATGTACATGATTCTGTCAAGCCTGCTGAGTAAATAAAATCACATTTGCAGACATATCCTTAGGTGGACATTAGTGTAAAATATCAACCAATCACATTATAGGTTGCAAAGTTATTATTAAATCAGACAATCCGAGAGTTGACCTCTGTGTCCTTGACCTTGAAGTTGAATACAGAACAGTTCATTATTAAGTAGAACACTTGTGTCTCATATATTTCATACCAAATCTTGTCCAGTAAACTACATTTTTGTCATTGTAAAGCACTCCTTTTCTAATGGTATATTTAATGGTCAAATTGTGTATTTTAACCATATTCTGTTGAAATATATATATTAACCCATTCAACACCAAGTAACTGACATGGACTGGTCCATGATATTTCTAGATCAATAAATAAATTAAAAAAATACATTTGGACCAGTTTGTTTATCAAAATGGGTAGTTTTATCTAAAAATAGTAATATTACTGGCAAACAGTGCAGATCCTGATGAGATGGCTCATCATGAGCCGGCTCATCTGGATCTACACTTTTTGTAAGCCTATTGAGAGGCCTGTGGTGTTGAAAGGGTTGAATAATAAGGGCACAATCACGCATTTTCTCCATCAAATAAATTCTGAATTATGATTTGCCAGTATGGTAATAAAGTGTAGCAAATTCTCATGACACCAGAACTGCAAACATGTGCCACTTTCTACAATACACAACCGCACAACCACCTATGTTAGTGTGAACGTATGTAATAAGAAATAGTTCCGGTATAAAAAAATTTTAAACTATAGATTAAACAAATTCATTAGAATATATTACTTAATAATTAACTGTTCAGAAAATAGCTAAAATACAAAAGTACATCCAACCGCGGAGGAATACGAAACTCAAGCAGTGGCAGAGAAAATACAACCTTTCACTGTTTCAAAATAGTGCAAGATGGAGTTTTGTTTCACTGAGAAAACTCTGTCATTCATTGAAAAGCATAAAAGAAACTGTTCTTTAACCCTTAACCAGCCAATCACAACTAAAGTCGCTCAGATAGTGGAGCTAAAATGAAAAAGTGAATAGCAAACAACATAGATACTAATCAGACATGGCGCTATGCCATGGCTGATCTGGATCTATGTTGTTTGCACATTCCGTATAATTTATTCGGGAGGATAATGGTTTACGTCGGATTACATTTACAAATAAGTTATTAACGAACACATAATTTTGTTAGAATCAAAACGTAAGTAAAACAGCTAACAAAGTATTTCTAAAATTGATATCAATTTGCATGCTGTAATATACAGTTAATGTAGCTATAGATTGAGCAAGCAAGACATGCTCTTTTCAGAATATTCTTTTGAATCATATTTATTACAAAAAAGCACCAAAGAATACATAGAAAAATAACTTTACTGTACAACATACAATATAAGAATTCTGTATATTATGGCACACATTTCTTAAAACAGGCTTTTTTTCAGACCAATTTTATAGTATTCGGCTATGCTACCAATTGAGAAAAAAAACGTATTTATTTTTTTCCGCAAATTTGGGATAAAAAATCCCATTTGAAAATTAAATTGTTTTTTTAATTTATTATTAACATTTTTACCTGGTATTGGACAATCAAAGTTAACAATTAATACTACACCTCCCACAGTACACTATTTATATCTTCAATGTAGTGATTGTTGCATTTAAAAACTGACATCTATTTATTTTTATGAAAACACTTAAATTCCCAATTCCATGGGCATGGATCATATTCCCAATTACATGAGCATGGATCATATTCCAAATTCCATGGGCATGGATGAATACTTTGAAGAAATCACAAAATGAGAAGAAATGATCTAAAGGTATTGATAACTACCGTATATTCCCGGAATAAGTCGGACCTTTCTCTCATTCAGAAATGTGGGGATGTACTTCCGGTATTCGACTTATGGGACGAGAAACACGCAAAAACAATGTTTAACAAATTTATTTGTTGGAACTTCATTTACGTCTGTTTGTTTGTTTTATTTGTTATAATATAACAATTTACTTAGACTATTATTTACGTTACAAACCATAGGAAAAACTGACAAACAAACTTCATAAATTATTGTTGTGCTTCAGTGTATTTTTTTATGATTTGTGATGGAATAAAGTCAAACAGATATCTCAAATGTAGCCCAGTTTCATTCAAAAATGAGAGAAAAAACCATTGTACTGAATGTTATTAGTCCAAAGGACCCTCGACTTATGGAAGCATCCATCTTAAAATTAGCATTTTCAAGTAAAAATTTGACCCTATGGAAGTATCCATCTTAGAATTAGCATTTTCAAGCAAACATTTGACCCTCGACTTAAGGAAGTATCCATCTTAGAATTAGCATTTTCAAGCAAACATTTGACCCTCGACTTAAGGAAGTATCCATCTTAGAATTAGCATTTTCAAGCAAACATTTGACCCTCGACTTATGGAAGCATCCATTTTAAAATTAGCATTTTCAAGCAGAAATTTGACCCTCGACTTATGGAAGTATCCATCTTAGAATTAGCATTTTCAAGCAAACATTTGACCCTCGACTTAAGGAAGTATCCATCTTAGAATTAGCATTTTCAAGCAAACATTTGACCCTCGACTTATGACCGAGATCGACTTGTGGTCGGGAATATGCAGTAGTATGAAAGCTTGTGGTCGGGAATATACAGTAGTATGAAAGCTTGTGGTCGGGAATATGCAGTAGTATGAAAGCTTATGGTCGGGAATATGCAGTAGTATGAAAGCTTGTGGTCGGGAATATGCAGTAGTATGAAAGCTTATGGTCGGGAATATGCAGTAGTATGAAAGCTTATGGTCGGGAATATGCAGTAGTATGAAAGTTTATATACAAGTTTATACACAATATTATGAGTACAGCCACCATGCTATGATGTTTAACCCTTTCAACCCCAAGTAACTGACATGGACTGGTGCGTGATATTTTCAGACCAATAAATTAATAAGAAAATTACCTTTGGACCAGTTCATTTATCAAAATGGGTAATTTTATCTAAAAATAGTAATAATTATTACTGGCAAAAAAGTGCAGATCCTGATGAGACGGCTCGTCATGAGCCGGCTCATCTGGATCTACACTTTTCATAAGCCTATTTAGAGGCCTGTGGGGTTGAAAGGGTTAAACAACAGTGCTCTATTCGCCTTCTATATATTCCATATGTAGAAAGAATATAAATCTACTCGGTATCGAGTGGGGCCATAATTTCGTAGATTTATATTCTGTGTATAATGAACTGTGGTCCGCTGGAGAGAGTACAGTTTGATATTCATATGTAAACGTGTTTTACGTTTATTTATCGTCGCTACCGGTTACCCATATGAGCGACACCTCATGAAGAGATTAGTCATTTTAAATTTTTGGAGGATAGTGCAATGATACAGACAGAGACCCATTCCAGAGTCTCCTCTGGTTCTTTACAGCACCGACACGAGACCTCGGTTTAAAGTCCCATCTGAAAGACTGGTAATTTTATTAGGGTCAGACGGGGGATCGAACCTGCGATCCCTAGATTACTCAGATGGGGGGAATCGAACCTGCGATCCCTAGATTACTCAGACAGGGGAATCGAACCTGAGATCCCTGGATTACTCAGACGGGGATTCGAACCTGAGATCCCTGGATTACTCAGACGGGGAATCGAACCTGCGATCCCTGGATTACTCAGACGGGGGAATCGAACCTGCGATCCCTGGATTACTCAGACGGAGGAATCGAACCTGCGATCCCTGGATTACTCATATGTAAGCATTATCACCGGAACTTGCTATATTTGTACATATTTGGAAGTTCGATCATGCAGTAATTCAACATACAAATGATCTTTTCAAATAAAATCAGAATGATTTTCGCATTGTGCTATATATAGCCCAGTAGCATGTACCCTATCGCTTACTCATATAGTCTCTCAGTCTCTACAATATAAGCCCTATCATAATTTATAAAGGACTTAGAGAAGCCCACAGAGCACTTCATCTAAACATTTACAGAGGAAAAAGTTTGTAATATATTACCGTATTCACCTATTTAAGTTCCCTGGGCGCTTACACATCCCAGAAAAGGTGTGCTCTTATTTCAGTCCA
This sequence comes from Archivesica marissinica, assembly GCA_014843695.1. Lineage (NCBI taxonomy): Eukaryota > Metazoa > Mollusca > Bivalvia > Venerida > Vesicomyidae > Archivesica > Archivesica marissinica. The sequence continues at coordinate 252,739 of CM026391.1, forward strand.
GTCTATCACACTATGTTTACATACTACCGCCACAACATATACTATAATGTTTACATTATATAAACCATTACTTTCAGATAATAAAATATTCCCAACTTCTACATTATTTTAATGTCTGCTGTTCACAATTCATTTACTTATTGTATGTTTTTGAAAGTATCCACATAGATCAGATATATTTAATGGGGAAGCGGTGCTTAAAAGGGTGAATACAGTATATTAATTATGTAGATATGCCACGCGTGCGTTGTTCTTACCGTGATGGTAATTAAAGCTGGAGGTTTCTCATCTCGATGTTTTACAGGATATAAAGGATAGTTCGATACTACTGAGGGATAGTTCTTGAAACCAGAAAATATTTACAAATCTAACTAATATAATAGGTTTCTAAAAATATAAGATAGTCATGTATGTTTTTACATTTCGACTTGCTATAAAACACTCATAAATTCATTATTTACTAAGAAATTCAACTTTTCGACTGATCGTCTACGGTATGCAAATAAACTGGTATGTTTTTTTTACATCAGTAATGTACATGTATGGTTCCCTGTATATTAACCCTTAAAATGCTAATCACAACTAAAGTTGCTTTTGCAAACAGCATGGAGCCAAATCAGATGGCACAGAAGGACTGTCAGGCTCTATGCTATTTGCTATTCAGATAGTGGAGCTATCACACTTGGCAGAATAGCAAACAATATATGTTATATGTTATGTTATATTTCGGGTTTTACGCCTGCATCAGCACCATTTCGGGATATATCGCCGGAGGGCAGTTTACCTAACACCTTTCCTGGGCAGGCTCCAGCGGTTAACCAGTACTTGGGTGCACCAACCTTCATAAGAAACTGCCAACTTTTTCATATAAATGAGACACAGTCTGAGCGGGGCTCGAACCCGTGACCATCAGTGATGATAGGTTACAGTGGTATACAAGTCAGCGACCTTAACCACTCGACCATGGAGGCGAACCCAAACAATATAGAACCTGATCAGATACAGCGTTACGTCGCAGCTGATTTGGATGTATGTTTGCATATTCCTTACAATTTATTCAGCATTTTAAGAATTAAGACACATAGTTTTGCCATTGCTGGACAAACATACATATGGACTGATGAAAAAATACCATAAAATGATAATTTTGTAAGTATACTGTTAAACCTAAAGTTGTTGCTATGTAACAGTAACTATCTAGTCATCTAATATAAAAGCCAACAAACCAAGAAAATTCCAGTAGATGTACGCTGAATAAATACTAGTTGTCTTTCAGTTATTTAACCAATTTGATTCTGGATACCATTCAAACAGTATTTGCAAAGAACATAGAGCCAGATCAACCACCATGGAACGTGCCGTCTTCTCAGGCTCTATGCTGTTTGCTATTCAGATGATCTTGCTAAGACACTTGGCTATGTAGCAAACAACATAGATCCTGATCAGCATGCAGCGTCACGCTGCGGCTGATCTGGATCTATGTTGTTTGCAAAAGCCTTTAAATGTATCCAGAATGAAATGGGTTAATGGCGATTAAAACATGGTTTGGAGTTCTGACACCTACGAATTGCGGCGCTCAGAACGACAAACCATGTTTTATTCGACGATAAATAATGCAAATACAAATATGATTTCAATTCTAACATGACCAAAATATCGAAAAAGCAAAAAAATAGTTAGGTGTTATTTTTTTCTGCAATTCGAAATGATGTCACTATAAAAATTATATAGCTACAAAAATGCTAGTAAAATGGTGCCATGTTTGACGCCACTTGCTAAACAATGTTTTATTGCAGATTTAAACACGGTAAATAACTTCTTTGCATAATTATACAAACAAAATGTTAGAATATTAAATTGAGAATGATGAAGAATTGTTTCTCGCAGTTATAATATGAGTGGGAAGAATATCTTTAAAATTAAGGTATATTTAATTATTTACGGCAATGTTTTTAAAAGGGAATAAATTGACTCTGCGGAATGCCATGTAGTGTGTATATTGTGCAGCGTACATACCTGTATTTTGACCTTGGGCAGCGAAACCGACCCAGAATCCTCCTGCTCAGTGTAAGTAACAATATAAAATAAACTCCCATACAGTGATAGCCACATATCCCCCCCAGAGCTGAATGATACACTGTGCAAACTCCCATACAGTCATAGCCACGTATTCCCCAGAGCTGCATGATACACTGTGTAAACTCCCATACAGCCATAGCCATGTATTCCCCAGAGCTGCATGATACACTGTGTAAACTCCCATACAGCCATAGCCACATATTCCCCAGAGCTGCATGATACACTGTGTAAACTCCCATACAGCCATAGCCACGTATTCCCCAGAGCTGCATGATACACTGTGTAAACTCCCATACAGTCATAGCAATGTATTCCCCAGAGCTGCATGATACACTGTGTAAACTCCCATACAGCCATAGCCACGTATTCCCCAGAGCTGCATGATACACTGTGTAAACTCCCATACAGTCATAGCAATGTATTCCCCAGAGCTGCATGATACACTGTGTAAACTCCCATACAGTCATAGCAATGTATTCCCCAGAGCTGCATGATACACTGTGTAAACTCCCATACAGCCATAGCCATGTATTCCCCAGAGCTGCATGATACACTGTGTAAACTCCCATACAGTCATAGCCACGTATTCCCCAGAGCTGCATGATACACTGTGTAAACTCCCATACAGCCATAGCCACGTATTCCCCAGAGCTGCATGATACACTGTGTAAACTCCCATACAGCCATAGCCACGTATTCCCCAGAGCTGCATGATACACTGTGTAAACTCCCATACAGTCATAGCAATGTATTCCCCCTATCCCATACAGTCATAGCCATGTATTTACCAGAGCTGCATGATACACTGTGTAAACTCCCATACAGTCATAGCCATGTATTCCCCCTATCCCATACAGTCATAGCCATGTATTCCCCAGAGCTGAATGATACACTGTGTAAACTCCCATACAGTCATAGCCATGTATTCCCCAGAGCTGCATGATACACTGTGTAAACTCCCATACAGTCATAGCCACGTATTCCCCAGAGCTGAATGATACACTGTGTAAACTCCCATACAGCCATAGCCATGTATTCCCCAGAGCTGAATGATACACTGTGCAAACTCCCATACAGCCATAGCCATGTATTCCCCAGAGCTGAATGATACACTGTGTAAACTCCCATACAGCCATAGCCATGTATTCCCCAGAGCTGAATGATACACTGTGCAAAATGAGTCCATATCGGTACGAAGTGTACGAAGTTCGTATATTCAAAGAAAATGGAGTGTGGAGTCTGTATAATGTATATCATATCTCTATACAATGTGTCCCATATACCGGACTGTACACTCCCATATACCGGACTGTACACTCCCATATACCGGACTGTACACTCCCATATACCGGACTGTACACTCCCATATACCGGACTGTACACTCCCATATACCGGACTGTACACTCCCATATACCGGACTGTGCACTCCCATATACCGGACTGTACACTCCCATATACCGGACTGTACACTCCCATATACCGGACTGTACACTCCCATATACCAGACTGTACACTCCCATATACCGGACTGTACACTCCCATATACCGGACTGTACACTCCCATATACCGGACTGTACACTCCCATATACTGGACTGTACACTCCCATATACCGGACTGTACACTCCCATATACCGGACTGTACACTCTCATATACCGGAATGTACACTCCCATATACTTGCTATGTATAATCGTAAAACTTACGAATCACATTCAGTGTTTATATATGTTTTATTTTCTAAACATTTGGTCCTTTTCTTCACTCTAAGATCATGTGCATTTTATACAGCAAATAAGCTTTTTTCCCTGGATTTCTTTGTTTATTTAACTGCGTCTTATACTCCCATGCGACCTATATATAGACAATTACAGTACTTGGATATACAAACTACATACACTCCCCTATACGTGGATATACGGTCTACGTACACTCCCGTATACTTGGATATATGGTCTACGTACACTCCCGTATACTTGGATATACGGTCTACGTACACTCCCGTATACTTGGATATACGGTCTACGTACACTCCCGTATACTTGGATATACGGTCTACGTACACTCCCGTATACTTGGATATACGGTCTACGTACACTCCCGTATACTTGGATATACGGTCTACGTACACTCCCGTATACTTGGATATACGGTCTACGTACACTCCCGTATACTTGGATATACGGTCTACGTACACTCCCGTATACTTGGATATACGGTCTACGTACACTCCCGTATACTTGGATATACGGTCTACGTACACTCCCGTATACTTGGATATACGGTCTACGTACACTCCAACAAACACACACCCCTATACTTGGATATACGGTCTACGTACACTCCCCTATACGTGGATATACGGTCTACGTACACTCCCGTATACTGGATATACGGTCTACGTACACTCCCGTATACTTGGATATACGGTCTACGTACACTCCCGTATACTTGGATATACGGTCTACGTACACTCCCGTATACTTGGATATACGGTCTACGTACACTCCCGTATACTTGGATATACGGTCTACGTACACTCCCGTATACTTGGATATACGGTCTACGTACACTCCCGTATACTTGGATATACGGTCTACGTACACTCCCGTATACTTGGATATACGGTCTACGTACACTCCCGTATACTTGGATATACGGTCTACGTACACTCCCGTATACTTGGATATACGGTCTACGTACACTCCCGTATACTTGGATATACCGTCTACGTACACTCCCGTATACTTGGATATACCGTCTACGTACACTCCCGTATACTTGGATATACGGTCTACGTACACTCCCGTATACATGGATATACGGTCTACGTACACTCCCGTATACTTGGATATACGGTCTACGTACACTCCCGTATACTTGGATATACGGTCTACGTACACTCCCGTATACTTGGATATACGGTCTACGTACACTCCCGTATACATGGATATATGGTCTACGTACACTCCCGTATACTTGGATATACGGTCTACGTACACTCCCGTATACTTGGATATACGGTCTACGTACACTCCCGTATACTTGGATATACGGTCTACGTACACTCCCGTATACTTGGATATACGG
>CM026391.1:258906-279270 GCA_014843695.1 Archivesica marissinica
ATGAAGTTTAAACTATGTAATAAAGTATGAACTAAGAACTGTTACTTGGATATACAAACTACATACACTCCCCTATACGTGGATATACGGTCTACGTACACTCCCGTATACTTGGATATATGGTCTACGTACACTCCCGTATACTTGGATATACGGTCTACGTACACTCCCGTATACTTGGATATACGGTCTACGTACACTCCCGTATACTTGGATATACGGTCTACGTACACTCCCGTATACTTGGATATACGGTCTACGTACACTCCCGTATACTTGGATATACGGTCTACGTACACTCCCGTATACTTGGATATACGGTCTACGTACACTCCCGTATACTTGGATATACGGTCTACGTACACTCCCGTATACTTGGATATACGGTCTACGTACACTCCCGTATACTTGGATATACGGTCTACGTACACTCCCGTATACTTGGATATACGGTCTACGTACACTCCCGTATACTTGGATATACGGTCTACGTACACTCCCGTATACTGGATATACGGTCTACGTACACTCCCGTATACTTGGATATACGGTCTACGTACACTCCCGTATACTTGGATATACGGTCTACGTACACTCCCGTATACTTGGATATACGGTCTACGTACACTCCCGTATACTTGGATATACGGTCTACGTACACTCCCGTATACTTGGATATACGGTCTACGTACACTCCCGTATACTTGGATATACGGTCTACGTACACTCCCGTATACTTGGATATACGGTCTACGTACACTCCCGTATACTTGGATATACGGTCTACGTACACTCCCGTATACTTGGATATACGGTCTACGTACACTCCCGTATACTTGGATATACGGTCTACGTACACTCCCGTATACTTGGATATACGGTCTACGTACACTCCCGTATACTTGGATATACGGTCTACGTACACTCCCGTATACTTGGATATACGGTCTACGTACACTCCCGTATACTTGGATATACGGTCTACGTACACTCCCGTATACTTGGATATACGGTCTACGTACACTCCCGTATACTTGGATATACGGTCTACGTACACTCCCGTATACTTGGATATACGGTCTACGTACACTCCCGTATACTTGGATATACGGTCTACGTACACTCCCGTATACTTGGATATACGGTCTACGTACACTCCCGTATACTTGGATATACGGTCTACGTACACTCCCGTATACTTGGATATACGGTCTACGTACACTCCCGTATACTTGGATATACGGTCTACGTACACTCCCGTATACTTGGATATACGGTCTACGTACACTCCCGTATACTTGGATATACGGTCTACGTACACTCCCGTATACTTGGATATACGGTCTACGTACACTCCCGTATACTTGGATATACGGTCTACGTACACTCCCGTATACTTGGATATACGGTCTACGTACACTCCCGTATACTTGGATATACGGTCTACGTACACTCCCGTATACTTGGATATACGGTCTACGTACACTCCCGTATACTTGGATATACGGTCTACGTACACTCCCGTATACTTGGATATACGGTCTACGTACACTCCCGTATACTTGGATATACGGTCTACGTACACTCCCGTATACTTGGATATACGGTCTACGTACACTCCCGTATACTTGGATATACGGTCTACGTACACTCCGTATACTTGGATATACGGTCTACGTACACTCCCGTATACTTGGATATACGGTCTACGTACACTCCCGTATACTTGGATATACGGTCTACGTACACTCCCGTATACTTGGATATACGGTCTACGTACACTCCCGTATACTTGGATATACGGTCTACGTACACTCCCGTATACTTGGATATACGGTCTACGTACACTCCCGTATACTTGGATATACGGTCTACGTACACTCCCGTATACTTGGATATACGGTCTACGTACACTCCCGTATACTTGGATATACGGTCTACGTACACTCCCGTATACTTGGATATACGGTCTACGTACACTCCCGTATACTTGGATATACGGTCTACGTACACTCCCGTATACTTGGATATACGGTCTACGTACACTCCCGTATACTTGGATATACGGTCTACGTACACTCCCGTATACTTGGATATACGGTCTACGTACACTCCCGTATACTTGGATATACGGTCTACGTACACTCCCGTATACTTGGATATACGGTCTACGTACACTCCCGTATACTTGGATATACGGTCTACGTACACTCCCGTATACTTGGATATACGGTCTACGTACACTCCCGTATACTTGGATATACGGTCTACGTACACTCCCGTATACTTGGATATACGGTCTACGTACACTCCCGTATACTTGGATATACGGTCTACGTACACTCCCGTATACTTGGATATACGGTCTACGTACACTCCCGTATACTTGGATATACGGTCTACGTACACTCCCGTATACTTGGATATACGGTCTACGTACACTCCCGTATACTTGGATATACGGTCTACGTACACTCCCGTATACTTGGATATACGGTCTACGTACACTCCCGTATACTTGGATATACGGTCTACGTACACTCCCGTATACTTGGATATACGGTCTACGTACACTCCCGTATACTTGGATATACGGTCTACGTACACTCCCGTATACTTGGATATACGGTCTACGTACACTCCCGTATACTTGGATATACGGTCTACGTACACTCCCGTATACTTGGATATACGGTCTACGTACACTCCCGTATACTTGGATATACGGTCTACGTACACTCCCGTATACTTGGATATACGGTCTACGTACACTCCCGTATACTTGGATATACGGTCTACGTACACTCCCGTATACTTGGATATACGGTCTACGTACACTCCCGTATACTTGGATATACGGTCTACGTACACTCCCGTATACTTGGATATACGGTCTACGTACACTCCCGTATACTTGGATATACGGTCTACGTACACTCCCGTATACTTGGATATACGGTCTACGTACACTCCCGTATACTTGGATATACGGTCTACGTACACTCCCGTATACTTGGATATACGGTCTACGTACACTCCCGTATACTTGGATATACGGTCTACGTACACTCCCGTATACTTGGATATACGGTCTACGTACACTCCCGTATACTTGGATATACGGTCTACGTACACTCCCGTATACTTGGATATACGGTCTACGTACACTCCCGTATACTTGGATATACGGTCTACGTACACTCCCGTATACTTGGATATACGGTCTACGTACACTCCCGTATACTTGGATATACGGTCTACGTACACTCCCGTATACTTGGATATACGGTCTACGTACACTCCCGTATACTTGGATATACGGTCTACGTACACTCCCGTATACTTGGATATACGGTCTACGTACACTCCCGTATACTTGGATATACGGTCTACGTACACTCCCGTATACTTGGATATACGGTCTACGTACACTCCCGTATACTTGGATATACGGTCTACGTACACTCCCGTATACTTGGATATACGGTCTACGTACACTCCCGTATACTTGGATATACGGTCTACGTACACTCCCGTATACTTGGATATACGGTCTACGTACACTCCCGTATACTTGGATATACGGTCTACGTACACTCCCGTATACTTGGATATACGGTCTACGTACACTCCCGTATACTTGGATATACGGTCTACGTACACTCCCGTATACTTGGATATACGGTCTACGTACACTCCCGTATACTTGGATATACGGTCTACGTACACTCCCGTATACTTGGATATACGGTCTACGTACACTCCCGTATACTTGGATATACGGTCTACGTACACTCCCGTATACTTGGATATACGGTCTACGTACACTCCCGTATACTTGGATATACGGTCTACGTACACTCCCGTATACTTGGATATACGGTCTACACTACTTGGATATACGGTCTACGTACACTCCCGTATACTTGGATATACGGTCTACGTACACTCCCGTATACTTGGATATACGGTCTACGTACACTCCCGTATACTTGGATATACGGTCTACGTACACTCCCGTATACTTGGATATACGGTCTACGTACACTCCCGTATACTTGGATATACGGTCTACGTACACTCCCGTATACTTGGATATACCGTCTACGTACACTCCCGTATACTTGGATATACGGTCTACGTACACTCCCGTATACTTGGATATACGGTCTACGTACACTCCCGTATACATGGATATACGGTCTACGTACACTCCCGTATACTTGGATATACGGTCTACGTACACTCCCGTATACTTGGATATACGGTCTACGTACACTCCCGTATACTTGGATATACGGTCTACGTACACTCCCGTATACTTGGATATACGGTCTACGTACACTCCCGTATACTTGGATATACGGTCTACGTACACTCCCGTATACTTGGATATACGGTCTACGTACACTCCCGTATACTTGGATATACGGTCTACGTACACTCCCGTATACATGGATATACGGTCTACATACACTCCCGTATACTTGGATATACGGTCTACGTACACTCCCATATACTTGGATATACGGTCTACGTACACTCCCGTATACTTGGATATACGGTCTACGTACACTCCCGTATACTTGGATATACGGTCTACGTACACTCCCCTATACATGGATATACGGTCTACGTACACTCCCGTATACTTGGATATACAGACTCTATACATTGACATATATACAACCATTTTGCACAGTGAAACATTATTGGCTTAACTATAACAGTTACACTCAAAGATAAGTATAAACATCTGATATTAACGTGTGAGTTTACAACAATAACCTAACAATACAAACATAACACGAGACTGTAGGAGCAGCGCAGTGGTTGAACATGCACGCTTCTCACAAATGCTGGTTCGATCCTCGGACAGGGGAAGTATGTGAGATGGTATGGTGGTTGTCTCCGGATACTCAACTCAGGTACAATAATCTAGAGTAATTATTTACACATACACTCCACTACACATAACACATGCTGTCCAATTAGCGCAGTGGTTAGCGCGCTCGCTTCTCACCAATGCAACCCGGGTTCGATCCTCGGACAGGGAAGTATGTGAGATGATACGGTGGTCGCAAGATCGGACAGGTGGCTTTTCTCCGGGTACTCCGGTTTCCTCCCACATGAATGACCACATATACGCTTTCATCCAATCCAATGAGAGTGATTAATATAAGTTATTAGAACTTACTTCGCAATCTCACAAACAAAACATTCAGTTACATAATTCTAAGAAAACAAAACCAAACACATGTAAGTTTTTAGTCAAAAATGGAAGTCGTGATAGCGCAGTAGTAGCGCGTTCGCTTCAGGTGTGAAAGGCCCGGAGTTCGAGCCTCACTGGAGCCGTTACAATTGTGCCCTTAAGCCATTTAAATTCCACGTTGCCTCTTCTCTCTCATTCATGGCGATGAATTCCATCAGGAATGAGGTCTCGAGAGTGATTAATATAAGTTGAAAGAACTTGTTTCACAATGTGGAATTCAAATGCCTTGCCTAAGGACACAAGCGTAACGTAACTTCCCAGTGGGGCTCGAACTCCGGGCCTTTCGCACCTGGAGCGAACGCGCTACCACTGATTGCGAATATGTGCATATAGCAGACATGTATATGTATGCAGACTTCTAATACCAAAAACTGTTGATCATTTTTATAAAGGTTCAAATGCTCGAAGGCACCGTTGCGAAAATCTGCAGACTGGTTGCGATTTTAATAAATGACACAACTGGCAAATGTGTGACCATATAAATTAGTTGCATCTAAAGCATGAGAGTGTGAACTGAGAGTATGAACTGAGAGTATGAACTGAGAGTATGAACTGAGAGTATGAACTGAAAGTATGAACTGAGAGTATGAACTGAACTGAGAGTATGAACTGAGAGTATGAACTGAGAGTATGAACTGAACTGAGAGTATGAACTGAGAGTATGAACTGAGAGTATGAACTGAGAGTATGAACTGAACTGAGAGTATGAACTGAGAGTATGAACTGAGAATATGAACTGAGAGTATGAACTGAGAGTATGTTTACTAGCCTGGGAACAGGCGTTGATATAATTTGCCTTGTCCGTCATATAAATATATTTATTTAACACTCAAACTGTTAATTAAGCCGTATTGAGTTTCTGATAATATCAACGCCTGGGGAAACCTGAGGTGTATTCCGTGTAATTATCGATTATAATAGGTCTATTAGCACTTGACTTAAATCCAAAGCGAGGCACTGTATATGTTGATTTGACTGTATAATTGGCTGCCATTTCTTACAAATCATCGGAACGTTAAATAGTTTAAGTACAGTGTGCGTCTGATTTGACATTTTTACTCAAGATTTAAGTGTTATTCATCGTCCTTACTTCACTTACACCAAATTGATCCTTTACAACAGAAACGTAATAGTTAAAATCCGTCATCTCATCGTTATAACACAGAACCGTAGAATAATATGTTGACAAATTTTGGCAATGTAAATGAGGCTACGGGAGCATTCGCGTATTTTCGAGAATGATCGTTTATAATCGTGCATGTTCGGTGATTTCCGAAAGAATTGCGTTTCTATTTTGAGTGATCGTATCTTGCAGAGAAACATGTGGGTGTATGTAGATGTCGCTACGCTTGGAAATCAGGTTTCGCCAGGCTGTCGTTTTGCCAGAAGTAAAGAAGATAAAATGACAGACTGGAACCCAGGCTATGTATTTACCTTTTCCTTAGAATTCCATCTACCCTTCATAGATATCGGTGCAGTTTTCGGTCTTTTCCCAGCACTACATGCCCCAGCAGTTCTCAACGATGGTTTCAATTTCTGCACGTAACTGTGACCACCAAACCGTGTCTTTGATCTAAAATTACAAAAATGCATCAATTCATTTAACATCTAATTCAACAACTTAGTCATATTCCTGTTAAAACAAAATGGTAGTGTATGTGAGTGTCCTGTGCACTGTATGTGAATGTCCCGTACACTGTATGTGAGTGTCATGTGCACTGTATGTGAGTGTCCCATACACTGTATGTGAGTGTCCCATACACTGTATGTGAGTGTCATGTGCACTGTATGTGAGTGTCCCATACACTGTATGTGAGTGTCCCATACACTGTATGTGAGCGTCCCGTACACTGTATGTGAGTGTCCTGTACACTGTATGTGAGTGTCCCGTACACTGTATGTGAGTGTCCCATACACTGTATGCGAGTGTTCCATACACTGTATGCGAGTGTCCCGTACACTGTATGCGAGCGTCCCATACACTGTATGCGAGCATCCTGTACACTGTATGTGAGTGTCCCATACACTGTATGTGAGTGTCCCATACACTGTATGTGAGTATCCCGTACACTGTATGTGAGCATCCTGTACACTGTATGTGAGCGTCCCATACACTGTATGTGAGTGTCCCGTACACTGTATGTGAGTGTCCCATACACTGTATGTGAGGTGCCCGTACACTGTATGTGAGCGTCCAGTACACTGTATGTGAGTGTCCCGTACACTGTATGTGAGTGTCCCGTATGAGAGTGTCCCGTACACTGTATGAGAGTGTCCCATGCACTGCATGTGAGTGTCCCGTACACTGTATGTGAGTGTCCCGTACACTGTATGTGAGTGTCCCGTACACTGTATGTGAGTGTCCTGTACACTGTATGTGAGTGTCCTGTACACTGTATGTGAGTATTCCATACACTGTATGTGAGTGTCCCGTGCACTGTATGTGAGTATCCTGTACACTGTATGAGAGTGTCCCGTACACTGTATGAGAGTATCCCATACACTGTATGTGAGTATCCTGTACACTGTATGTGAGTGTCCCATACACTGCATGAGAGTGTCTGTACATTGTATGAGAGTATCCCGTACACTGTATGAGAAGGCCCGTACACTGTATGAGAGTGTCCCGTACACTGTATGAGAGTGTCCTGTACACTGTATGAGAGTGTCCCATACACTGTACGAGAGTGTCCAGTACACTGTACGAGAGTGTCCTATACACTGTACGAGAGTGTCCCAATTTTATGCCAGCCTACAAAAACCCAGAGCTACGAAGAGAGCCAAACAAAAAGAAGACATTCATAGTCGATACAAGATTACAGTCTACATCCGTTATATCAAAGTCAGTTTATTTGAAATTCACCGGTTATCACAAAGTCGGGTCAAAGTCCCGTTTCAAATACTATCATTTTGAATATAACTGAATATGTTTATGTCAAATTTCATTACGTCAAATTTTACGTTATATCGAATTCCTTTTCTGGTCCTTCAATATTTGCAGTATTTCACATTCGCTATGTAAAAGTGCCACTTTGTCGCCGAAGTGCAACTTTCATTCGGCAAATATACCCTGATCAAAGACTACTGGCGCATCTGTGCAAACAATAGATAAAGATAGTTAGGTGTTTGCCGTAACAGTAATTACAATGTGTTCACTACATGTACAAACTAATCGGTAATCAACAATTAACCAATAATTGGATAAATTGCTCATCATAATAATTATAATTAATTAATTAGTTTTGGTTGAAATTAACATATTTCCATATAAGCAACTTGTGTAATTTTACTACTGATTGTAGCGCTCCCTAATAGTTACCTGATTCTAGCATTCTCTACTTGTTACCTGATTCTAGCGCTCCCTAATAGTTACCTGAGTCTAGCATTCTCTACTTGTTACCTGATTCTAGCGCTCCCTAATAGTTACCTGATTCTAGCATTCTCTACTTGTTACCTGATTCTAGCGCTCCCTAATAGTTACCTGATTCTAGCATTCTCTACTTGTTACCTGATTCTAGCGCTCCCTAATAGTTACCTGATTCTAGCATTCTCTACTTGTTACCTGATTCTAGCGCTCTCTAATAGTTACCTGATTCTAGCATTCTCTACTTGTTACCTGATTCTAGCACTCTCTAATAGTTACCTGATTCTAGCATTCTCTACTTGTTACCCAATTCTAGCGCTCCCTAATAGTTACCTGATTCTAGCATTCTCTACTTGTTACCCAATTCTAGCGCTCCCTAATAGTTACCTGATTCTAGCATTCTCTGCTTGTTACCTGATTCTAGCGCTCCCTAATAGTTACCTGATTCTAGCATTCTCTACTTGTTACCTGATTCTAGCGCTCCCTAATAGTTACCTGATTCTAGCATTCTCTACTTGTTACCTGATTCTAGCACTCTCTAATAGTTACCTGATTCTAGCATTCTCTACTTGTTACCTGATTCTAGCACTCCCTAATAGTTACCTGATTCTAGCATTCTCTACTTGTTACCTGATTCTAGCACTCTCTAATAGTTACCTGATTCTAGCGCTCCCTACTAGTTACCTGATTCTAGCACTCCCTACTAGTTACCCGATTCTAGCACTCCCTACTAGTTACTTGATTCTAGCGCTCCCTACTAGTTACCTGATTCTAGCACTCCCTACTAGTTACCTGATTCTAGCACTCTCTACTAGTTACCTGATTCCAGCACTCCCTAATAGTTACCTGATTCTAGCACTCCCTACTAGTTACCTGATTCTAGCACTCTCTACTTGTTACCTGATTCTAGCACTCTCTACTAGTTACCTGATTCTAGCACTCTCTACTTGTTACCTGATTCTAGCACTCTCTAATAATTACATGATTCTAGCGCTCTACTAGTTACCTGATTCTAGCGCTCTCTACTAGTGACCTGATTCTAGCACTCTCTAATAATTACATGATTCTAGCGCTCTACTAGTTACCTGATTCTAGCGCTCTCTACTAGTTACCTGATTCTATCTCTCTCTACTAGTTACCTGATTCTAGCGCTCTCGGGGGAGATTTTGCCTCTCCAGTCAACAGCCTTGCTAACTGTGGCAGAGTGGGGTCGGCGTAGAGGTACGGTAGTTTTGAATGTATCGAATGGCACTTCCGGCTCGCCCATCAGAATCTCATCAACTTCCCTGAAAACAGAGTTTATTCTTGAGTTTAATACAGGTCTTTGACTTCAAATACGAAGGGGCACCCGGGATCTTCCTCAACCAATAATAACTGTAGAGTTGGCATATGGCTTAGGCTGTTGGTGTGACTTAACCAAATACAGTAGATAGCTTGCTAATACAGTAGATAGCTTGCTAATACAGTAGATAGCTTGCTAATACAGTAGATAGCTTGCTAATACAGTAGATAGCTTGCTAATACAGTAGATATCTTGCTAATACAGTAGATAGCTTGCTAATACAGTAGATAGCTTGCTAATACAGTAGATAACTTGCTAATACAGTAGATAGCTTGCTAATACAGTAGATAGCTTGCTAATACAGTAGATAGCTTGCTAATACAGTAGATAGCTTGCTAATACAGTAGATATCTTGCTAATACAGTAGATAGCTTGCTAATACAGTAGATAGCTTGCTAATACAGTAGATAACTTGCTAATACAGTAGATAGCTTGCTAATACAGTAGATAGCTTGCTAATACAGTAGATAGCTTGCTAATACAGTAGATAGCTTGCTAATACAGTAGATAGCTTGTTAATACAGTATATAGCCTGCTAATACAGTAGATAGCTTGCTAATACAGTAGATAGCTTGCTAATACAGTAGATAGCTTGTTAATACAGTATATAGCTTGCTAATACAGTAGATAGCTTGTTAATACAGTAGATAGCTTGCTAATACAGTAGAGAGCTTGTTAATACAGTATATAGCTTGCTAATACAGTATATAGCTTGCTAATACAGTATATAGCTTGCTAATACAGTAGATAGCTTGCTAATACAGTAGATAGCTTGCTAATACAGTAGATAGCTTGCTAATACAGTAGATAGCTTGCTAATACAGTAGATAGCTTGCTAATACAGTAGATAGCTTGTTAATACAGTAGATAGCTTGCCAATACAGTAGATAGCTTGCCAATACAGTAGATAGCTTGCTAATACAGTAGATAGCTTGCTAATACAGTAGATAGCTTGCTAATACAGTAGATAGCTTGCTAATACAGTAGATAGCTTGTTAATACAGTATATAGCTTGCTAATACAGTAGATAGCTTGTTAATACAGTAGATAGCTTGCTAATACAGTAGAGAGCTTGTTAATACAGTATATAGCTTGCTAATACAGTAGATAGCTTGCTAATACAGTAGATAGCTTGCTAATACTTATTGTGTAAGATTACAACAACATTCTCTTCTTATATAACCTTGACTTGGCCAGTAACCATGACAAATTTCTGTCAAGGTCATCTGAGTGCTATATCAATCTTACTCTCTTAGTAACCTTGGCCTACTTCTGTTTTTTTGTGGTACATGCCTTGGACACAGTTCATTAAAGTCACACCAAAAATACTTACTTCTAGGTTGACCTTATGGTGTTGGTGACCTTGATCTCACCTGCAACGACCATGGCCTACTTCTAGAACTTGTTGTAGACATTGCTATTGGTAATGGCATACTTAACACACTTCTACTTACTGTGGAGAATTAGGTCGACCTTGTGGACTGGGTGACCTTGGTCTCATTTGTGATGACATTGGCCTGCTTCTGTGACTTGCTGTAGATCCTGGCCTCGACAACGGTCTGCTTGACACACTCGAACTTGCTGGCTGCCTGAAGCCTGACATAGGTGTTGGTGCAAGCTGCAATTCAAAGTTAACATGCTTACAACAATACTGTTAACTATACTGTACTATTGTAGTCCCATATAACATGCATACAACAATACTGTTAACTATACTGTACTATTGTAGTCCCATATAACATTCTTACAATAATACTGTTAACTATACTGTACTATTGTAGTCCCATATAACATGCATACAACAATACTGTTAACTATACTGTACTATTGTAGTCCCATATAACATGCATACAACAATACTGTTAACTATACTGTACTATTGTAGTCCCATATAACATGCATACAACAATACTGTTAACTATACTGTACTATTGTAGTCCCATGTAACATGCATACAACAATACTGTTAACTATACTGTACTATTGTAGTCCCATATAACATGCTCAACAATACTGTTAACTATACTGTACTATTGTAGTCCCATATAACATGCATACAACAATACTGTTAACTATACTGTACTATTGTAGTCCCATATAACATGCATACAACAATACTGTTAACTATACTGTACTATTGTAGTCCCATATAACATGCATACAACAATACTGTTAACTATACTGTACTATTGTAGTCCCATATAACATGCATACAACAATACTGTTAACTATACTGTACTATTGTAGTCCCATATAACATGCATACAACAATACTGTTAACTATACTGTACTATTGTAGTCCCATATAACATGCATACAACAATACTGTTAACTATACTGTACTATTGTAGTCCCATATAACATGCATACAACAATACTGTTAACTATATTGTAGTCCCATATAACATGCATACAACAATACTGTTAACTATACTGTACTAGTGTAGTCCCATATAACATACATACAACAATACTGTTAACTATATTGTAGTCCCATATAACATGCATACAACAATACTGTTAACTATATTGTAGTCCCATATAACATGCATACAACAATACTGTTAACTATATTGTAGTCCCATATAACATGCATACAACAATACTGTTAACTATATTGTAGTCCCATATAATGTGCATACAACAATACTGTTAACTATATTGTAGTCCCATATAATGTGCATACAACAATACTGTTAACTATACTGTACTATTGTAGTCCCATATAACATGCATACAACAATACTGTTAACTATACTACAATATTGTAGTCCCATATAACATGCATACAACAATACTGTTAACTATACTGTACTATTGTAGTCCCATATAACATGCTTCCAACAATACTGTTAACTATATTGTACTATTGTAGTCCCATATAACATGCATACAACAATACTGTTAACTATACTGTACTATTGTAGTCCCATATAACATGCATACAACAATACTGTTAATTATACTACAATATTGTAGTCCCATATAACATGCATACAACAATACTGTTAACTATACTGTACTAGTGTAGTCCCATATAACATGCATACAACAATACTGTTAACTATACTGTACTATTGTAGTCCCATATAACATGCTTCCAACAATACTGTTAACTATATTGTACTATTGTAGTCCCATATAACATGCATACAACAATACTGTTAACTATACTGTACTATTGTAGTCCCATATAACATGCATACAACAATACTGTTAACTATACTACACTATTGTAGTCCCATATAATACTGTTAACTATATTGTAGTCCCATATAACATGCATACAACAATACTGTTAACTATACTGTACTATTGTAGTCCCATATAACATGCATACAACAATACTGTTAACTATACTGTACTATTGTAGTCCCATATAACATGCATACAACAATACTGTTAACTATACTACACTAGTGTAGTCCCATATAACATGCATACAACAATACTGTTAACTATACTGTACTATTGTAGTCCCATATAACATGCATACAACAATACTGTTAACTATACTGTACTATTGTAGTCCCATATAACATGCATACAACAATACTGTTAACTATACTACACTATTGTAGTCCCATATAACATGCATACAACAATACTGTTAACTATACTACACTATTGTAGTCCCATATAACATGCTTACAACAATACTGTTAACTATATTGTAGTCCCATATAATGTGCATACAACAATACTGTTAACTATACTGTACTAGTGTAGTCCCATATAACATGCATACAACAATACTGTTAACTATACTGTACTATTGTAGTCCCATATAACATGCATACAACAATACTGTTAACTATACTACACTATTGTAGTCCCATATAATACTGTTAACTATATTGTAGTCCCATATAACATGCATACAACAATACTGTTAACTATACTACACTATTGTAGTCCCATATAATACTGTTAACTATATTGTAGTCCCATATAACATGCATACAACAATACTGTTAACTATATTGTAGTCCCATATAATGTGCATACAACAATACTGTTAACTATATTGTAGTCCCATATAATGTGCATACAACAATACTGTTAACTATACTGTACTATTGTAGTCCCATATAACATGCATACAACAATACTGTTAACTATACTACAATATTGTAGTCCCATATAACATGCATACAACAATACTGTTAACTATACTGTACTATTGTAGTCCCATATAACATGCTTCCAACAATACTGTTAACTATATTGTACTATTGTAGTCCCATATAACATGCATACAACAATACTGTTAACTATACTGTACTATTGTAGTCCCATATAACATGCATACAACAATACTGTTAATTATACTACAATATTGTAGTCCCATATAACATGCATACAACAATACTGTTAACTATACTGTACTAGTGTAGTCCCATATAACATGCATACAACAATACTGTTAACTATACTGTACTATTGTAGTCCCATATAACATGCTTCCAACAATACTGTTAACTATATTGTACTATTGTAGTCCCATATAACATGCATACAACAATACTGTTAACTATACTGTACTATTGTAGTCCCATATAACATGCATACAACAATACTGTTAACTATACTACACTATTGTAGTCCCATATAATACTGTTAACTATATTGTAGTCCCATATAACATGCATACAACAATACTGTTAACTATACTGTACTAGTGTAGTCCCATATAACATGCATACAACAATACTGTTAACTATACTACAATATTGTAGTCCCATATAACATGCATACAACAATACTGTTAACTATACTGTACTAGTGTAGTCCCATATAACATGCATACAACAATACTGTTAACTATACTGTACTATTGTAGTCCCATATAACATGCATACAACAATACTGTTAACTATACTACACTATTGTAGTCCCATATAACATGCTTACAACAATACTGTTAACTATATTGTAGTCCCATATAACGTGCATACAACAATACTGTTAACTATATTGTAGTCCCATATAACATGCATACAACAATACTGTTAACTATATTGTAGTCCCATATAACGTGCATACAACAATACTGTTAACTATATTGTAGTCCCATATAACATGCATACAACAATACTGTTAACTATAATTGTAGTCCCATATAACATGCATACAACAATACTGTTAACTATATTGTAGTCCCATATAACATGCATACAACAATACTGTTAACTATATTGTAGTCCCATATAACGTGCATACAACAATACTGTTAACTATATTGTAGTCCCATATAACATGCATACAACAATACTGTTAACTATACTGTACTATTGTAGTCCCATATAACATGCATACAACAATACTGTTAACTATATTGTAGTCCCATATAACATGCATACAACAATACTGTTAACTATATTGTAGTCCCATATAACATGCATACAACAATACTGTTAACTATATTGTAGTCCCATATAACATGCATACAACAATACTGTTAACTATATTGTAGTCCCATATAACATGCTTACAACAATACTGTTAACTATATTGTAGTCCCATATAACATGCTTACAACAATACTGTTAACTATATTGTAGTCCCATATAACATGCATACAACAATACTGTTAACTATATTGTAGTCCCATATAACATGCATACAACAATACTGTTAACTATACTACACTATTGTAGTCCCATATAACATGCTTACAACAATACTGTTAACTATATTGTAGTCCCATATAACATGCATACAACAATACTGTTAACTATATTGTAGTCCCATATAACATGCATACAACAATACTGTTAACTATATTGTAGTCCCATATAACATGCTTACAACAATACTGTTAACTATATTGTAGTCCCATATAACATGCTTACAACAATACTGTTAACTATATTGTAGTCCCATATAACATGCTTACAACAATACTGTTAACTATATTGTAGTCCCATATAACATGCTTACAACAATACTGTTAACTATATTGTAGTCCCATATAACGTGCTTACAACAATACTGTTAACTATATTGTAGTCCCATATAACGTGCATACAACAATACTGTTAACTATATTGTAGTCCCATATAACATGCATACAACAATACTGTTAACTATATTGTAGTATTGTAGTCCCATATAACATGCATACAACAATACTGTTAACTATATTGTAGTCCCATATAACATGCATACAACAATACTGTTAACTATATTGTAGTCCCATATAACATGCTTACAACAATACTGTTAACTATATTGTAGTCCCATATAACATGCTTACAACAATACTGTTAACTATATTGTAGTCCCATATAACGTGCATACAACAATACTGTTAACTATATTGTAGTCCCATATAACATGCATACAACAATACTGTTAACTATATTGTAGTCCCATATAACATGCATACAACAATACTGTTAACTATATTGTAGTCCCATATAACATGCATACAACAATACTGTTAACTATATTGTAGTCCCATATAACATGCATACAACAATACTGTTAACTATACTGCACTATTGTAGTAGTCACATATCAGCGTGTGTGTTTTACATATATTTATCGTCCTGGCTTGCAACATTTTGAAAGTTTGAGTACGTTTTTAAAAAAAAAAAGAATGCAACATAGACCATTGTGGGTATGGAATTCTTTACCATATCTTGATGTTCAGCATCCAAGACGTCAGCCTACAATCAGTAGTTAGTATATAAATATATAGTTAATTGCTCGCATAAAACAAACAATTATTTAAACTCACCTAGGTTTTCTTTACACATTCGCCTATGGAATATATATAGATAGACTCGTGAGAGAGACCCCACTGTTTCGTGTGAATACAGTCAAACCTGTCTTAAGCAGCCAGTCAAGGGAATCACAGAAAGTGGCTGCTTAGCACAGCGGGTTGCTTAATGTATAATAAAACAACATAATGGGAATCTGGAAAGTGGTTGCTTAATAGAGATTGGCTACTTAATGGAGGTGACCACTAACACAGGTGTGACTATATAAAGGCTTATTGCCATGGCAACAATGCCAATTTATTTTTGCAGTAAACCCATTTTATATAATTATGTATGATGTGGGTACGAATTACTATGAGTACAAATCTGTGTAATTGGTCATGTGACTTCCTGTTGGAATAAATTAATGGCTGTCTAAACACAAAGCAATTGATAACTGCCATTGTTTCATGTGAGATATCTCATATTCTGTTGGTATTGCCTACATTCACTTCTCCCACTGGTTCTCTATCAGATATATTACCTTTTCCCTGAAGAAGTTCATCTCATCCTTCACCTGATCTATCATGTTGACAACGGCCTCTAAATTCACGGCAGATTGTGGTCGCTCTACCACCGAGGAATACAGCATCTCATCTTCATCAGCCTCTTGTCTACAACAGCAACATGTGTAATGGTTCAGGAATAGGTTTTGCAATTGTTGAATATTAACTTACTTTATACATATTTATCTTAGCCTGATTGCGAAACAAGTTCTTACAACTTATATTAATCACTCTTGCGACCTCATTCCTGATGGAATTCATCACCACTAGGGAGAGAGGAGGCATGTGGAATTTAAATGCATTGCCAAAGGGCACAATCGTTATGGCTCCAGCGGGGCTCAAACTCCGGACCCTTCCCACCTGATGCGAACATTTTATTTGCCATTTTTAGATATATCTTTTTTTTATGTTAAAATGTTTTTTCTTCACACGTTGCGTCCATGTACAAAAATTTGAAATACAACATTTTTATATATTGAATTGTATATTTATTGTATAATGCATTGTATTGTATATGCAAATGTTCTTTTAACTGTATTGTTCATACTATGGTATTTTGTTCTTCCCTTGTAAGGTATGACAAGGAAAGTAAACGGACAGTTACTCTTTCAACACCACATACCTCTAAATAGGCATACAAAAAGTGTAGATCCAGATGAGCCAAGCTTTCTAATTGGGATCTGCACTTTATGTCAGTAATATTACTATTTTTAGAAAAAATTACCCATTTTGACAAATGAACTGGTCCAAATGTAATTTTATTTATTAATTTATTGGTCTAAAAATATCACACACCAGTAAATGTCAGTTACTTGGTGTTGAATGTGTTAATAAGCTAAAATATAGTTTTATATGACAATGTCCCCGTCATGCTGATTCAGTCGTGTGTAGTGTCATGTGGCAATTAATTTTAATTTAGATACATACGGACACTCTTTCTTTCTCAACTCGCGTTACCATAAAGCTCACTTCGGGCCAGCTCACTTAAAGCTCACTATCATTCAAACTTACTTATTTTCCAGCAGAGATTTCCCAAGTTTCTGGGTGGTCTGGAATTTGGCGGGAGAATGTCTACCCTTAGGTTGTGCTGTCTTAGTCTGTCTCATCTTGCAACTGTTAATCCTTGGCGCCGGTGCCGACTGGGTACGGGCACTGTGGTACTTTGTTAAAGGCGTCGGACAATAATCATCCGCTGCCTTGTAGAACTCCTCCAATGTCTGGTTGTGGATCTTTGACTCCGTCTGCTTTACTAGAAGTAAATATAGAAGATTTAACATATACATCATACATTATGTACAATGGAATATTCTGGAGATTCAGAGTTACTTGTTATATTTATTATGTTATATTTCGGGTTTTACGCCTGCATCAGCACCATTTTGGGCTATATCGCCGGCGGGCAGTTTACCTAACAACACCTTTCCTGGGCAGGCTCCAGCGGTTAACCAGTATTTGGGTGCACCAACCTCCGTAAGAAACTGCCAACTTTTTCATATAAATGAGACACGGCCTGAGCGGGGCTCGAACCCGTGAACATCAGTGATGATAGGTTACAGTGGTATACAAGTCAGCGACCTTAACCACTCGACCACGGAGGCGGACTTCAGAGTTACTACACTTTCAATATCGGAGGCTGTAAACCAATCGTTTCATGCATACATCAGTGACATATATACATTGCTTCTCTGTTTTTCTTTCCGGTTGTGCAGGAAACAAATGCTTAATGACAATTTTTATTTTTAACCGAGTAACATATGTTTTACAAAACTGTCCATCAATCTTATTTATCGCGCCAACTAAATTTTGGTTTCGTCATATAATCCGACTTGGATTGGGAAAATATCCTGAGCCCTGTACTCACAGTAGAAAATATTTACATGGATCTTAGTAAAATAGAAAAACATGCGAGTGCCATGCGCAACAAACAAGGTCACTGCCCCAAGGGTGACTTACCACAAGTCATTGACTGTGTTGTTTCAACAACGATTTGTACTATTAGTTCAAGGTCAGTGGTAAGGTGGGGACCGGCAGTTGGTGTACAGAATTAGTTCTCGGATGTGTCTGCGAAATTTCAAAGCAATACCGTTGATGTTTTTGTTGTGAAATAATAATGTTTGAGATTTGTTTGACGCGTAAATAATTTCTGAATTTGTAGGCCTACTATTTTTGGTCTACGTTCAAGGTCACTGGTAGCTTGTAGACCTACTATGAGTGTAGAGGAATAGCCCTCAGTTATGTATGCACAGTTTCAAAGCAATACCGTTGACCTATTTTGGGAAATGATAATGTTTTAGTTTTTTTACACATAAATAATTTCTGAATTCGTACTATTGTTGGCTAAAGCCTGGTAGGTGGAAACTTACTGTGTGTGTTGAGAATTTGTCCTCGGATGTGTCTGCAAAGATTCAAAGCAATAGCTTTGACGATTTTTGAGAAATTAGTGATTGAAATCTTTTTGCCACAAAACTACTTTCTGAAATCAAACTGTTTTTGGTCAAAATTCAAACATTCAAGGTCACTCTTGGGGGTTGGACTTGTTAGGGGGCGGGGAACAGCCACTAAAATCAGTACGCAGGTTATCACAGTACTATATATGCGATGATTGTTTGGTGGTATGCAAATATGCAATTGCTGAAGGCACCGTCACTGTCAAATAAACTGGTTGGGCAATCTGCCAATGAAAAATAGACAGACATTTGGATATTCAATTATGGTAGTTACGTAAATAAACTGGTTGCAAAGAACCAATTGCCACAAATGTAGAAATTAAGTGGCTGATATAATTAATTGGTACAAAAATAATACAAAGATAAACGTGTGAAATCAAGTGGTCACAAAACATAATTGGTTTACAGTACAATAAGCATTATAAATATTGCAGAAGATCAATAAGAGAAGTATTTAATTATAAACTGAAACAAAGGAATTAATAAACAAAACAGGAATTAACTAAGAACTGTCATAAAGTATGAACTAAGAACTGTTATGAAGTTTAAACTATGTCATAAAGTATGAACTAAGAACTGTTATGAAGTTTAAACTATGTCATAAAGTATGAACTAAGAACTGTTATGAAGTTTAAACTATGTCATAAAGTATGAACTAAGAACTGT
>CM026391.1:280270-447770 GCA_014843695.1 Archivesica marissinica
ACCCACCTCAAGCCAGTTAGATAGATTCCTCCTGAGTAGAACCACCCACCTCAAGCCAGTTAGATAGATTCCTCCTGAGTAGAACCACCCACCTCAAGCCAGTTAGATAGATTCCTCCTGAGTAGAACCACCCACCTCAAGCCAGTTAGATAGATTCCTCCAGGATAGAACCACCCCTCAAGCCAGTTAGATAGATTCCTCCTGAGTAAACCACCCACCTCAAGCCAGTTAGATAGATTCCTCCAGGATAGAACCACCCACCTCAAGCCAGTTAGATAGATTCCTCCTGAGTAGAACCACCCACCTCAAGCCAGTTAGATAGATTCCTCCTGAGTAGAACCACCCACCTCAAGCCAGTTAGATAGATTCCTCCTGGGTAGAACCACCCACCTCAAGCCAGTTAGATAGATTCCTCCTGAGTAGAACCACCCACCTCAAGCCAGTTAGATAGATTCCTCCTGAGTAACACCCACCTCAAGCCAGTTAGATAGATTCCTCCTGAGTAGAACCACCCACCTCAAGCCAGTTAGATAGATTCCTCCTGAGTAGAACCACCCACCTCAAGCCAGTTAGATAGATTCCTCCAGGATAGAACCACCCACCTCAAGCCAGTTAGATAGATTCCTCCAGGGTAGAACCACCCACCTCAAGCCAGTTAGATAGATTCCTCCAGGATAGAACCACCCACCTCAAGCCAGTTAGATAGATTCCTCCAGGATAGAACCACCCACCTCAAGCCAGTTAGATAGATTCCTCACATGAAAGAATTTGACACATTCGATAAACATGGATTCGAAACTACAATGGTGAGGGGATATATATGTGTGTACAAATACATGGGATATATATATGTGTGTGTACAAATACATGGGATATATATATGTGTGTGTACAAATACATGGGATATATATATGTGTGTGTACAAATACATGGGATATATATATGTGTGTGTACAAATACATGGGATATATATATGTGTGTGTACAAATACATGGGATATATATATGTGTGTGTACAAATACATGGGATATATATATGTGTGTGTACAAATACATGGGATATATATATGTGTGTGTACAAATACATTTTGTGTGTGTATATATGGATATGTGTGTGTACAAATACATATATATCTGTGTGTGTACAAGTATATGTGATATATATGTGTGTGTACAAATACATATATATCTGTGTGTGTACAAGTATATGTGATATATATGTGTGTGTACAAATACATATATATCTGTGTGTGTACAAGTATATGTGATATATATGTGTGTGTGTACAAGCCAATGCAACATTATTGTAACTGCGTATTGTGTTTTCTACAACAATATTGCATTGAGCTGTCAATTTATATATCTACCTGGATACATGTACAACTTAGTAGCAGACGGATTGATTAAAGTACGTATACTAGGAAAGAGCAACACTTTGGAAGACCCTTAAAGTAGAAAAGCGCGTACATTTATTACTAAAATCCTTGTGTGAAGTATACATGGGTACAGCATTCAAGACACCTTTTTCAAGATAAAATTACACAAAATGTTGGTGCGCGTTATACATGATAGCGCGTTATACATTGATAAATATGGTAGTTGCAAATGGATTTAACCTGCATGTTGATTACAATTGTATGATGGGTATTTCTTTACATACGCAGGAGTATGACGGTATGACGAATTAACACAAAACTTGACTGTTAATATATAAAACAAGGCAACTCGTATACCTCCAGCGCTGCAACTATGTCCTAGTAAAACAATATGTGTGACAATATCCGAAGTAAAAATGTATATAATATAATAATATTGTGCGTGACAACACATTCAGAAAAATATGCATGACAATTAACCCTTTGCCTGCCGAGTAAATAAAATCTCATTTGCAAACAACATAGATCCAGATCAGCAGCGTCTGATCAGGATCTATGTTGATTGCTTTTCAACCAAATGCTTTAGCTCCACTATCCGAATAGCATACAGCATAGAGCCTGATCAGACAGCACGTTCTGTGGCTTCTGATCTGGCTCTATGCTGTTTGCAAAAGTGATTTAATCTGCTGCTAGCATGCAAAAGGTTAATATACATAGCAAAAGATATGCGAAAATATAATTATGCAAAAAGTATGCGTAACACTACATAAAACAAATTATATGTGCAATATATATATATATATCAATAGGACAGTCAGAGAGATGGCCAAATCAATAGGACAGTCCGGGAGATGGCCAAATCAATAGGACAGTCCGGGAGATGGCCAAATCAATAGGACAGTCATAGAGATGGCCAAATCAATAGGACAGTCCGGGAGATGGCCAAATCAATAGGACAGTCCGGGAGATGGCCAAATCAATAGGACAGTCCGGGAGATGGCCAAATCAATAGGACAGTCATAGAGATGGCCAAATCAATAGGACAGTCAGAGAGATGGCCAAATCAATAGGACAGTCAGAGAGATGGCCAAATCAATAGGACAGTACGGGAGATGGCCAAATCAATAGGACAGTCCGGGAGATGGCAACATCAATAGGACAGTCCGGGAGATGGCCAAATCAATAGGACAGTCAGAGAGATGGCCAAATCAATAGGACAGTCAGAGAGATGGCCAAATCAATAGGACAGTACGGGAGATGGCCAAATCAATAGGACAGTCCGGGAGATGGCAACATCAATAGGACAGTCCGGGAGATGGCCAAATCAATAGGACAGTCAGAGAGATGGCCAAATCAATAGGACAGTCAGAGAGATGGCCAAATCAATAGGACAGTACGGGAGATGGCCAAATCAATAGGACAGTCCGGGAGATGGCAACATCAATAGGACAGTCCGGGAGATGGCCAAATCAATAGGACAGTCAGAGAGATGGCCAAATCAATAGGACAGTCAGAGAGATGGCCAAATCAATAGGACAGTACGGGAGATGGCCAAATCAATAGGACAGTCCGGGAGATGGCAACATCAATAGGACAGTCCGGGAGATGGCCAAATCAATAGGACAGTCAGAGAGATGGCCAAATCAATAGGACAGTCCGGGAGATGGTAAAATCAATAGGACAGTCCGGGAGATGGCAAAATCAATAGGACAGTCATAGAGATGGCCAAATCAATAGGACAGTCATAGAGATGGCCAAATCAATAGGACAGTCATAGAGATGGCCAAATCAATAGGACAGTCCGGGAGATGGCCAAATCAATAGGACAGTCCGAGAGATGGCCAAGAAAACAAGCACAAAAATTGTGGGGGGAAAAAGTTGAAATTTGTTTTTTTATTTGTTGGAACTGTCTTTACCTGTCTATTTGTTTGGTATATTTAAGTCCACAAAGTACCCTCGACTTGTGGAAGGATCCAACTTAAAATCAGCTTTTTCATGCCAAAATTTGACCCTCCGAGATCTCCAGGAATATACGGTATCTCTCACTGTTTCAAGCTTCAAAAAATTCTAAGCCATGATCAGATTTGATTTAAACAATATAATTATATTAACTCTGGAATCATATTTAAAAAACGGTTTTCACAAACAGAATAGCTAGCACAAAACAAAGTGTGACTGACCTCGAACTGACTTTGTCTCAATATGGTTAACATTTATGCCAGAGTCATTCTAAATATTGCCTGGTTGTTATGGAGCAGTAACATATAATAGCCATTTGAACTCAGTTCTATGCGTGACCTTGACCCTACATGGCTGAATATAATCTTTGCAAATTGCCTCGATTTGTGCCACATCATTTAAATTGGTTTCGGACGGAAGGACAGATCATTCCTATCTCCCCTTCCAGTTCCATGAAGGTGGATAACAAAGTATGCATGAGAATATAAGATATATGCAAGAACATATGAGGTAAGATGCATTGTCTGCCGTGTGATGCAGAAACAGGGTATATAACACGCTGAAAACAAAATGATATTATAACATACAATTGGATTAACATAATTATCCATCCAACCCATTACCACATCTAACCCATACAATGGGATTACCGTAATTATCCATCCAATCCATTACCACATCTAACCCATACAATGGGATTGCCAAGAGTTATATAAAGTGCATTAGAATGTGTGTGGCAGAAGTAGCGAGTTATACTGCATTAGCTAGAGAACATCTCCTTGCACTAGCTAGAGAACATCTTGCATTAGCTAGAGAACATCTTGCACTAGCTAGAGAACATCTTGCATTAGCTAGAGAACATCTTGCACTAGCTAGAGAACATATTGCACTAGCTAGAGAACATCTTTCACTAGCTAGAGAACATCTTGCACTAGCTAGAGAACATCTTGCACTAGCTAGAGACTATCTTTGGAAAGCGGTAGTACTAGTTACTTGAATCTACAGAGAAATGTAGAATATATACCATTACAATGTAAGCATAATATATAGTTGTGAAATATCCTACATATTTCAAACAATGATTTAAGAGAACTACAAATGAATGCTGACCATGAGCTTTAAAAGTCAATATGACAAACATTGTAGTTGCTAAGATACATTTGGATGCCTATCTCTCCTCCGATTAACAGATGTGTATCAAAGTACCATATTTACCTGTTTATATCTCTTTTATTCGTTTGTTTTTTGGGCCTAAAGTCATACCAACATATAACCCAGGTAGAACCACCTAGAACATATAACCCAGGTAGAACCACCTAGATACTGCAAGCCAGCTGGATAGCTTCCTCATGTGAAGCAATACGACCTTGCTCACTGGATAACGGAAGCCACACATCCTTGCTCACTCAATAACGGAAGCCACACGACCTTGCTCACTCAATAACGGAAGCCACACGACCTTGCTCACTCAATAACGGAAGCCACACGACCTTGCTCACTCAATAATGGAAGCCACACAACCTAGCTCACTCAATAACAGAAGCCACATGACCTTGCTCACTCAATAACGGAAGCCACACGACCTTGCTCACTCAATAACGGAAGCCACATGACCTTGCTCACCCAATAACGGAAACCACATGACCTTGCTCACTCAATAACGGAAACCACATGACCTTGCTCACTCAATAACGGAAGCCACACGACCTTGCTCACTCAATAATGGAAGCCACACGACCTTGCTCACTCAATAACGGAAGCCACACAACCTTGCTCACTCAATAACGGAAGCCACACGACCTTGCTCACTCAATAACGGAAGCCACATGACCTTGCTCACCCAATAACGGAAACCACATGACCTTGCTCACTCAATAACAGAAGCCACACGACCTTGCTCACTCAATAACGGAAGCCACAAAACCTTGCTCACTCAATAACGGAAGCCACACGACCTTGCTCACTCAATAACGGAGGCCACACGACCTTGCTCACAGGACATAGGAGGTCACACTACCTTGCTCACTGGACAACGGAGGCCACACGACCTTGCTCACTGGACAACGGAGGCCACACGATCTTGCTCACTGGACAATGGAGGCCACACAACCTTGCTCACTGGACAATGGAGGCCACACGATCTTGCTCACTGGACAACGGAGGCCACGTGACCTTGCTCACTCAACAAAAGAGACCACACAACCTTGCTCACTCAACAATGGAGGCCACCCGACCTTGCTCACTCAACAACGGAGGCCACACAACCTTGCTCACTCAACAATGGAGGCCACACAACCTTGCTCACTCAACAACGGAGGCCACACAACCTTGCTCACTCAATAATGGAAGCCACATGACCATGCTCACTCGCCAATGGAAGCCACACGACATAGTTCACTTGGCAACGGAGGCCATACGACCATGCTCACTTGGCAACGGAGGCCACACGACAATGCTCACTCAACAACGGAGGCCACACGACCATGCTCACTGGACAATGGAAGCCACACGACATAGTTCACTTGGCAATGGAGGTCACACGACCATGCCACTTTGCAATGGAGGCCACACGACCATGCTCACTCGACAATGGAAGCCACACGACATAGTTCAATTGGCAATGGAGGCCGCACGACCATGTACACTTGGCAATGGAGGCCACACGACCATGGTCACTTGGCAATGGAGGCCACACGACCATGCTCACTTGGCAATGGAGGCCACACGACCATGGTCACTTGGCAACGGAGGCCACACGGCCATGCTCACTTGGCAACAGAGGCCACATAACCATGCTCACTTGGCTACGGAGGCCAAACAACCATGCTCACTTGGCAACAGAGGCCACACAACAATGCTCACTTGGCAACGGAGGCCAAACAGCCATGCTCACTCGACAAGGGAAGCAACTCCCATTAGCCTCTTATTACACACGTATGATAGAACTGCCACTTTCAAAATAACACAAAACTATGCTTCAGCATTATCTTTATCAGCCTTCATAAACGACAAATCATGTACTTTATCAGCCGTCATTTGAAATTTAGTTACAATTGTAGGATATTTCATAACCTCAAGCTTAGAAGAAAATATAAATAATGTCCACCACCAATACAAGGTGCCGCTCAACCCCGCTCACACAAGTACCGTGGGGTTCGGGCCCATCACTGGCAGACATGCTGTACAGCTGGACCACGTTCTTGGTGTGATGTTCCGGTTGGTCACCTTGGGCGTGAGCACTGTATCGCACATCGAGGGCCGTTCCACTTCGACCAACAAAGTTTAGTTTACCTAGATACAGTATTACAAACGTGTTGATGGATTCCATCAGGAATGAGGTCTCGAGAGTGATTAATATAAGTTGAAAGAACGTGCGATCCCTGGATTACCAGTCCAACGTGTTAACCACTGGACTACAGATCCCATATATATATATATATATACATAATGAAATCAGAATTCATTTTAAACTGGTTACTTGTCGAAAGTCATGTTCCAGGAAATTGTGCTGTATGCGTGTCAGTCACATTTTGGCAAATTGCATCGTTCTATAATAATCTAGTACAGTCAAACCTGTGTTAAGCAGCCAGCCAAGGGAATTACAGAAAGTGGCTGCTTAGCACAGGTGGCTGCTTAGCACAGGTGGCTGCTTAATAGAGGTCAAATGTATAACAAAACATTTTGCATCGTTCTATAATAATCTAATAGTCAACCCTGTGTTAAGCAGCCAGCCAAGGGAATTACAGAAAGTGGCTGCTTAGCACAGGTGGCTGCTTAATAGAGGTCAAATGTATAACAAAACATTTTGCATCGTTCTATAATAATCTAATAGTCAACCCTGTGTTAAGCAGCCAGCCAAGGGAATTACAGAAAGTGGCTGCTTAGCACAGGTGGCTGCTTAATAGAGGTCAAATGTATAACAAAACAACATTTTGGGAATCTGGAAACTGGCTGCTTAATACAGGTTGGCTGCTTAATGGAGGTGACCACTAACACAGGTTTGACTGTACATGTACAGCTAAACATACTTGAGAAATGAATGTTTATTGTATTATTGTTAATCTGAGAAAGAGAGACAAAGCTACAAGAGTTAATCTTGAAACATGTAGCAGGTGTGTAGCTGCCGATAGGCCTTGTAGTCCCGGACCTGTCACCGAGCTCCGAAAAAACAAACAGTAAATGCATTAAAAAGTAAAGGGTTGGGGGTTGAGGTAATATGGGTGCAGTGTCTAATTTTCCAGACAAGATTCCAATGGAAAACGGATAATTTTAAAACTTACTACGAAAATGAATGTACAAACTATTATACAATAAAACATCTTATACAATGTAGGCTACAAGTGTATCAGGTGACCAGGTTCCCCTTACTGTGCTCGCATACTGTGGCCTACAGCTACTAAACAGCCCAGCTACACGCCTGTATTTAAATGCTATACCAGAGAAATATATATATAAATGACAAGGATTGGCTACTTGAATACATGACAGTTATACCAGAGACATATATATAAATGACAGGGCTACTTGAATACATGACAGTTATACCAGAGACATATATATAAATGACAGGGCTACTTGAATACATGACAGTTATACCAGAGACATATATATAAATGACAGGGCTACTTGAATACATGACAGTTATACCAGAGACATATATATAAATGACAGGGCTACTTGAATACACGGCAGTTATACCAGAGACATATATATAAATGACAGGGCTACTTGAATACATGACAGTTATACCAGAGACATATATATAAATGACAGGGCTACTTGAATACATGACAGTTATACCAGACATATATATAAATGACAGGGCTACTTGAATACACGGCAGTTATACCAGAGACATATATATAAATGACAGGGCTACTTGAATACACGGCAGTTATACCAGAGACATATATATAAATGACAGGGCTACTTGAATACATGACAGTTATACCAGAGACATATATATAAATGACAGGGCTACTTGAATACATGGCAGTTATACCAGAGACATATATATAAATGACAGGGCTACTTGAATACACGGCAGTTATACCAGAGACATATATATAAATGACAGGGCTACTTGAATACACGGCAGTTATACCAGAGACATATATATAAATGACAGGGCTACTTGAATACACGGCAGTTATACCAGAGACATATATATAAATGACAGGGCTACTTGAATACACGGCAGTTATACCAGAGACATATATATAAATGACAGGGCTACTTGAATACACGGCAGTTATACCAGAGACATATATATAAATGACAGGGCTACTTGAATACACGGCAGTTATACCAGAGACATATATATAAATGACAGGGCTACTTGAATACACGACAGTTATACCAGAGACATATATATAAATGACAGGGCTACTTGAATACACGGCAGTTATACCAGAGACATATATATAAATGACAGGGCTACTTGAATACACGGCAGTTATACCAGAGACATATATATAAATGACAGGGCTACTTGAATACACGGCAGTTATACCAGAGACATATATATAAATGACAGGGCTACTTGAATACACGGCAGTTATACCAGAGACATATATATAAATGACAGGGCTACTTGAATACCGGCAGTTATACCAGAGACATATATATAAATGACAGGGCTACTTGAATACACGGCAGTTATACCAGAGACATATATATAAATGACAGGGCTACTTGAATACACGGCAGTTATACCAGAGACATATATATAAATGACAGGGCTACTTGAATACACGGCAGTTATACCAGAGACATATATATAAATGACAGGGCTACTTGAATACACGGCAGTTATACCAGAGACATATATATAAATGACAGGGCTACTTGAATACACGGCAGTTATACCAGAGACATATATATAAATGACAGGGCTACTTGAATACACGGCAGTTATACCAGAGACATATATATAAATGACAGGGCTACTTGAATACACGGCAGTTATACCAGAGACATATATATAAATGACAGGGCTACTTGAATACATGACAGTTATACCAGAGACATATATATAAATGACAGGGCTACTTGAATACATGGCAGTTATACCAGAGACATATATATAAATGACAGGGCTACTTGAATACACGGCAGTTATACCAGAGACATATATATAAATGACAGGGCTACTTGAATACACGGCAGTTATACCAGAGACATAGATATAAATGACAGGGCTACTTGAATACACGGCAGTTATACCAGAGACATATATATAAATGACGGCAGCTGTTTGGATATACTCTGATCAACCATAACCAACTTTCAAATTTGACATTAACCAGTAAGCTGCCGAATAGATTGGACGGAATATGCAAACAACATAGATCCAGATCAGCCACGTCTGATCAGGATCTATGTTGATATGTTGTTTGCACATTCTGTCCAATTTGTTCGGCAGGTTAAGAGTTATACGGCTGATCAGGATCTATGTTGTTTGCTATTCAGACAAGTGATTTAGCTCCACTCTCCGAATAGCAAACAGCATAGAGCCTGATCAGACGGCACGTTTTATGCTGTATCTGGCTCTATGCTATTTGCAAAAGCGACTTTAGTCGTGATTAACAGGTTAAGTGTTTAAACATTTTTTCATTGCAAAATGGTGTTATTGTAATGAATATTCTATTGGTTCAGCCAAGTTTTTAATTTTAAGTAAGAAATGTTAGTAAATTTTAGAGTTTTTTCAAACATAATTCTAATCAAAATATACATTAAAAATATGTCTCCTTTTTGTTTGATACACTTTATATAACTGTGTTAAATACAAAACTTACATCAGATCACAAAATGTCGCCAAAAATAGGAGCTGTGAGATTCTGTGAGATTTGGTTATGTTTCAAATCCTTGTTGTTTTATATGTCTCTGCCTGCTTATAGATTACTATGTCGTGTAAGAAGTTTATGTCAGTAACATAATATGATTTAGCAAAGTTGAATATTAATGAAATATTAAATTATTCATAACATGCCCTCGAAAGCTGAAGTGAGTGATGAATCACACATTTTAAACATACATATAATAAGTTAATATAACAATGAAAGTTGTCAATGACTGCCATCCACAGCAACAAACAACTCGCAACAAGCTAGCTGTAAACAACAGCTGAGATTAACAATTTCCTCACAAAATCCATCAATAGATCTCAGAGTTGAGTTTAACAATTTCCTCACAAAATCCATCAATAGATCTCATAGTTCAGATTAACAATTACCTCACAAAATCCATCAATAGATCTCATAGTTCAGATTAACAATTTCCTCACAAAATCCATCAATAGATCTCAGAGTTGAGATTAA
Source organism: Archivesica marissinica (assembly GCA_014843695.1). Classification (NCBI taxonomy): domain Eukaryota; kingdom Metazoa; phylum Mollusca; class Bivalvia; order Venerida; family Vesicomyidae; genus Archivesica; species Archivesica marissinica. The sequence continues at coordinate 290,924 of CM026391.1, forward strand.
CAACTGATTACCAATGAAAACCCCTCATTAAGATTCCCAAACGAAACCCCTAAATTAAATAACAGATGTCTGTCAAAATAAAATCGCAGAATAATAATTACATTTTAGACAAAATTTAATTATGTTAATTATCAATGGCAATTCATTAAGAAACGGACAACAATAACACGGGCACTCCTGCCCCCCCCCCCATCCCCCTCCCAAACCTCTCCAACTCACAGCAGTGTTTTGTCGTAGTAAAATCAAATTCCTAGCAATGCCTCTTGCTACAGCTGGCTAGATCTGATGCCTCTTGCTACAGCTGGCTAGATCTGATAACTGGTTAGAATTTTGTTTAACAAGAAAATATTATCATCTTTGATCGGCAGTGTTTACCTACATGTTGTCTGATTAGCGCAGTGGTTAGAGCGCTCGCTTCTCACCAATGCAACCCGGGTTCGATCCTCGAACCGGGAAGAATGTGAGATGGTAAGGTGGTCGCCAGATCAGACAGGTGGGGTTTTTCTGGGTACTTCGGTTTCCTCCCGCACGAATGACCACATTTACGCTTTCATACGCGCCAACGAAGGTGATTAATATAAGTTGTTGAAACTGGTTTCGCAATCGTTGTAAAAGTTTAAACTTTTCTCTATTTTTTACCTACACGTACTTATGACTTCCATCACAGTTACCTCCCCTGGGTTGTTGTCAATTATTACTGCTTAGAGATAAAACCGTCGGATTGTTGGTGAGCAAGCAGGGCACATTATATACACTACACATATCTCACAGCGACCAACCTGTCCTAATCGGTGGCATCACTTGTGTCGAACGAGGTCTTGGAAAATACACAGGAGCTATGGTTACAAATCACAGTGTTACGTCTGTACGTATATACAGTATTCATGCGTTACTTCTGTATGTATATACAGTATTCATGCATTACTTCTGAACATATATACAGTATTCATGCGTTACTTCTGTACGTATATACAGTATTCATGCATTACTTCTGAACATATATACAGTATGCATGCATTACTTCTGAACATATATACAGTATTCATGCATTACTTCTGAACATATATACAGTATTCATGCATTACTTCTGAACATATATACAGTATTCATGCATTACTTCTGAACATATATACAGTATTCATGCATTACTTCTGAACATATATACAGTATTCATGCATTACTTCTGTACGTATATACAGTATTCATGCATTACGTCTGTACGTATATACAGTATTCATGCGTTACTTCTGTACGTATATACAGTATTCATGCATTACTTCTGAACATATATACAGTATTCATGCATTACTTCTGTATGTATATACAGTATTCATGCATTACTTCTGTACGTATATACAGTATTCATGCATTACTTCTGTACGTATATACAGTATTCATGCATTACTTCTGTACGTATATACAGTATTCATGCATTACTTCTGTACATATATACAGTATTCATGCGTTACTTCTGAACATATATACAGTATTCATGCATTACTTCTGAACATATATACAGTATTCATGCGTTACTTCTGAACATATATACAGTATTCATGCGTTACTTCTGTACGTATATACAGTATTCATGCATTACTTCTGAACATATATACAGTATTCATGCGTTACTTCTGTACGTATATACAGTATTCATGCGTTACTTCTGAACATATATACAGTATTCATGCGTTACTTCTGAACATATATACAGTATTCATGCATTACTTCTGAACATATATACAGTATTCATGCGTTACTTCTGAACATATATACAGTATTCATGCATTACTTCTGAACATATATACAGTATTCATGCATTACTTCTGAACATATATACAGTATGCATGCATTACTTCTGAACATATATACAGTATTCATGCATTACTTCTGTATGTATATACAGTATTCATGCATTACTTCTGTACGTATATACAGTATTCATGCATTACTTCTGAACATATATACAGTATTCATGCATTACTTCTGAACATATATACAGTATTCATGCATTACTTCTGTACGTATATACAGTATTCATGCATTACTTCTGAACATATATACAGTATTCATGCATTACTTCTGTACATATATACAGTATTCATGCGTTACTTCTGTATGTATATACAGTATTCATGCATTACTTCTGAACATATATACAGTATTCATGCGTTACTTCTGAACATATATACAGTATTCATGCATTACTTCTGAACGTATATACAGTATTCATGCGTTACTTCTGAACATATATACAGTATTCATGCGTTACTTCTGAACGTATATACAGTATTCATGCGTTACTTCTGAACATATATACAGTATTCATGCATTACTTCTGTACGTATATACAGTATTCATGCATTACTTCTGAACATATATACAGTATTCATGCGTTACTTCTGAACATATATACAGTATTCATGCGTTACTTCTGAACATATATACAGTATTCATGCGTTACTTCTGTACGTATATACAGTATTCATGCGTTACTTCTGAACATATATACAGTATTCATGCGTTACTTCTGAACATATATACAGTATTCATGCATTACTTCTGAACATATATACAGTATTCATGCATTACTTCTGAACATATATACAGTATTCATGCATTACTTCTGTACGTATATACAGTATTCATGCATTACTTCTGTATGTATATACAGTATTCATGCATTACTTCTGAACATATATACAGTATTCATGCATTACTTCTGAACATATATACAGTATTCATGTGTTACTTCTGAACATATATACAGTATTCATGCGTTACTTCTGAACATATATACAGTATTCATGCATTACTTCTGAACATATATACAGTATTCATGCATTACTTCTGAACATATATACAGTATTCATGCATTACTTCTGAACATATATACAGTATTCATGCATTACTTCTGAACATATATACAGTATTCATGCATTACTTCTGTACGTATATACAGTATTCATGCATTACTTCTGTACATATATACAGTATTCATGCGTTACTTCTGAACATATATACAGTATTCATGCATTACTTCTGAACATATATACAGTATTCATGCGTTACTTCTGAACATATATACAGTATTCATGCATTACTTCTGTACATCCAGGATGTATGAACAAGCCCCTGTGACTAAACAATCGGACGTATGAACAAGTCCCTGTGACTAAACAATCGGACGTTCCCGATCATACACAAAAACAAACCCAACGTCACAAAACATAGGACTCCAGGAGGTATGAACAAGCTCCTGTGACAAAACAATCGGACGTTCCAGATCATACACAGAAACAAACCCGACATCACAAAACATAGGACTCCACGAGTTATGAACAAGCCCCTGTGACTAAACAATCGGACGTTCCAGATCATACACAGAAACAAACTCGACGTCACAAAACATAGGACTCCAGGAGGTATGAACAAGCTCCTGTGACTAAACAATCGGACGTTCCCGATCATACACAGACACAAACCCGATGTCACAAAACATAGGACTCCAGGAGGTATGAACAAGCCCCTGTGACTAAACAATCGGACGTTCCCGATCATACACAGACACAAACCCGACCTCACAAAACATAGGACTCCAGGAGGTATGAACAAGCCCCTGTGACTAAACAATCGGACGTTCCAGATCATACACGGACACAAACAAATAATATCTATATCTCTAAACAACAAGAGAAATCTCTGCATAGTTTCATACAAGCCCAATTTATTGTATACTTCCTAACACCAGTCATGTGTGTGTTTTACGTTTATTTATCGTCGCTACCGGTTGCCCATATGAGCGACGCCTCCTGAAGAGATTAGTCATTTTAGATTTTTGGAGGATAGTGCAATGATACAGGCAGAGAGAGACCTATGCCAGTGTCTCCTCTGGTTCGTTTACGTGCACGGTCTGAAAGACTTAATTTTATTAGGGTCAGACGGGGGATCGAACCTGCGATCGTTGGATTACCAGTCCAGCGTGTTACCACTGGACTACAGATCCATCTGTAACACAAGTCACCTCCATAAACAACAGTTTTAAATAGTTCCACGTACTGTTTTTGTAGGGAAGTTGTTCTTGTCGTCTTATGGTTTGGGATTTAGGAGAACACTCAGGTAGAACCGCCAACTCCTCGCAAGTCAGCGAAGATAACTTCATCATAAGTAACAATTAGACACCCATGATGGGACTCAGACAGACAGACGGACAGACAGATTCTTTTATTTAACTCAGGTACATTCAGTGTACAACATGAGGATATATAACGTAATACATTTAAACAGATACATAATGGTCCCGATACACGAGATGCTAAACATAATTGTGGTGTAGTATTCCAACATGGGGGAAAGATAGCGCTTCAACTAGAAAGGTGTCTCAAGATACGTTCCTGCAATGAAAATATGTAGCCGAATATCACAATATTTCTTCACCATAAAAATAGTTCCATTTAGTAATTTATTATAGCATATGAATGTTGTCTAAAAAATCATCTCAAACATATAGCAAACATATAGCAGTGGGGCGAGTGATCGTAAGTCAATGAGGTTAACGAATCAGCGAGGCCACTTGTATATAGGTTGAACAAATGTTGTCTGGAACCTGTATTATTTTCCTTGAATTACTTACTGAGTATGTCCTGACCATAGAGATGATCGTGTGTGAAGCTACTGAATGCCGACATGTTCTTGTTGCCCGTGTTACTGGACACGCTGACCGCATGCAGCACCGGAATATGTGCACTCAGATCCACGACACCTGCATTACAAGGAACACACACTCTTACATCGATACCATTTCATTCACCATAAATTAACCCTTTGCTCGCTAGCGATGACTATAACAGTCAAACATGACACGCAACTTCATTAGATTGTGTCGTAACGACACCAAGTTCTAATGAAATTCCACGACATATGTCCAGAGAGTACAAATAAGAAAATCACAATAACGAATTGTCATCTGCAATTATTTCAAATATTGATCGTTTTTATTTTACCCAGCATTCAAAGAGTTAATATACAAATAAGTCTTCCATTAAAATAGTCGAGACAACAATCAGTTACACTAAATTTGTTTGTTTGTTTGTATTGGGGGTAAATTTGCACCATCAGCTTAGGTCATATGGTAACTCTCCAGCTATTATTGTGGAGGAAAACGTTGGTGTAATATATCGGTGCAGTATTTCAGGTACGGACCGGCACCCGGGTAGAACCACTGACATACTGGATAGCTTCCTCACTTGAAATATGACATTCCCGGTGGAATTTCGAACCTACAGAGGTGAGGGAGCAGGTGATTTGTAGTCAACGACCGTAACCACTCGGCCACGGAGGCCCAGTTACACGAAGTCTCCATACAAACCTTTACTAGAACTGCCTCTATTACTGGCTTTGAAGGGCGTGGCCAACGTATGTTCCCGACCCAGTTACACGAAGTCTCCATACAAACCTTTACTAGAACTGCCTCTATTACTGGCTTTGAAGGGCGTGGCCAACGTATGTTCCCGACCCAGTTACACGAAGTCTCCATACAAACCTTTACTAGAACTGCCTCTATTACTGGCTTTGAAGGGTGTGGCCAATGTATGTTCCCGACCCAGTTACACGAAGTCTCCATACAAACCTTTACTAGAATTGCCTCTGTTACTGGCTTTGAAGGGCGTGGCCAACGTATGTTCCTGGTTGTATTCTGCTTCCATCTTTTTGGCCTCAGATTCGGCTAGTTTGGTATGAGGGTTCACAAGACTCGCAATAGAGTGTACCATCCTTCTGGGTAGTCCATAAATAGAACTCTGAAAGATTTACAAATGTTTACCATTTTAAAGCTGGCAGTCTGTATATAGAACTCTGAAAAACACAACAATATAAAATGGTCTCTGGGTATATTTACACTATAAAATGGTCATTTTAAAGTGTGTTCGCTTCAGGTGCAAAAGGCCTGGAGTCTGAATCCCACTGGAGCCGTTACGATTGTGCCCTTAGGCAAGGCATTTAAATTCACGTTGCCTCTTCTCTCTCCCTCATGGTGATGGGTGGAATGAGGTCTTGAGAGTGATTAATATAAGTTGTAAGAACTTGTTTCGCAATCGAGCTAAAATAAATTTGTATAAACTAGGCACAGACCTGCTATGTCTTTATCTATACATATACAAGAATTTGATACTGCTGTCCACATTAGTTACACGGTCATGTAATTCATGCAAATTGTTCAGTGGAAGGTCTGTTACCTGATCATCAGTCATGCCCTGTATACGGCTACCCGTTGATGTGTTTATCCCATGAGAGAGCCGACGTCTTACATCACTATGAAAATCCATCATATCTGTCGAGCCCACGTCAACTCGGGAACTTACGTTTCCCTCACTTCCGCCTGAGTCTACACTGTGCAAACCGACGTCATCAAGATGTGATTGGGGACTCGAGTTTGGAACTGAGAGATGACTGGGGTGGTCCTGCTCATCAAATGTAAGCCTGCTGAGCGAACTCTCTCCAATCCGCTGTAACTGAAAATATAATATAGGCCTGTTGAGCGAACTGTCTCCAATACGCTGTAACTGAAAATATAATATAGACCTGCTGAGCGAACTCTCTCCAATCCGCTGTAACTGAAAATATAATATAGGCCTGCTGAGCGAACTGTCTCCAATACGCTGTAACTGAAAATATAATATAGGCCTGCTGAGCGAACTGTCTCCAATCCGCTGTAACTGAAAATATAATATAGGCCTGCTGAGCGAACTCTCTCCAATCCGCTGTAACTGAAAATATAATATAGGCCTGCTGAGCGAACTGTCTCCAATCCGCTGTAACTGAAAATATAATATAGGCCTGCTGAGCGAACTGTCTCCAATCCGCTGTAACTGAAAATATAATATAGGCCTGCTGAGCGAACTGTCTCCAATCCGCTGTAACTGAAAATATAATATAGGCCTGCTGAGCGAACTCTCTCCAATCCGCTGTAACTGAAAATATAATATAGGCCTGCTGAGCGAACTCTCTCCAATCCGCTGTAACTGAAAATATAATATAGGCCTGCTGAGCGAACTCTCTCCAATCCGCTGTAACTGAAAATATAATATAGGCCTGCTGAGCGAACTCTCTCCAATCCGCTGTAACTGAAAATATAATATAGGCCTGCTGAGCGAACTCTCTCCAATCCGCTGTAACTGAAAATATAATATAGGCCTGCTGAGCGAACTCTCTCCAATCCGCTGTAACTGAAAATATAATATAGGCCTGCTGAGCGAACTCTCTCCAATCCGCTGTAACTGAAAATATAATATAGGCCTGCTGAGCGAACTCTCTCCAATCCGCTGTAACTGAAAATATAATATAGGCCTGCTGAGCGAACTCTCTCCAATCCGCTGTAACTGAAATTAGACAACGACTAAGTCATATGGTCCAATGAAAAAGCCACATTTCTCGCTTCTAAATCATATAGATGCGACCTACTTATGTACGTTGTCCAAGTCAGATAGATCAACTCATTGGCCCGTCTTAACGAAGTATATACATCGCTTCGCTCGGTGTATATTTCATTAAGACGGGCCAATTCATGATATGTCCTATACATATAAGTAAATACAACTTACAGTAACATAATTAAGGTTGGCATTTGGGCCACTTATAACATAGTGATCTTGTACAGTAATCGGTTAGAATTACTAAATTAGTGATATGACAACGATATAGGTGGTTGCCATTTTTGCTATGAGAGTGGAACGATTTTTCATAGCAAGAAATGGATGCCGTGATAGCGCAGTGGTAGTGTGTTTGCTTCAGGTGTGAAAGGTTCAGAGTTTAGTTTATACAAATTTATTTTGGCTCAATTGCGAAACAAGTACTTACATCTTATATTAATCACTTTCGAGACATCATTCCTGGAATCCATCGCACCGAGGGTGTTAGAAGAGGTAACGTGAAATTTAAATGCCTTGTCTAAAGGCACAATTATAGCAGCTCCAGCGGGGCTCGAACTCGGGGCCTTTCGCACCTGAAGCGAACTAGCTAAAACTGTGGTATCACGACTTCCACTCAGAGTTCACGCCCAGCTGTAGCCGTTACGATTGTGCCCTTAGGCAATACACTTAAATTCCACACTGCCTCTTCTCTCTCCCTCATGGCGATGGATTCCATCAGGAACGAGGTCTCGAGAGTGATTAAACTAATATTGTAAGAACTTGTTTCGCAATCTAGCAAAAATAAATCTGAAATAAATTGTTAAGAAGTTACAGATTCAACATAGTCAAACTTATCATCAACAGATAACTAAAGAAACATTTTCATTTTGGATTTTAATATAAATAAGATTTGATTTGAAAGCAGCTTTAATTTATCTTCTTGAAGTTTTATAACTTGATTTCTATCTACTTGTATAGATACTCTACCATTCAATGGAAGGTCGAGGTTCTTACTCAATTAATATAGCCCATTTAGAAATATAGTTTGGCAGCATTGCGTGCTTACATTTAATTGGCTGTAACTGTTTATGACTTCAGCTATTCATCTATAATTGATCTTTCCTGATCTTTTCCCCATCTGATCAAACATTGACACAAAACGTGACAATAATATTATCTGAATATGCACAACCGGAATTAAAATTGACCGAATACATTGATTGTATAGGCTTTAGGCAAGATATAACACAACGAATAAAATAGTCTGCCTCCGTGGTCGAGTGGTTACAGTCACTGCCCTGTATACCACTGTAACTTATCACCATGGTGGCCACGGGTTCGAGCCCAGTTCAGGCTGTGTCTCTTTATATGAAAAAGTTAGCAGTTCCTTATGGAAGTTGGTACTGGTTAACCGCTGGAGCCTTCCCAGGAAAGGTGTTGCTAAGTAAACTGCCCACCGGCAAAATAGCCCAAAAATAGTGCTGATGAAGGCGTAAAAAACAAACAAACAAACAAGCAGAACTTTCACAATGTTTGTAAGAACTGTATCGAATGCAGTATTTGGACACCCTCCCCCCCCCATCCCTCCCTCACACACCTGGGGTATAATGAGCGAGGTTTGGAAATGTTTCCGCTAGAAACACTGTGAAGACAACTCCATAACAGCTTCATCGTTGGGAACATCAAGGGCCGAAATAGCCAGAAGCCAGCGACTACTTATCTCTATGAAGGAATGGGTTAAATGGCTGTCGTTTGTATGGAGATATAATAGTATATTAACCTAAATCTCTATGAAGGAAATGGTTAAATGGCTGTCGTTTATATGGCGATATAATAGTATATTAACCTAAATCTCTATGAAGCAAAGGGTTAAATGACTGTCGTTTGTTTGGAGATATAATAGTATATTAACCTAAATCTCTATGAAGGAAATGGTTAAATGGCTGTCGTTTATATGGCGATATAATAGTATATTAACCTAAATCTCTATGAAGTAAAGGGTTAAATGGCTGTCGTTTGTATGGAGGTATAATACTATATTAACCTAAATCTCTCTGAAGGAAAGGGTTAAATGACTGTCGTTTGTAACCTAAATATGAAGGAAATGGTTAAATGACTGTCGTTTGTAACCTAAATATGAAGGAAAGGGTTAAATGACTGTCGTTTGTAACCTAAATATGAAGGAAAGGGTTAAATGACTGTCGTTTGTAACCTAAATATGAAGGAAAGGGTTAAATGCAGACTATAGAAACTCTATATATCTAGTATCCATAATTATGTCCTTTACATACATGTAGCCAGTTCTTTATATAAACAAACTAAACCATGCAAGCCATTAAATGTATAACAAAATATCCATAATATATACCTTGTTTTAAATTACAGATTTCTTAAGATATCAGAAACTTGATCCAAGTCCTCAAATATTGTATGTTAACAGTAGAATAGTCTCATATCTATCATTCACTTTCCACAAATAAAGAATTTCCATAGCATTTATCAGTATCCACAATTCATATGCTTTCAAGTGTGAAGGAACCGTAAAATTGCCGTAATTTTTATATAAAACTTTTCATTGTTTGTTAACAATAAAACACAATAATTCAATCTCCTGTACAAGGCATGCCAATGTTCTGATTATTAATTTATTTAATAACTAGACTGTATAAAATACAATGCAATCTTTTATGAAGCTTGAGTTAATGTTTGTTCTGTATGGGTAATTAGGTTTGTTTTGAAATCTCTCTATGGATCACTTAATGCAGACTATTAGTCATGAAACTTTGTCATAAGAATTTCTGAATTTTTTGTGGAACAAAGTTTACACAAGCAGCTTCAGGGGGAGGGAGAGTGGGTGGGGGAGGGAGAGTGGGTGGGGGAGGGAGAGTGGGTGGGGGGAGGGAGAGTGGGTGGGGGGGGGAGAGTGGGTGGGGGGAGGGAGAGTGGGTGGGGGGAGGGAGAGTGGTGGGGGGAGGGAGAGGGGTGGGGGGGGGAGAGTGGGTGGGGGAGGGAGAGTGGGTGGGGGGAGGAGAGTGGGTGGGGGGAGGGAGAGTGGGTGGGGGAGGGAGAGTGGGTGGGGGGAGGGAGAGTGGGTGGGGGGAGCTCCTAACTACAGGGGGAGGGAGAGTGGGTGGGGGGAGCTCCTAACTACAGGGGGAGGGAGAGTGGGTGGGGGGAGCTCCTAACTTCAGGGGGAGGGAGAGTGGGTGGGGGGAGCTCCTAACTAAACGCCCTGAAAATGCACCATAGTTCATGCATCAGCCGCAATGCTGTACCATAAGTACAGCTTTCACAACGCATTGTTTTTCTCACAAATTTGTTCAAATTTAGTGAACATCTGTTAAAACATTTGACAGGTCGCTGTAAATATTCGACAAGTTGCAGTTTGGTAAATGTTTTAAAATTACTGCATGTAAAACCATGTTGACGAATCTTCACTTTATTTGCGGTCACCTCGCCTTCATTGGTTTAAGCCAACTTTGCTGTATTATCTGGGAGAATATCGGGCAAAAATAACGACATCAACATCAATTGTTGGATAATTTGGAGCCGAGATTGCATTTAAACTTGATTTATTTTACAACGTTTGCGAAGAAAGTTTTAACAACTTATATTAATCACTCTCGTTGGCGCTGATGAAAAGCGTAAATGTGGTCATTTGTGTGGCTGGAAACCGGAGTACCCAGAGAAAACCCACCTGTCCGATCTGGCGCCCACCGTATAATCTCACATACTTCCCAGTCCGAGGATCGAACACGGGTTGCATTGGTGAGAAGCGAGAGCACTAACCACTGCGCTAATCGGACAGCCTAAAGATTGCATTGGTGAGAAGCGAGAGCACTAACCACTGCGCTAATCGGGACAGCCTAAAGATTGCATTGGTGAGAAGCGAGAGCACTAACCACTGCGCTAATCGGACAGCCTAAAGATTGCATTGGTGAGAAGCGAGAGCACTAACCACTGCGCTAATCGGACAGCCTAAAGATTGCATTGGTGAGAAGCGAGAGCACTAACCACTGCGCTAATCGGACAGCCTAAAGATTGCATTGGTGAGAAGCGAGAGCACTAACCACTGCGCTAATCGGACAGCCTAAAGATTGCATTGGTGAGAAGCGAGAGCACTAACCACTGCGCTAATCGGAACAGCCTAAGATTGCATTGGTGAGAAGCGAGAGCACTAACCACTGCGCTAATCGGAACAGCCTAAAGATTGCATTGGTGAGAAGCGAGAGCACTAACCACTGCGCTAATCGGAACAGCCTAAAGATTGCATTGGTGAGAAGCGAGAGCACTAACCACTGCGCTAATCGGAACAGCCTAAAGATTGCATTGGTGAGAATAACTCTGTATGAATATTTTATACGAGGCGGTTTTCTTTTTCATTTGGCTACAAACAATGGAGATTAATATTTGGACAAAAAAACTGTTTTGAAACACTGTGACGTAGTACCGTTTCTGGTTCCCGATTGAAAACTAGTTAGTTTATATAAATTTAATTTAACTCGATTGCAAAACAAGTTCTAATCACTCTCAAGACCTCATTCCTGATGGAATCCATCGCCACGAGGGAGAGAGAAGAGGCAACATGGAATGTAAATGCCTTGCCTAAGGGCACAATCGTAACGGCTCCAGCAGGCTCAAACTCCGGACCTTTTGCACCTGAAGCGAATGCGCTACAACTGTGCTATCACGACCTCCACTAAGACTAATTGGTTTCGGAAGCGAATAAAAATTTGAGAAATGACATGTGGATCATCGAGGCTGTCATCGTACATGCAGTAATATTATAAGATAAGATAAGATCAATTTTATTTTGAGTCGGCAAGATAGCAACAGTACAACGCAAGCCCTGAGTGAGCTTTTGAACTGACTATATATAACATAAAATAATGGTAACAGCTATAAGATTAGTTATTATTATGTTATAGTTCGGGTTTTACGCCTGCATCAGCACCATTTTGGGCTATATCGCCGGCGGGCAGTTTACCTAACAACACCTTTCCTGGGCAGGCTCCAGCGGTTAACCAGTACTTGGGTGCACCAACCTCCGTAAGAAACTGCCAACTTTTTCATATAAATGAGACACGGCCTGAGCGGGTATAAGATTAGAATCAGTGATAATAGTATGCAGTAATATTACCAAGCATAAATACTGCTCTGTATAATACTTTATACTTTCTGCTAAAATATGTACGGGATATAAGCCGAAAACGGATCCATTATGTAAAATATTGGTACTGTGTTGGGCACGAAATATCTTGCTTAAAACACACTTATATAACAAGATTGTTAAATTTCGTACATTTACGCGTAGGATTTAATATAATACTACTTTTGAAAGCAGTCCAATATTAATAATAATGGACTGCAAGTATGAAGGTATGACATCACGACAGTGCTATAAGTATATGATATAAACCGAAAACAATCCAATATATAAAAGTATGAGGCACGTAGCGCCAATAAGTACCAATAATTTACATATTGGATCCGTTTGAGGCTTATATCTTACTTAAATCACACACGTGTATAACAAGATCCTACTAATTAAAATTGCTAATTTTGTACATGTATGCGTAGGATTTAATATAATACTCTGGCCTTTTGAAAGCAAACCAATATTAATAATAATGGACTGCAAATATAAAGGTATAACGTCACGACAGTACAAAGGTATAACAGTGCAACAGTACAAAGGTATAACAGTGCAACAGTACAAAGGTATAATGTCACGACAGTACAAAGGTATAACAGTGCAACAGTACAAAGGTATAATGTCACAACAGTACAAAGGTATAACAGTGCAACAGTACAAAGGTATAACATCACAACAGTACAAAGGTATAACAGTGCAACAGTACAAAGGTATAATGTCACGACAGTACAAAGGTATAACAGTGCAACAGTACAAAGGTATAATGTCACAACAGTACAAAGGTATAACGTTGCAACAGTACAAAGGTATACCATTGCGACAGTACAAAGGTATAACGTCAAAACAGTACAACGGTATAACGTTGCAACAGTACAAAGGTATAACATTGCGACAGTACAAAGGTATAACGTCAAAACAGTACAAAGGTATAACATCAAAACAGTACAAAGGTATAACGTCAAAACAGTACAAAGGTATAACGTCAAAACAGTACAAAGGTATAACGTTGCAACAGTACAAAGGTATAACATTGCGACAGTACAAAGGTATAACATTGCAACAGTACAAAGGTATAACATTGCAACAGTACAAAGGTATAACATTGCGACAGTACAAAGGTATAACATTGCAACAGTACAAAGGTATAGCGTCATGACAGTACAAAGGTATAACATTGCGACAGTAGAAAGGTATAACGTCGCAACAGTAGAAAGGTATAACGTTGCAGTGTTAAAGTGTTTTAATGATAGAGAAAGAAAGGATGATACCATGAAACAATCTGATGTTACAGTTATCCTTGGAATACAGAGAGATATGTATATCTAAATCACACTCATGAAAATGAACACCTTCTATACTTCAAAGCAATCTCCATGTTCACAAAGTACCCAAATGCTATTGATTTCAATGTTTATGTGTATTTTACACTACTGGTATTCAATGCTCAATATTCAGTTCTGGACATGGACAATTTCATATGAATAGATAAGATATAAAACAGTACTTAAAGTCCCCCAATTAGAATGACTGCACAGTTTAGATATTTATATATTAACCCATTCAACACCAAGTAACTGACATGGACTGGTCCATGATATTTTTAGACCAATAAATTAATAAGAAAATTACATTTGGACCAGTTCATTTATCAAAATGGGTAATTTTGTCTAAAAATAGTCATATTACTGGCAAAAAGTGCAGATCCTGATGAGACGGCTTGTAGGGAGCTGGCTCATCTGGATCTACGCATTTTGTAAGCCTATTTAGAGGTTGTTGGTGTTGAAAGGGTTATAGATTGGAGAACTGATATATTGACTAATTGTTCCAATCATACAGCATCGATTCATTCAAATATAATCAAACTGTTCGAGACTGCAAGCAAAATTATTAATGAACTATTTTTTTTGACGAAATTATATTAAATTTTGTACATTACCTCCCGTTATGGATATTATTTTTAAAAACCACTAATAACTTTGTAAATGGTTGTTACTAAAGGTAGCACTAGGATAATACAGACGGATCTGTAGTCCAGTGGTAACACGCTGGACTGGTAATCCAGGGATCGCAGGTTCGAACCCCCGTCTGACCCTAATAAAAATTAACAGTCTTTCAGATGGGACGTTAAACCGAAGTCTCGTGTCGGTGCTTTACACCATGCACGTAAAAGAACCAGAGGAGACTCTGGAATGGGTCTCTATCTGTATCATTGCACTATCCTCCAAAAACCTAAAGTGACTAATCTCTTCAGGAGGCGTCGTTCATATGGGCAACCGTAGCGACGATAAATAAACGTAAAAAAAAAATTTACATATTAATTATACTTTTATTTTTCCATTTAAAGAAATCAAACACACTCTAGCTGAGACTGTCACACTCTAGCTGAGAGTCACACTCTAGCTGAGACTGTCACACTCTAGCTGAGACTGTAACACTCTAGCTGAGACTGTCACACTCTAGCTGAGACTGTCACACTCTAGCTGAGACTGTAACACTCTAGCTGAGACTGTCACACTCTAGCTGAGACTGTCACACTCTAGCTGAGACTGTAACTTACACTAGTCCCGTAAACTTGAAGCCAAGTACCGGTATTTTAAAATTATGCACTGTGTACTTATGTATTAGGAATAGTCAATAAGATCTATTGTTTACACTAAATGGTTTTAGAATTTAAACCAATATGGTCATACAATCAGTGAGTGAGTATTTGGTTTAACGGCGCATCAGCACAGTTCAGGCTATATCGCGCCGGGTTAAGTATATTGTATAGACTGTAGAAGTGAGTGAGTGAGTATTTGGTTTAACGGCGCATCAGCACAGTTCAGGCTATATCGCGCCGGGTTAAGTATATTGTATAGACTGTAGAAGTGAGTGAGTATTTGGTTTAACGGCACATCAGCACAGTTCAGGCTATATCGCTCCGGGTTAAGTATATTGTATACAAGATATCTACAATTAAAAATATTATGTAGATAACATACTGTATGTATTAAAATTGTAATGACGAAAGGTCAATTGCAACAAAATTGATCAAGCTGTAAAAATGATCAAAACCGTCCGTTGTAAAACTTACAATTTATGGAAATCACAATAAGATAAAGTGCAATAAATTAAATCCATAAATTATACGTGTTTAAAGAATGTAACCACTCTCCAAGTTGGTTATTCACCACTATCATGTTTTCACGAACAACTCTCCAAGTTGGTTATTCACCACTATTATGTTTTCATGAACAACTCTCAAAGTTGGTTATTCACCACTATCATGTTTTCACGAACAACTCTCAAAGTTGGTTATTCACCACTATCATGTTTTCATGAACAACTCTCCATGTTGGTTATATTATGTTTTCATGAACAACTCTCCAAGTTGGTTATTCACCACTATTATGTTTTCACAAACAACTCTCCAAGTTGGTTATTTACCACTATTATGTTTTCATGAACAACTCTCCAAGTTGGTTATTCACCACTATCATGTTTTCACGAACAACTCTCCATGTTGGTTATTCACCACTATTATGTTTTCATGAACAACTCTCCAAGTTGGTTATTCACCACTATTATGTTTTCACGAACAACTCTCCAAGTTGGTTATTCACCACTATTATGTTTTCACGAACAACTCTCCAAGTTGGTTATTCACCACTATTATGTTTTCACAAACAACTCTCCATGTTGGTTATTCACCACTATTATGTTTTCATGAACAACTCTCCATGTTGGTTATTCACCACTATTATGTTTTCACGAACAACTCTCCAAGTTGGTTATTCACCACTATCATGTTTTCATGAACAACTCTCCATGTTGGTTATATTATGTTTTCATGAACAACTCTCCAAGTTGGTTATTCACCACTATTATGTTTTCACGAACAACTCTCCATGTTGGTTATATTATGTTTTCACGAACAACTCTCCAAGTTGGTTATTCACCACTATTATGTTTTCATGAACAACTCTCCATGTTGGTTATATTATGTTTTCACGAACAACTCTCCAAGTTGGTTATTCACCACTATCATGTTTTCACGAACAACTCTCCATGTTGGTTATTCACCACTATTATGTTTTCACGAACAACTCTCCAAGTTGGTTATTCACCACTATTATGTTTTCATGAACAACTCTCCATGTTGGTTATTCACCACTATTATGTTTTCACGAACAACTCTCCAAGTTGGTTATTCACCACTATTATGTTTTCATGAACAACTCTCCATGTTGGTTATTCACCACTATTATGTTTTCATGAACAACTCTCCATGTTGGTTATATTATGTTTTCATGAACAACTCTCCAAGTTGGTTATATTATGTTTTCATGAACAACTCTCCATGTTGGTTATATTATGTTTTCATGAACAACTCTCCATGTTGGTTATATTATGTTTTCATGAACAACTCTCCATGTTGGTTATATTATGTTTTCATGAACAACTCTCCATGTTGGTTATTCACCACTATTATGTTTTCATGAACAACTCTCCATGTTGGTTATATTATGTTTTCATGAACAACTCTCCATGTTGGTTATATTATGTTTTCATGAACAACTCTCCAAGTTGGTTATTCACCACTATTATGTTTTCATGAACAACTCTCCATGTTGGTTATATTATGTTTTCATGAACAACTCTCCATGTTGGTTATTTACCACTATTATGTTTTCACATTGAACAACTCTCCAAGTTGGTTATTTACCACTATTATGTTTTCATGAACAACTCTCCATGTTGGTTATATTATGTTTTCATGAACAACTCTCCATGTTGGTTATATTATGTTTTCATGAACAACTCTCCAAGATGGTTATTCACCACTATTATGTTTTCATGAACAACTCTCCATGTTGGTTATATTATGTTTTCATGAACAACTCTCCATGTTGGTTATTTACCACTATTATGTTTTCACATTGAACAACTCTCCAAGTTGGTTATTTACCACTATTATGTTTTCACATTGAACATCTTGTCAGAATTTGTTACATGTACTTGCTATTTTATCATAAATAATAATAAAATACATCAATTATACCCCCACCCTCCCCCGCCAGAGATTAAACAATGCAATACATTATTTATTCAGCACTATCATGTATCATAGTCACGTGTGTAATATAGTCACGTGTGTAATATAGTCACGTGTGTAGCATAGTCATGTGTGTAACATAATCACATGTGTAACATAGTCACATGTGTAACATAGTCATGTGTGTAACATAGTCATGTGTGTAACATAGTCATGTGTGTAACATAGTCACGTGTGTAACATAGTCACGTGTGTAACATAGTCACGTGTGTAACATAGTCATGTGTGTAACATAGTCATGTGTGTAACATAGTCATGTGTGTAACATAGTCATGTGTGTAACATAGTCATGTGTATAACATAGTCACATGTGTAACATAGTCATGTGTGTAACATAGTCATGTGTATAACATAGTCACATGTGTAACATAGTCATGTGTGTAACATAGTCATGTGTGTAACATAGTCATGTGTATAACATAGTCACATGTGTAACATAGTCATGTGTGTAACATAGTCACATGTGTAACATAGTCACGTGTGTAACATAGTCATGTGTGTAACATAGTCACATGTGTGTAACATAGTCATGTGTGTAACACAGTCATGTGTGTAACACAGTCATATGTGTGTAACATAGTCATGTGTTTTGGGTTCATATTCACACCAACAGTTGAGGTCATTTGGCAATTATTGGCAACTTTCCACCAAACATTTTCACCAAAGTAGCCCTTTAGTATGAGAATTTGGTCTTTACAAAATAAGTTTCTCTGGTTCATCTAAAAGATTAATCATCCGTTTCAAATACAGTAATGTCTCTCGTATCACATCGAGTGAATGCACATATGTATATTCGTTATCTCTATATTATATAAACACAATTTTACTAGGTCTATTATTGGATGTAGAAGTATAACGCATTTAAGTAGAACAAGTTGTAGTAAATTTATATGCACCATTGTGGGTAAAGAAGTATTAGCTGTTCATATAACACAGCAGACAAGTTTATATGCACAAGGTCATTGTCGGCAAGGAAGTAATAGCAGTTCATATAACACAGCAGACAAGTTTATATGCACAGGGTCGTTGTCGGTAAAGAAGTATTAACTGTTCATATAACCACAGCAGACAAGTTTATATGCACAGGGTCGTTGTCGGTAAAGAAGTATTAACTGTTCATATAACACAGCAGACAAGTTTATATGCACAGGGTCGTTGTCGGTAAAGAAGTATTAACTGTTCATATAACACAGCAGACAAGTTTAACAAATAGTACTTAGACATTAGCATAACTATAAAATGTGTGTTACTTGAAAATGGAAAATTGACATGTCAGAACAAGAAAGTGAATCAGTAGGTGGACATACTTCTGGGATAAACAGAGATGGAGAACTGTCCAGTGGCTTCAGCACAACGGTTAATGAAAGTGATTCTATTCAACAAGGTTTGGGTAATGAAGCAAATAACTCAAGCGTAAACAGAGATGAAGAACTGTCCAGTGGCTTCAGCACAATGGTTAATGAAAGTGATTCTATTCAACAAGGTTTGGGTAATGAAGCAAATAACTCAAGCGTAAACAGAGATGAAGAACTGTCCAGTGGCTTCAGCACAATGGTTAATGAAAGTGATTCTATTCAACAAGGTTTGGATAATGAAGCAAATAACTCAAGCGTAAACAGAGATGAAGAACTGTCCAGTTGCTTCAGCACAACGGTTAATGAAAGTGATTCTATTCAACAAGGTTTGGGTAATGAAGCAAATAACTCAAGCGTAAACAGAGATGAAGAACTGTCCAGTGACTTCAGCACAATGGTTAATGAAAGTGATTCTATTCAACAAGGTTTGGATAATGAAGCAAATAACTCAAGCGTAAACAGAGATGAAGAACTGTCCAGTGACTTCAGCACAATGGTTAATGAAAGTGATTCTATTCAACAAGGTTTGGATAATGAAGCAATTTATGATATTCTGTGTGACACATGCATTCGTGATGGGAAGCAACTTAATGCAGAAGGTTACTGCATAGACTGCATTGAATTTCTATGTCAAGATTGTTACACTTTTCACATGAAACTGAAAGCAGTTCAACATCATGTACTTCTAGATAAACAAAATATGCCATCAGAAAAATTAAAGACTAAAGTCAAGGACATCTGTGAGGAAAAGTGTCCTTCGCACACTGACAAGGTAACAGAGTATATCTGCCAATCATGCGACGAGCTTGGCTGCACTGCTTGCATTAAAACGAATCATCACAAATGTTCCAGAGTAGACCATATACCCGACATTGTGACAAGACTAGAAGACAGTGAAGAGTACAAGGAAGTCACCGGGGCACTGCAAGACATCAGTATACAGCTAGAACATAATCAAGCTAGATATGACACAAACACCTTAAGGAAATCATACTTAAAAGAAAAGGCTAAACGTGCTGTGAAACAACACAGAGAACAGATGAGTAAGATCCTGGATCAGTTTGAAGAAGACACAGACAAAGCGATAGAAACAATGGATGTTTATAATGAGGACATGTTAAAATCAGTCTCAAGAATTCAGAAGTCCTTGACCTTTAATTTTCAAACAATAACCAGTGACCTTGAGAAGCATCAGCATGCTGGTCAAAGATGTAAACTGTTTATGGGTATAAAGAAAGCAAAACACACAATAATAAGACTGCAAGATGAACTGCTGAGATTAGATGTTAACAATCACATTGTTAATTATCAATTTGAAGCATCAGAAAATTATGAGGAATTGCTAAATAAAATATCGGATTCTGGGAAAATAGAACAGCTTCATTCCTCAACAAAACAAGAGGAAGTTATGAGAGACTATATTGATGTAAAAGAAAGTGTAGATAAAATTAATTGTACAATATCGGCACTTTGTCTTCTGTCTGAAGACAAACTCATAGCAGCAGATGTAAGAAATGAAACTCTAAAGGTGATTAATGTAAAGACACATGCAATCCTCTCAACACGAAATATGTCATCAAAACCCTGGGATGTGACTAGAGTCATTGATGATCAAGTTGTAACCTCACTTCCAGATGAGTGTAAAATCCAGTTCCTGTCTGTGGACAAATCTGGTTCCATGTCTATAGATAATGAATTAGAAGTGAATGGGTGTTGTCGTGGCTTAGCCTATAGCCGAGGTCACCTTGTCATTTCATTCGATAAGCCGGAAAGCATAGTACAGATACTGGACACTTCTGGAAATGTTTGCAAGAGTTTTTCAAGAGATTCTTTGGGAAATCAGCTTTTCACCAAACCTTGGTACCTGGCTTTGAGCCCAGATAAGATCACAATTTATGTCTCTGATAACAGTAGACACACGGTAACCAGTCTGACCTTGGAGGGCAAGGTGAATGCTATCTACCAGGACAGTGACCTGAGAGAGCCAGTTGGACTGACTGTGGATCCAGTCGGGTCAGTGTATGTTGTTGGATCCAGCATGTATTCGAGCACGGTTCACAAGTTAACTGACAACTGTAAGAAGATGCAAGTGTTTGAAGACTATAGCCATGGAATATCAGGTTCGAGAAGCATCACATACTGTGGCAAAGAACACAAGCTTTATGTCGGAATGGAATTTTCTGACAACATGCTTGTTGTGTCTCTGAAATCAGCAATTAAATAAAAATAAGATCAGTTTGTATATTTCTAACTGTGTATAATTATTTACACATAAAACATGCCTCACAATTTATAGAGACAACAAATACAATCAATCATCTATGTAAAGACAATGCACAAGATTGACAAAAAAATGGTTTTTGTGTGTGTTTTACATTATGTATCGTCGCTACCGGTTGCCCATATGAGCGACGCCTCCTGAAGAGATTAGTCATTTTAGATTTTTGGAGGATAGTGCAATGGTACAGACAGAGACCCATTCCAGAGTCTCCACTTGTTCTTTTATGTGCATGGTGAAAAAGCACCGACACGAGACCTCGGTTTAAAGTCCCAACTGAAAGACTGTACATTTTATTAGGGTCAGACGGGGATCGAACCTGCGATCCCTGTATTACCAGTCCAGCATGTTACCACTGGACTACAGATCCGTCTGTAGTGGTTTTTATTGTCAGCTGGTGTTCTTATAGCATATTTAAATACATTGACAGTGGCATGATTGGACGTCGAAATTGTGGTATTCAAAAACAAATGCTTTATAGTTTATAGGTGTCCGCCTCCGTGGCCGAGTGGTTACGGTCGCCGACTTATATACCACTGTAACCTATCATCAATGATGGTCATGGGTTCTAGTCCAGCTCGGCTGTGTCTCTTTATATGAAATGCAAAATACTGGTTAAACATTTGAGCCTGACCAAGAAAGGTGTTGCTAGGTAAACTGGCTGCCGGCGATATGCCCAAAAATGGTGCTGATGAAGGCGTAAAACCCGAACACGCAAACAAACAGGTTTATAGGGGTGAGTCATGTGGTCATTAGCAAGGATCACAAACAGGTTTATAGGGGTGAGTCATGTGGTCATTAGCAAGGATCACAAACAGGTTTATAGGGGTGAGTCATGTGGTCATTAGCAAGGATCACAAACAGGTTTATAGGGGTGAGTCATGTGGTCATTAGCAAGGATCACAAACAGGTTTATAGGGGTGAGTCATGTGGTCATTAGCAAGGATCACAAACAGGTTTATAGGGGTGAGTCATGTGGTCATTAGCAAGGATCACAAACAGGTTTATAGGGGTGAGTCATGTGGTCATTAGCAAGGATCACAATTCTTCAAAGTCTGCACTTGATGTCATTAAATATGTTTTCAACATAGTTCTAGCATGAGCACTGTAGCTGCCAGTTTTACAAGAACGTAAAACCATCCTTTTTCCAAGCACAGAGAACCATTCTTTTTCCAAATACCTAAAACCATTCTTTTTCCAAATACCTAAAACCATTATTTTTCCATTTGTCTTCCAAGCATCATTGGTTTTCCAAGCATCTAAGACCATTATTTGATCATATATTTTCCAAGCATCTAAGACCATTCTTTTATCATGATTCATATTTTTCTTAGAAAAAATCACAGAGATTCGGCACGTTTGGGGGTACTAGTATATATATTTTAAATACAGGGATTCTACTCTGTGGGATGTCTGATTTCGCATCGATCAGTAAAATGTCCCTATCTGAAACAATTTTGTACAAATCAGTCCAAATATAACGCCTATCCCGAGTCTTTATATTGTTCTTCAAATAAAACACAACTTTAAGCTGCATGCATGTATACTTTGCAAACAATTGCCACAGACATTGGCCATAGCAGGTCACATTTCCATACTAGGACACGGGTTCTGTCAGCAACAAAAAAAAATCTTCGACGGGAGAGTTTTAACTGTGAATAACATTATCAATAAAATGTGTTTCCACTATTCGGCAAAAATGTACGTCAAAAAGAGATTTCGTAGATTTTTCAATTTGTTTTGAAAATTTCTAAAGCGGCGCAATTCGCGTTGAAACGAGCGTTGAAACGAGCGTTCTGATTGGATTATTAGAATGTAACAAGATGTTTGTTTTTCACATGAAGAATAATCATAAGAGCTGTATTCAACTTGCTTACAACCCCTGAGAGACAGCCATATCCCCCACCCCCTGAAGCTTTATTCAACTTGCTTACAACCCCTGAGAGACAGCCATATCCCCCACCCCCTGAAGCTTTATTCAACTTGCTTACAACCCCTGAGAGACAGCCATATCCCCCCCACCCCCTGAAGCTTTATTCAACTTGCTTACAACCCCTGAGAGACAGCCATATCCCCCCCACCCCCTGAAGCTTTATTCAACTTGCTTACAACCCCTGAGAGACAGCCATATCCCCCCACCCCCTGAGAGACAGCCATATCCCCCCACCCCCTGAGAGACAGCCATATCCCCCCACCCCCTGAGAGACAGCCATATCCCCCACCCCCTGAGAGACAGCCATATCCCCCCCCCCTGAGAGACAGCCATATCCCCCACCCCCTGAGAGACAACCATATCCCCCCACCCCCTGAGAGACAGCCATATCCCCCCACCCCCTGAGAGACAGCCATATCCCCCACCCCCTGAGAGACAGCCATATCCCCCACCCCCTGAGAGACAGCCATATCCCCCACCCCCCTGAGAGACAGCCATACACCCCCTGAGAGACAGCCATATCCCCCACCCCCTGAAGCTTTATTCAAGTTCCTTACAACCCCTGAGAGACAGCCATATCCCCCCACCCCCTGAAGCTTTATTCAAGTTCCTTACAACCCCTGAGAGACAGCCATATCCCCCACCCCCTGAGAGACAGCCATATCCCCCACCCCCTGAGAGACAGCCATATCCCCACCCCCTGATAGACAGCCATATCCCCCACCCCCTGAGAGACAGCCATATCCCCCACCCCTGAGAGACAGCCATATCCCCCCACCCCCCTGAAGCTTTATTCAAGTTCCTTACAACCCCTGAGAGACAGCCATATCCCCCACCCCCTGAAGCTTTATTCAAGTTCCTTACAACCCAGGGTTCATTTTATTTCATTTGAATAAATCTTGTACAGTAAAAACCCTATATACGACCACCCCGATTTCGAGACCATCCCGCTATTGCGAAAGATTTTTTCAGAACGTAATATTTCACTATATATGTCAATGGTCGTTGACCCCGATAACCAGACCACCCCGTTATTCCGTAATACGACCAGTTAATTCAGACAAATGCCATTAATCCTATGCTAATTGAACCCCTAATACGACCGCGGGCGATTTTCTCACTTTCATTGATCCCATGATAAAGCATTTTTAATTATGTCCCAGTTTTACGACAATTAAACGACCACTTTATGGTATCGGTTAAGTGAGATAAACACGGAAGTGTTGATTGTAAATGATTGCTTTTGATTGCTTTTAATCTTTTGTATATTGTCTGGAGTGGATATCGCAGCTAAAATTGTACTGCATGTGTAAGGACTTGGGCACTTGAGCTAAAACATCCAAGATGAGATCAAGAAACAATCTGAAAGTGAAGTGTTTAAATAAGCAGTCAACTCGTGAACATTTTTTTTAAATAATGAATGATTGATGATGATATGTACTTTTCAAGGAAACTATTGTGCTGGTATCACAATATAATAAATGAAAACAAGAAAATAAATTTTGAAAACAAATGGATTAACTAATTTACATTGTACATTATTTTAGTATTAATTAATTAATTGTGATATACAGTTGTATATGAATGGATTTCAGAAGTACAATCCTAAACCATAGAAACAACCAACTCTTTCTGTAATTAAAACAGAAAAACCAAGAAAAAACCCCAAGAAATTGTGAAAGTACATTGTACATGTAATAAAATTATCATAATTTGGTCTTCTTGACCAAACTCGATAAAGAGACCACCCCGCTAATAAGACCACTATTTGGAAGTCCCATAGGTGGTCTTATTATAGGGTTTTACTGTATTTGAAAAGCTGTTGAATATAAAAAAACAAGGAAGAGTTTCACAAGTTAAAACTCAAAACTTTAGTTCTTGTACTAAAATAACAACTAGCTAACAAGCGGTTGTGTCTGTATGTATCTGTATGTGTCTGTATGTGTCTGTATGTGTCTGTATGTGTCTGTATGTGTCTGTATGTGTCTGTATGTGTCTGTATGTATCTGTATGTGTCTGTATGTGTATGTATGTGTCTGTATGTGTCTGTATGTGTCTGTATGTGTCTGTATGTGTCTGTATGTGTCTGTATGTGTCTGTATGTGTCTGTATGTGTCTGTATGTATATATTATAAATTAACACATGTGCCCATAGTCAGATAATTTGCAGATTGATATTATGTACATGTCAGGCTGTCCGATTAGCGCAGTGATTAGCGTGCTCGCTTCTCACCAATGCAACCCGGGTTCGATCCTCGGACCGGGAAGTATGTGAGATGGTACGATGGTCGCCAGATTGGACAGGTAGGTTTTCTCCGGGTATTCCGGTTTCCTCCCAAACGAATTACCACATTTATGCTTTCATCCTCGCCAACGAGAGTGATTAATATAATATATAACTTGCTTCGCAATTGTTGTAAAATAAATAAAGTTTAAATTGAATGTACAGGTCTTAAGCAGTCAAATATATGTATACAGTCAAACCTGTGGTAGGTGCCACCTTCATCAGTACCAACCTGTATTAAGCAGCCAGCCAAGAGAATAATAGAGTGTTGCTTAGCACAGGTGGCTGCTTAATATATGGCAAATGTATAATAAAACAACATATTGGGAATCTGGAAACTGGCTGCTTAATACAGGTTGGTACTTATGGAGGTGGCCACTAACACAGGTTTGACTGTATATATATATTGATTATTATGTACTGTGTAAAATATGTAATGTGTGTATTATCAAAGCTGTTGTGGAAGTCGTAATAGCGCAGTGCTAGCGCGTTTGCTTCAGGTGCGAAAGGCCCGGAGTTCGAGCCCAGCTAGAGCCGTTACGATTGTGCCCTTAGGCAAGGCATTTAAATTCCACATTGCCTCTTCTCTCTCCTTCATGGTGATGGATTCCATCAGGAATGATGTCTCGAGAGTGATTAATATAAGTTGAAAGAACTTGTTTCGCAAGCTAAAATAAATTTGTATAAACTAAAGCTATTATATTAAGATTTAATTAACATGTGCATATATAATACATAAGAGTTGAATAAAATCAAAAAAATTTACTTCACGACTCCCTATTCCGGTAATTGTATAAAGAAAAGACAATATACAGTCAAACCTGTCTTAAGCAGCCAGCCAAGGGAATCACAGAAAGTGGCTACTTAGCACAGGTGGCTGCTTAATAGAGGTTCAATGTCTAATAAATTTTCTATTTATTTTCTATATATAAACCTAATCACTATTTTCCTATATGAGAAGTTGCGTTATGTACAGCAGAGAAAAGGCTATATTTTATGGTGTATATAGCTTGTGTCAAATTCCTATCTATCCGATGGCAGATTGTTAGGTGATCTTGATGGATGGATGGTATATTATTTTTCTGCAGACATTTTATCATACAATATATTATTTATACTATGTATTTTCATGCTTACACGACAAATATTGATGTAACGATAAACAAGACCAGATCACAATATCGTACCTGGATCCTTTAAGTTTACAACTTTACACACATTTATTTTAGCCCCATGGTGATGGATTCCACCAGGATTGTGGTGATGAGAATGATTAATATAATATTATAAGAACTTGTTTTGAAAATCAATCTAAAATAATTTGCATAAACTAAATAAAATCTTAGATTATACAAATTTATGTTAGCTCGATTACGAAACAAGTTCTTTCAACTTATATTAATCACACTCGAGACCTCATTCCTCCGAGACATCCGCCACGAGGGAGAGAGAAGAGCCAACGTGGAATTTAAATGCCTTGCCTAAGGGCACAATTGTAATGGCTCCAGCAGGGCTTGAACTGGATCCTAAGATTGGCTCCGATGAGTTATAATATCCTACACCATTGGTACGTCTGATATAGCTAGGACATTGATCATTGGCGACGGTTTTATTGGTCAACGTCGACAACGATAAATTGAGTTATGCCGTATTTGGAGTTAGTTTGAGTTACTGTTGTAACTATTTACAGGTTAATTAATCAATGTAATTATATTTAATTATATTGGTTTCTAACGATGTTTTGTTTCAGTAATTAACTTGATTGTGTTAGTTAACACACATTATATGATTTGTGCATGTATTTTATCACTACAGTCAAACCTGTCTTAAGCAGCCAGCCAAGGGAGTCAGAGAAACTGGCTGCTTAGCACAGGTGGCTGCTTAACCCTTTCCCCCATAGAGATGTAGTTTTATTTTATACATTTGGCTGTAATTTACCAATCGTACACAATGGATAAGCTGTGAACTTGCCTACTCCACCTTCATAGAGGTTACTAGGAATAAGTGTTGTATACACTACGTTGTTCCGATCTTTATTATAGCCTGTTTGACTGCTAATGTGTCGATCTATGTCAATAGCCATTGGGGGAAAGGGTTAATAGAGGTCAAATATATAGCAAAACAACATATAGGGAATCTTGAAAGTGGCTGCTTAATACAGGTTGGCTGCTTAATGGAGGTGACCACTAACACAGGTTTGACTGTATTGAAATTTCTACTACATAGACGGACAAACACACTGGTCCAGACTTCCAGCTACCGATACAAACTTTACTGAGATACCTCGTTTACATACCTCTAAATCAGGGCCATCCCAATCTACGGGCGAGGATATCATCTCGCTTGCCGACTTCCCGAGTGGAGTGTCTGGATGCCAGCTCAGCTTGCTCATAGGTAAATCCATCATAAACCGATTAGTGAGGAAGTCATTCCCAAATACGGACAAGCGACTGGATGCTGGCTCGCTTGGAGGATTCATACTATCTGCTATACCGTGCACAGAAGACGCATCATCTCTCGTCTCACATATCAGGCGTTTAATGTCCTCGTTTTCTTTATTTGAACGTTTATGGGATATTGAGCTGGTTGATTTGATACTTCTGTAGCTGAGTTTACCAGCTTGTGTTCCCAATTTGTTATCTGCCTTTAAAACTTCGCTGGTCTCCATTTTTGACTTTCCAAACCGCTGTAAATTCAAAACGGAAAAAACTTATTACACGCGATTGATATATCAGTTAAGTTGGTCAGAGGTTATAAACCTTTTCTCAGATCTCAAGCTCAGGTTCAAGGAATTTGATTGGTCGAATCAGACTTTTACACTCAACAGAACCAATCAGAAGCTTGAGACTGAGTTTGAGATTGGAGAATAGTTTTATAACCTCCGGGCCAGAGATTGTTTTAACCCATTCAACACCAAGTAACTCACATGGACTGGTCCATGATATTCATAAACCAATAAATGAATCAGAAAATCACAAGTTCATTTATCAAAATGGGTAATTATGTCTAAAATTAGTCATATCACTGGCAAAAAGTGCAGATCCTGGATCTACACTTTTTGTAAGCCTATTTCGAGGTCTGTGGTGTTGAAAGGGTTAAGTATGACAAGTCTTCAAAGCTTTCCAAAATGGTGCCTTTTCTAACCACACTATCCCCTTTTAGTCATTTCGCAGCAGCATTAAAACGGATCCGGCAGTTAGCATCTGGTCGTCTTGGTAGCGGCGAGGGAGATGAAGAATCCCTTGCGACACTTTGACAACGAGAAGATCCAGGAATCCAACGCTGCCTCGGACACGAAATGCACGCCATGAGGTCAGCTCAAGTATTTGGTTGGCTGATTCTGAGAACTTACTATCAGCTGAACCAATCAGAAGCTTGAGATTGAGATTAGGGAAAAGTTTCATAACCTCCAAGCCTGGCTTCAAGGCTATAAAAATGTCACTCAAATCTCAAACTCATTTGTAATATGATTGGCTGATTCTAAGATTAACACTTGGCTCAACAAATCAGAAGCCAAGACCAAGTTTGTAATTATTGGTTTCTTGGTCAGGTCAGTAGAATAGCTCCTCTTATTTTATACAAATTTATTTTAGCCTGATTACAAAACAAGTTCTAACAATTTATAATAATCACTCTCGAGCCCTCATTCCTGTTGGAATCCATCGCCAAGAGGCAACGTTGAATTTAAATGCCTTGCCTAAGGGCACGATCGTAACAGGAAGCGAACGCGCTACCATATGGCGCCAATGGCTCCTCTCCCTATTCTTATAATGGATCAGTGGTCATGTGGTAATACATGGGTCACAGGTTCGATCCTCAATATACCATGCTAAAATTACTGACATCAAAGGTCTTTATATGGATGTATAACCAATGCAACCCAGGCTCGATCCTCGGACCGAGTAGTATGTGAGATGGTACAGTGGTCGCCAGATCGGACAGGTGGGTTTTCTCTGGGTACTCCGGTTTCCTTCCACACGAATGACCACAAATATGCTGTTATCCGCGATCCGCTTGTTTCGCAATCTTTGTAAAATAAATAAAGTTTATAAGGAACCAGATGAGCCTCTGGAATGGGTCTCCAACATTACACTATACTCCAAAACTCTCTTCACGAGCTATTGCTGATGCAGGAAATCTGTATCGTTGATAAATAAATTCAAAACACACGCATATAATCCAGTTAAATGAGATCAAGTTAGATAACTCTGTATGACTTACAGGCCCCGTAGCAAGCGTGTGTCTGTTACCCATGTACCAATGATGTACTTTATGCAATGTATTCTTCTGTTTCTTGCTGGGTAATCTGTGAATTCAAGAAATGCATCGGTAATTACCTGTGTAAGGTATTGTGAATAAAAACTCATTACATCTTTGTGAACATTAGTTTGAAAGGATAGCAACGAGTAGCTATTTTGATACTTGAGTACTCCGACACAGTTCCAGTCGAGTACTCGGAAATGATCATTTGATTCTTGGCTATATGTACATTGCATCAATTGAATCGTATATTTGCTAAACTTTCAGACATTTCGTAAGTATTTTGGATACGGCATGATCGAATACGGACATTCATTTATCCGATGTGATAACAAAAAAATGCGTTGTAATTAAGCAAAACCAGGGATGAGATAAAATACCCGATTTCAAGATATAAAATTACGATGGAATATTTGTTGGATAATTGAGTGGTAGTAATTATCAATTACGGAATATTTGTTGCTAATTGAGTGGTAGTAATTATCAATTAAGGAATATTTGTTGGATAATTGAGTGGTAGTAATTAAGGAATATTTGTTGGATAATTGAGTGGTAGTAATTATCAATTAAGGAATATTTGTTGGATAATTGAGTGGTAGTAATTATCAATTAAGGAATATTTGTTGGATAATTGAGTGGTAATAATGATCAATTAAGGAATATTTGTTTGCTAATTGAGTGGTAGTAATTATCAACTAAGGACTATTTGGTTGATAATTGAGTGGTAGTAATTATCAATTATGGAATATTTGGTTGATAATTGAGTGGTAGTAATTATCAATTAAGGAATATTTGGTTGATAATTGGGTGGTAGTAATTATCAACTAAGGACTATTTGTTTGCTAATTGAGTGGTAGTAATTATCAATTAAGGAATATTTATTGCTAATTGAGTGGTAATAATTATCAATTAAGGAATGTGTTGATAATTGAGTGGTAGTAATTATCAATTAAGGAATATTGGTTGCTAATTAAGTGGTAATAATTCTCAATTAAGGAATATTTGTTGATAATTGAGTGTTAATAATTCTCAATTAAGGAATATTTGTTGATAATTGAGTGTTAATAATTCTCAATTAAGGAATATTTGTTTGCTAATTGAGTGGTAGCAATTATCAATTAAGGAATATTTGTTTGCTAATTGAGTGGTAATAATTCTCAATTAAGGAATATTTGTTTGCTAATTGAGTGGTAGCAATTATCAATTAAGGAATATTTGTTTGCTAATAGAGTGGTAGCAATTATCAATTAAGGAACTTGTGTTTGCTAATTGAGTGGTAGCAATTATCAATTGATTAAACTTAAACTCATTGTGAACATTATATTTTTTTCTCAAATATTTTTGGCAAAATAATAATTCAGCTGAAATGATAGAAGGGTGATCAGGTAGTCATACATTAGAATCATGTAAATGTGTGTAAATTACAGCAAATTAAAGTAAAATTACTGCCTGCTTTAGATCCTGAATGCAAGTCATAAGCCCTGATGATGTTGGGAAGTGGGGGAACAGTTAATCTGTTGGGAAGTGGGGGAACAATTAATCTGTTGGGAAGTGGGGGAACAGTTAATCTGTTGGGAAGTGGGAACCATTAATCTGTTGGGAAGTGGGGAACAGTTAATCTGTTGGGAAGTGGGGAACAGTTAATCAGTTGGTAAGTGGGGAACAGTTAATCTTTGGGAAGTGGGGGAACCGTTAATCTGTTGGAAGTGGGGAACAGTTATCTGTTGGGAAGTGGGGAACAGTTAATCTGTTGGTAAGTGGGGAACAGTTAATCTGTTGGGAAGTGGGGAACAGTTAATCTGTTGGGAAGTGGGGAACAGTTAATCTGTTGGGAAGTGGGGGAACAGTTAATCTGTTGGGAAGTGGGGAAACAGTTAATCTGTTGGGAAGTGGGGGAACAGTTAATTGTTGGGGGGGGTCTGTTGGGAAGTGGGGAACAGTTAATCTGTTGGGAAGTGGGGGAACAGTTAATCTGTTGGGAAGTGGGAAACAGTTAATCTGTTGGGAAGTGGGGAACAGTTAATCTGTTGGGAAGGGGGAAACAGTTAATCTGTTGGGAAGTGGGGGAACAGTTAATCTGTTGGGAAGTGGGGAAACAGTTAATCTGTTGGGAAGTGGGGAAACAGTTAATCTGTTGGGAAGTGGGGGAACAGTTAATCTGTTGGGAAGTGGGGAACAGTTAATCTGTTGGGAAGTGGGGAAACAGTTAATCTGTTGGGAAGTGGGGAACAGTTAATCTGTTGGGAAGTGGGGAAACAGTTAATCTGTTGGGAAGTGGGGAAACAGTTAATCTGTTGGGAAATGGGGAACAGTTAATCTGTTGGGAAGTGGGGAACAGATAATCTGTTGGGAAGTGGGGAACAGATAATCTGTTGGGAACAGTTAATCTGTTGGGAAGTGGGGAACAGTTAATCTGTTGGGAAGTGGGGGAACAGTTAATCTGTTGGGAAATGGGGAACAGTTAATCTGTTGGGAAGTGGGGACAGTTACTCTGTTGGGAATGGGGGAACAGTTAATCTGTTGGGAAGTGGGGAACAGTTAATCTGTTGGGAAGTGGGGAACAGTTAATCTGTTGGGAAGTGGGAAACAGTTAATCTGTTGGGAAGTGGGGAACAGTTAATCTGTTGGGAAATGGGGAACAGTTAATCTGTTTGGAAGTGGGGAACAGATAATCTGTTGGGAAGTGGGGAACAGATAATCTGTTGGGAAGTGGGGAACAGTTAATCTGTTGGGAACAGTTAATCTGTTGGGAAGTGGGGAACAGTTAATCTGTTGGGAAGTGGGGGGACAGATAATCTGTTGGGAAGTGGGGAACAGATAATCTGTTGGGAAGTGGGGAACAGTTAATCTGTTGGGAAGTGGGGAACAGTTAATCTGTTGGGAAGTGGGGAAACAGTTAATCTGTTGGGAAGTGGGGAACAGTTAATCTGTTGGAAGTGGGGAACAGTTAATCTGTTGGGAAGTGGGGAACAGTTAATCTGTTGGGAAGTGGGGACAGTTAATCTGTTGGGAAGTGGGAAACAGTTAATCTGTTGGGAAGTGGGGGAACAGTTAATCTGTTGGGAAGTGGGGGAACAGTTAATCTGTTGGGAAGTGGGGAAACAGTTAATCTGTTGGGAAGTGGGGAAACAGTTAATCTGTTGGGAAGTGGGGAACAGTTAATCTGTTGGGAAGTGGGGAACAGTTAATCTGTTGGGAAGTGGGGAAACAGTTATCTGTTGGGAGTGGGGACAGTTATCTGTTGGGAAGTGGGGAACAGTTAATCTGTTGGGAAGTGGGAAACAGTTAATCTGTTGGGAAGTGGGGAAACAGTTAATCTGTTGGGAAGTGGGGAACAGTTAATCTGTTGGGAAGTGGGGAACAGTTAATCTGTTGGGAAGTGGGGAACAGTTAATCTGTTGGGAAGTGGGGAACAGTTAATCTGTTGGGAAGTGGGGAACAGTTAATCTGTTGGGAAGTGGGAAACAGTTAATCTGTTGGGAAGTGGGGAAACAGTTAATCTGTTGGTGGGGTTTTGTTGGGGTGGGAACAGATAATCTGTTGGGAAGTGGGGAACAGATAATCTGTTGGGAACAGTTAATCTGTTGGGAAGTGGGGAACAGTTAATCTGTTGGGAAGTGGGGGAACAGTTAATCTGTTGGGAAATGGGGAACAGTTAATCTGTTGGGAAGTGGGGAACAGTTACTCTGTTGGGAAATGGGGGAACAGTTAATCTGTTGGGAAGTGGGGAAACAGTTAATCTGTTGGGAAGTGGGGGAACAGTTAATCTGTTGGGAAATGGGGGAACAGTTAATCTGTTGGGAAGTGGGAAACAGTTAATATGTTGGGAAATGGGGAACAGTTAATCTGTTTGGAAGTGGGGAACAGATAATCTGTTGGGAAGTGGGGAACAGATAATCTGTTGGGAAGTGGGAGAACAGTTAATCTGTTGGGAACAGTTAATCTGTTGGGAAGTGGGGAACAGTTAATCTGTTGGGAAGTGGGGGGACAGATAATATGTTGGGAAGTGGGGAACAGATAATCTGTTGGGAAGTGGGGAACAGTTAATCTGTTGGGAAGTGGGGAACAGTTAATCTGTTGGGAAGTGGGGGAACAGTTAATCTGGAGCCGTTACGATTGTGTCCTTACGCAAGTCATTTAAATTCCACATTGCCTCTTCTCTCTCCCTCATGGTGATGGAGTCCATTAGGAATGAGGTCTTGAGAGTGATTAATATAAGTTGAAAGAACTTGTTTCGCAATCGAGCTCAAATAAATTTGTATAAACTAATATATAACTTACTTCTTTACTTCACACAGCATCTTTATGAGGATGTTGTAAAACTGTGTGTCCTTGTCTGCCTGGTCCCTGAAATAACAGCTCTGATATAAACACAGTAATGCCCCATTCATCTACATCAGCACATACAAAACACTGAATCATGTATTCCCAGATTGCATTTAGATTTTAGAGCCAATCAAAACATTCCATAATGTATTGCAGGCTATATTTTAATTCTACAATTAAGGAAAAAACATTCAATCAAGCATTGCAGGCTGCATTTACACGGCCGTGTCCGGCATTTTGGAAGTGGCCCGGCCAAAATAGGAGCACTGGACGTGCAACTTGCCTAGGGTGGTCTGGGGACATAGTCCCCTGAAAACAATTTAGACTGTGAACGCGATTTCCTAACTGTAACATCTGGAGCCATTTCAGTGTAATAGCTGTGTCTTAACCCTTTCAACACCGCAGGCCTCTCAATAGGCTTACAAAAAGTGTAGATCCAGATGAGCCGATTTGATTCTGGATACCATTCAAACAGTATTTGCAAAGAACATAGAGCCAGATCAGCCGCCATGGAATGTGCCGTCTGATCAGACTCTATGCTGTTTGCTATTCAGATGATCTTGCTAAGACACTTGGCTATGTAGCAAACAACATAGATCCAGATCAGCACGCAGCGTCACGCTGCGGCTGATCTGGATCTATGTTGTTTGCATAAGCCTTTAAATGTATCCAGAATGAAATGGGTTAAGATGGAAATATACAAAAAGATGATACATGGATATCTAGCCTTATCACTTGCCAACCAGTCTGCTGATTATGGCACGCAGCATGTCGTATATTGGGACTGCATTCCAAAGTGAAATAATTTATAAAAAATGTTAGCTAAAATTTTTTTTTTTTAAATCTTAATCGCCCCAAAAAGTTGTCTTGTAATGGCCAGCGACGGCCTTGATTTAGATTCTACAATTAACCTTTTCCCTCCCTGACAGACAGATATGTAGTCCAGTGGTAACACGCTGGACTGGTAATCCAGGGATCGCAGGTTCGATCCCCCGTCTGACCCTAATAAAATCAACAGTCTTTCAGATGGGACTTTAAACCGAGGTCTCGTGTCGGTGCTTTACACTGTGCACGTAAAAGAACCAGAGGAGATTCTGGAATGGGTCTCTCTCTCTGTATCATGCACTATCCTCCAATATCTAAAATAACTAATCTCTTCAGGAGGCGTCGCTCATATGGGCAACCGGTAGCGATGATAAATAAACGTAAAAACACACCCGTTTTCCATCATAGAAGCACCTCTTGACGCCATTATCAATACGACATACATTGACAATGTAGTTGTCAAATCAATGTTCATAATAAAGGCCAGAATCTCATGTAGTCCCAGTAATATCTATGGAGGTGGGATAGATATGGCGACTACTTATCCACTGCATGAAAGCTAAATACCTGTTGTTTGTATGGAGATATAATAGTATATTAACCTAAATCTCTATGAAGGAAAGGGTTACGGAAAAACATTCAATCAAGCATTGCAGGCTGAACTTATATTTTATAGTCAATCAAACACATTCCATCATGTATTCCATTCTGCATTTACATTTTACAGCCAATCAGAAACATTCCATTACATTGCTCGCTGCATTTCGATTTTACATTCGATAAAAAACATTCAATCTTGTATTGCAGTTTACAGCCTATCAAAAACATTAAACTATTGATTACAGGCTGCATTTAGATTTTACACCCAATCAAAAACATTTAGCCATTGATTGCAGGCTGCATCTAGATGACATAGCCAATCAAAACCATTCCATGATGTATTGTATCAATTATGTCGAGCAGATTTGACGAAACTATGTTCTCGTTGACATGTTGTAAATGTACTACCTTCAATAGGCCGCCTCCGTGGTCGAGTGGTTAAGGTCGCTGACTTGTATACCACTGTAACCTATCATCACTGATGGTCACGGGATCGAGCCCCGCTCAGACCGCGTCTCATTTATATGAAAAAGTTGGCGGTTTCTTACGGAGGTTGGTGCACCCAAGTACTGGTTAACCACTGGAACCTGCCCTGGAAAGGTGTTGCTAGGTAAACTGCCCGCCGGCGATATAGCCCGAAATGGTGCTGATGCAGGCGTAAAACCCGAAATATAACATAACTACCTTCAAGAACCCCGCAACCTGCTAATCGTGAGTAGAGTGTAACATTTGTAAACAGCATAGAGCCAGCCAGATGAGGCAGCCATCTGATCAGGCTCTATGCTGTTTGCTATTCAAATAGTGGAGAAAAAAACTTGGCTGAAGAGCAAACAACATAGATCCTGATCAGCCGCGACATTATGATCAGGATCTATGTTGTTTGCACATTCCTTCTAATTTATTCAGCATTTTAAGGGCATAATTATAGTATTTCACTAATAAATTAGTTTCTACAAATTTATTTTAGCTCTCGATTGCGAAACAAGTTCTTACAACTTAAATTAATCACTCTCGAGACCTCATTCCTGATGTAATCCATCGCCATGAGGGAGATAGAAGAGGCAATGTGGAATTTAGATGTCTTGCCTAGGTGCACAATCGTAACGGCTCCAGCGGAGGCTCGGATTCCAGGCTTTTCACACCTGAAACGAACTAGCTACCACTGAGCTATTACGACATCCACAAAAAAATGAATAAGAATGAAATATGAAAGTGCTTACATGAGATCTTTGGCTTGCCCGGTAATGTGGGCCAGTCTGAGGTCTCGGTGATGTTTCTCAACTGCCCAGTACATGTCCGAGAACTCGGAGTCGGACATAAGACCCTGAAATATATAACAGTAAACTGCGGCAAGGAAGAAGCGTCTGTGTGAAATTGATTGCCTTTCCCAGACATCACCACTGTGGTCCTCGTCGGGCTAGAATCTAACCGCTTGGCTATGTAGCAGACACCATATCTATTGCACCATGGAGGACCCACTAATTACAGTCGAATCTGTGTTAGTGGTCACCTCTATTAAGCAACAACCTGTTCTAAGCAGCCAGTGCTCAGAGTTCCAATATGTTATATTGTTTATACATTTGACCTCTATTAAGCAGCCACAAGTGCTAAGCAGCCACTTTCTGTGATTCCCACAGCTGGCTGCTTAAGACAGGTTTGAGTGTATAACAATATATTTATGTCAAAATTAAAAATACAAAGTGTTAAATAGTCCCCCCTTTGAAAAGAGGAGAATACACAAAATGAATCAAGGCAAGATTATCACGTACAGTCAAACCTGTGTTAGTGGTCACCTCCATTAAGCATCTAACCTGTATTAAGCTACCAAGTTCCAGATTCCCAATATGTTGTTTTAGTATACACATTACATCTATTAAGCAACCACCAGTGCTAAGCAGCCACTCTCTGTGATTCCCCTGGCTGGCTGCCTAAGACAGGTTTCATTGCATACCCATTTATAAAAGCAGCCACTCTCTGTGATTCCCCTGGCTGGCTGCCTAAGAAAGGTTTTATTGCATACCCATTTATAAAAGCAGCCACTCTCTGTGATCCCCCTGGCTGGCTGCCTAAGAAAGGTTGCATTGCATACCCATTTATAAAAGCAGCCACTCTCTGTGATTCCCCTGGCTGGCTGCCTAAGACAGATTTGACTGTATATCCATTTATAAAAGCAGCCACTCTCTGTGATTCCCCTGGCTGGCTGCCTAAGAAAGGTTTCATTGCATACCCATTTATAAAAGCAGCCACTCTCTGTGATTCCCCTGGCTGGCTGCCTAAGAAAGGTTTCATTGCATACCCATTTATAAAAGCAGCCACTCTCTGTGATTCCCCTGGCTGGCTGCCTAAGAAAGGTTTCATTGCATACCCATTTATAAAAGCAGCCACTCTCTGTGATTCCCCTGGCTGGCTGCCTAAGAAAGGTTTCATTGCATACCCATTTATAAAAGCAGCCACTCTCTGTGATTCCCTCCCCTGGCTGGCTGCCTAAGAAAGGTTTCATTGCATACCCATTTATAAAAGCAGCCACTCTCTGTGATTCCCCTGGCTGGCTGCCTAAGAAAGGTTTCATTGCATACCCATTTATAAAAGCAGCCACTCTCTGTGATTCCCCTGGCTGGCTGCCTAAGAAAGGTTTCATTGCATACCCATTTATAAAGCAGCCACTCTCTGTGATTCCCCTGGCTGGCTGCCTAAGAAAGGTTTCATTGCATACCCATTTATAAAAGCAGCCACTCTCTGTGATTCCCCTGGCTGGCTGCCTAAGACAGGTTTCATTGCATACCCATTTATAAAAGGCACATATATATCCAGCTTGGTAAATATAGCTCCGAAAAACAGTATTTCAGTCCAACTTAGAACACATCTTCAATCCCTTCACGAGTATGAATGAATGTTATCATAAAACAATGTACTGACCATACTCACCTATAAGACCAGTTTTTATCACCAGATTATGGAATCAAAATGGCTTCCTGCCTTGCAAGTGAGTGCTAAAAAACCGTGTTAAATGGTATCCATAATTACTTTTTAGAAAAGAAATCACCCTGATACTGAACATGTCTTCCACTTGCACCTGCCAAACATGCAATTTATACTTGGTCTCGTGTCCATTTTTATCAACATTTCTATTTGAGTGGATGCCAAAACCAACAGATTTCAGGACCAAAGTAGGGGGGTCGTCTTATAGGTGAGATCACCTTATAGGCGAATATGGACGATACTGTTTAAACTAACACATCTACACATGGAAATACTGTTTAATACATCTACACATGGAAATACTGTTTAACACATCTACACATGGAAATACTGTTTAAACTAATACATCTACACATGGACATACTGTTTAAACTAACACATCTACACATGGAAATACTGTTTAAACTAACACATCTACACATGGAAATACTGTTTAAACTAATACATCTACACATGGAAATACTGTTTAAACTAACACATCTACACATGGAAATACTGTTTAAACTAACACATCTACACATGGAAATACTGTTTAAACTAATACATCTACACATGGAAATACTGTTTAAACTAACACATCTACACATGGAAATACTGTTTAAACTAACACATCTACACATGGAAATACTGTTTAAACTAATACATCTACACATGGAAATACTGTTTAAACTAACACATCTACACATGGAAATACTGTTTAAACTAACACATCTACACATGGAAATACTGTTTAAACTAATACATCTACACATGGAAATACTGTTTAAACTAACACATCTACACATGGAAATACTGTTTAAACTAACACATCTACACATGGAAATACTGTTTAAACTAATACATCTACACATGGAAATACTGTTTAAACAAACACATCTACACATGGAAATACTGTTTAAACTAACACATCTACACATGGAAATACTGTTTAAACTAACACATCTACACATGGAAATACTGTTTAATACATCTACACATGGAAATACTGTTTAAACTAACACATCTACACATGGAAATACTGTTTAAACTAACACATCTACACATGGAAATACTGTTTAATACATCTACACATGGAAATACTGTTTAAACTAACACATCTACACATGGAAATACTGTTAAACTAACACATCTACACATGGAAATACTGTTTAATACATCTACACATGGAAATACTGTTTAAACTAATACATCTACACATGGAAATACTGTTTAAATACACATCTACACATGGAAATACTGTTTAAACTAACACATCTACACATGGAAATACTGTTTAAACTAACACATCTACACATGGAAATACTGTTTAAACTAACACATCTACACATGGAAATACTGTTTAAACTAACACATCTACACATGGAAATACTGTTTAAACTAACACATCTACACATGGAAATACTGTTTAATACATCTACACATGGAAATACTGTTTAAACTAAACATCTACACATGGAAATACTGTTTAAACTAACACATCTACACATGGAAATACTGTTTAAACTAATACATCTACACATGGAAATACTGTTTAAACTAACACATCTACACATGGAAATACTGTTTAAACAACACATCTACACATGGAAATACTGTTTAAACTAACACATCTACACATGGAAATACTGTTTAACTAACATCTACACATGGAAATACTGTTTAAACTAACACATCTACACATGGAAATACTGTTTAATACATCTACACATGGACATACTGTTTAATACATCTACACATGGAAATACTGTTTAATACATCTACACATGGAAATACTGTTTAATACATCTACACATGGAAATACTGTTTAATACATCTACACATGGAAATACTGTTTAAACTAAACATCTACACATGGAAATACTGTTTAAACTAACACATCTACACATGGAAATACTGTTTAAACTAAACATCTACACATGGAAATACTGTTTAATACATCTACACATGGAAATACTGTTTAATACATCTACACATGGACATACTGTTTAATACATCTACACATGGAAATACTGTTTAATACATCTACACATGGAAATACTGTTTAATACATCTACACATGGAAATACTGTTTAATACATCTACACATGGACATACTGTTTAATACATCTACACATGGAAATACTGTTTAATAACATCTACACATGGAAATACTGTTTAAACTACACATCTACACATGGAAATACTGTTTAATACATCTACACATGGAAATACTGTTTAATACATCTACACATGGACATACTGTTTAATACATCTACACATGGAAATACTGTTTAATACATCTACACATGGAAATACTGTTTAATACATCTACACATGGAAATACTGTTTAATACATCTACACATGGAAATACTGTTTAATACATCTACACATGGAAATACTGTTTAATACATCTACACATGGAAATACTGTTTAATAAACATCTACACATGGACATACTGTTTAATACATCTACACATGGAAATACTGTTTAATACATCTACACATGGAAATACTGTTTAATACATCTACACATGGAAATACTGTTTAATACATCTACACATGGACATACTGTTTAATACATCTACACATGGACATACTGTTTAATACATCTACACATGGAAATACTGTTTAAACTAACACATCTACACATGGAAATACTGTTTAAACTAACACATCTACACATGGAAATACTGTTTAACACATCTACACATGGAAATACTGTTTAATACATCTACACATGGAAATACTGTTTAATACATCTACACATGGAAATACTGTTTAATACATCTACACATGGAAATACTGTTTAATACATCTACACATGGAAATACTGTTTAACACATCTACACATGGAAATACTGTTTAACACATCTACACATGGAAATACTGTTTAATACATCTACACATGGAAATACTGTTTAATACATCTACACATGGAAATACTGTTTAATACATCTACACATGGAAATACTGTTTAATACATCTACACATGGAAATACTGTTTAATACATCTACACATGGAAATACTGTTTAATACATCTACACATGGAAATACTGTTTAATACATCTACACATGGAAATACTGTTTAATACATCTACACATGGACATACTGTTTAATACATCTACACATGGAAATACTGTTTAATACATCTACACATGGAAATACTGTTTAATACATCTACACATGGAAATACTGTTTAATACATCTACACATGGAAATACTGTTTAATACATCTACACATGGACATACTGTTTAATACATCTACACATGGACATACTGTTTAATACATCTACACATGGAAATACTGTTTAATACATCTACACATGGAAATACTGTTTAATACATCTACACATGGAAATACTGTTTAATACATCTACACATGGAAATACTGTTTAATACATCTACACATGGACATACTGTTTAATACATCTACACATGGAAATACTGTTTAATACATCTACACATGGAAATACTGTTTAATACATCTACACATGGAAATACTGTTTAATACATCTACACATGGACATACTGTTTAATACATCTACACATGGACATACTGTTTAATACATCTACACATGGACATACTGTTTAATACATCTACACATGGAAATACTGTTTAATACATCTACACATGGACATACTGTTTAATACATCTACACATGGAAATACTGTTTAATACATCTACACATGGAATACTGTTTAATACATCTACACATGGAAATACTGTTTAATACATCTACACATGGAAATACTGTTTAATACATCTACACATGGAAATACTGTTTAATACATCTACACATGGAAATACTGTTTAATACATCTACACATGGAAATACTGTTTAATACATCTACACATGGAAATACTGTTTAATACATCTACACATGGAAATACTGTTTAATACATCTACACATGGAAATACTGTTTAATACATCTACACATGGAAATACTGTTTAATACATCTACACATGGAAATACTGTTTAATACATCTACACATGGACATACTGTTTAATACATCTACACATGGAAATACTGTTTAATACATCTACACATGGACATACTGTTTAATACATCTACACATGGAAATACTGTTTAATACATCTACACATGGACATACTGTTTAATACATCTACACATGGAAATACTGTTTAATACATCTACACATGGAAATACTGTTTAATACATCTACACATGGAAATACTGTTTAATACATCTACACATGGAAATACTGTTTAATACATCTACACATGGAAATACTGTTTAATACATCTACACATGGAAATACTGTTTAATACATCTACACATGGAAATACTGTTTAATACATCTACACATGGACATACTGTTTAATACATCTACACATGGACATACTGTTTAATACATCTACACATGGAAATACTGTTTAATACATCTACACATGGACATACTGTTTAATACATCTACACATGGAAATACTGTTTAATACATCTACACATGGAAATACTGTTTAATACATCTACACATGGAAATACTGTTTAATACATCTACACATGGAATACTGTTAATACATCTACACATGGAAATACTGTTTAATACATCTACACATGGAAATACTGTTTAATACATCTACACATGGAAATACTGTTTAATACATCTACACATGGAAATACTGTTTAATACATCTACACATGGAAATACTGTTTAATACATCTACACATGGACATACTGTTTAATACATCTACACATGGACATACTGTTTAATACATCTACACATGGAAATACTGTTTAATACATCTACACATGGACATACTGTTTAATACATCTACACATGGAAATACTGTTTAATACATCTACACATGGACATACTGTTTAATACATCTACACATGGACATACTGTTTAATACATCTACACATGGACATACTGTTTAATACATCTACACATGGAAATACTGTTTAATACATCTACACATGGAAATACTGTTTAATACATCTACACATGGAAATACTGTTTAATACATCTACACATGGAAATACTGTTTAATACATCTACACATGGACATACTGTTTAATACATCTACACAGGGAAATACTGTTTAATACATCTACACATGGAAATACTGTTTAATACATCTACACATGGAAATACTGTTTAATACATCTACACACAGAAATACTGTTTAAACTAACACATCTACACATGGAAATACTGTTTAATACATCTACACATGGACATACTGTTTAATACATCTACATAGGGAAATACTATTTAATACATCTACACAGGGAAATACTGTTTAAACTAATACATCTACACATGGACATACTGTTTAATACATCTACACAGGGAAATACTGTTTAAACTAATACATCT
This sequence comes from Archivesica marissinica, assembly GCA_014843695.1. Classification (NCBI taxonomy): domain Eukaryota; kingdom Metazoa; phylum Mollusca; class Bivalvia; order Venerida; family Vesicomyidae; genus Archivesica; species Archivesica marissinica. Next base: position 334,746 of record CM026391.1, read on the forward strand.
ACACATGGAAATACTGTTTAAACTAATACATCTACACATGGACATACTGTTTAATACATCAGTGACATAGAGAATAAGACGTACCTTATCATTTTTGAGAGTTTTGAGACCAGCTTCGATGAGCCCAAGTTGGTGATGAGAATAAGGATTAACAACCACAGCCATCTCTCTCATGGAACACTTAATACAGGTACAATCATTCTGTTTTCATCCTACATTGAAAAAGAGAAATAATATCATCTATAAATGTTCACTTTTATTTCTTTCCCATATAAAGTTACCATGGTAATTCTATAGATGGTATCCAAGTAGGTACCATAGTAATGCTATAGATGGTATCCAAGTAGGTACTGTAGTAATGCTATAGATGGTATCTAAGTAGGTACCATAGTAATGCTATAGATGGTATCCAAGTAGTTACCATGGTAATGCTATAGATGGTATCCAAGTAGTTACCATAGTAATGCTATAGATTGTATCCAAGTAGGTACTGTAGTAATGCTATAGATGGTATCCAAGTAGGTACCATAGTAATGCTATAGATGGTATCCAAGTAGGTACCATAGTAATGCTATAGATGGTATCCAAGTAGTTACCATAGTAATGCTATAGATGGTATCCAAGTAGGTACTGTAGTAATGCTATAGATGGTATCCAAGTAGGTACCATAGTAATGCTATAGATGGTATCCAAGTAGGTACCATAGTAATGCTATAGATGGTATCCAAGTAGTTACCATGGTAATGCTATAGATGGTATCCAAGTAGTTACCATAGTAATGCTATAGATGGTATCCAAGTAGGTACTGTAGTAATGCTATAGATGGTATCCAAGTAGGTACCATAGTAATGCTATAGATGGTATCCAGGTAGTTACCATAGTAATGCTATAGATGGTATCCAAGTAGTTACCATAGTAATGCTATAGATGGTATCCAAGTAGGTACCATAGTAATGCTATAGATGGTATCCAAGTAGGTACCATAGTAATGCTATAGATGGTATCCAAGTAGGTACCATTGTAATGCTATAGATGGTATCCAAGTAGTTACCATAGTAATGCTATAGATGGTATCCAAGTAGTTACCATAGTAATGCTATAGATGGTATCCAAGTAGGTACCATAGTAATGCTATAGATGGTATCCAAGTAGGTACCATAGTAATGCTATAGATGGTATCCAAGTAGGTACCATGGTAATGCCATAGATGGTATCCAAGTAGTTACCATGGTAATGCTATAGATGGTATCCAAGTAGTTACCATAGTAATGCTATAGATGGTATCCAAGTAGTTAGCATAGTAATGCTATAGATGGTATCCAAGTAGTTACCATAGTAATGCTATATATGGTATCCAAGTAGGTACCATAGTAATGCTATAGATGGTATCCAAGTAGGTACTATTGCAATACTATAGATGGTATCCAAGTAGGTACCATAGTAATGCTATAGATGGTATCCAAGTAGGTACCATGGTAATGCTATAGATGATATCCAAGTAGGTACAATAGTAATGCTATAGATGGTATCCAAGTAGGTACAATAGTAATGCTATAGATGGTATCCAAGTAGGTACCATGGTAATGCTATAGATGGTATCCAAGTAGGTACCATGGTAATGCTATAGATGGTATCCAAGTAGTTACCATAGTAATGCTATAGATGGTATCCAAGTAGTTACCATAGTAATGCTATAGATGGTATCCAAGTAGGTACCATAGTAATGCTATAGATGGTATCCAAGTAGTTACCATAGTAATGCTATAGATGGTATCCAAGTAGTTACCATAGATGGTATCCAAGTAGGTACCATAGTAATACTGTAGATGGTATCCAAGTAGTTACCATAGATGGTATCCAAGTAGTTACCATAGTAATGCTATAAATGGTATCCAAGTAGGTACCATGGTAATGCTATAGATGGTATCCAAGTAGGTACCATAGTAATGCTATAGATGGTATCCAAGTAGGTACCATGGTAATGCTATAGATGGTATCCAAGTAGTTACCATAGTAATGCTATAGATGGTATCCAAGTAGGTACCATAGTAATGATATAGATGGTATCCAAGTAGGTACCATAGTAATGCTATAGATGGTATCCAAGTAGGTACCATAGTAATGCTATAGATGGTATCCAAGTAGGTACCATAGTAATGCTATAGATGGTATCCAAGTAGGTACCATAGTAATGCTATAGATGGTATCCAAGTAGGTACCATGGTAATGCTATAGATGGTATCCAAGTAGGTACCATAGTAATGATAGATGGTATCCAAGTAGTTACCATAGTAATGCTATAGATGGTATCCAAGTAGGTACCATAGTAATGCTATAGATGGTATCCAAGTAGGTACTGTAGTAATGCTATAGATGGTATCCAAGTAGTTACCATAGTAATGCTATAGATGGTATCCAAGTAGGTACTGTAGTAATGCTATAGATGGTATCCAAGTAGTTACCATGGTAATGCTATAGATGGTATCCAAGTAGGTACCATAGTAATGCTATAGATGGTATCCAAGTAGGTACCATGGTAATGCTATAGATGGTATCCAAGTAGGTACCATAGTAATGCTATAGATGGTATCCAAGTAGGTACCATAGTAATGCTATAGATGGTATCCAAGTAGGTACCATGGTAATGCTATAGATGGTATCCAAGTAGGTACCATAGTAATGCTATAGATGGTATCCAAGTAGGTACCATGGTAATGCTATAGATGGTATCCAAGTAGGTACCATAGTAATGCTATAGATGGTATCCAAGTAGGTACCATGGTAATGCTATAGATGGTATCCAAGTAGGTACCATAGTAATGCTATAGATGGTATCCAAGTAGGTACCATAGTAATGCTATAGATGGTATCCAAGTAGGTACCATGGTAATGCTATAGATGGTATCCAAGTAGGTACCATAGTAATGCTATAGATGGTATCCAAGTAGGTACCATAGTAATGCTATAGATGGTATCCAAGTAGGTACCATAGTAATGCTATAGATGGTATCCAAGTAGGTACCATAGTAATGCTATAGATGGTATCCAAGTAGGTACCATAGTAATGCTATAGATGGTATCCAAGTAGGTACCATAGTAATGCTATAGATGGTATCCAAGTAGGTACCATGGTAATGCTATAGATGGTATCCAAGTAGGTACCATAGTAATGCTATAGATGGTATCCAAGTAGGTACCATAGTAATGCTATAGATGGTATCCAAGTAGTTACCATAGTAATGCTATAGATGGTATCCAAGTAGGTACCATAGTAATGCTATAGATGGTATCCAAGTAGGTACCATAGTAATGCTATAGATGGTATCCAAGTAGGTACCATAGTAATGCTATAGATGGTATCCAAGTAGGTACCATAGTAATGCTATAGATGGTATCCAAGTAGTTACCATAGTAATGCTATAGATGGTATCCAAGTAGTTACCATAGTAATGCTATAGATGGTATCCAAGTAGGTACCATAGTAATGCTATAGATGGTATCCAAGTAGGTACCATAGTAATGCTATAGATGGTATCCAAGTAGGTACCATGTAATGCTATAGATGGTATCCAAGTAGTTACCATGGTAATGCTATAGATGGTATCCAAGTAGGTACCATAGTAATGCTATAGATGGTATCCAAGTAGGTACCATAGTAATGCTATAGATGGTATCCAAGTAGTTACCATAGTAATGCTATAGATGGTATCCAAGTAGGTACCATAGTAATGCTATAGATGGTATCCAAGTAGGTACTATAGCAATGCTATAGATGGTATCCAAGTAGGTACCATAGTAATGCTATAGATGGTATCCAAGTAGGTACCATGGTAATGCTATAGATGGTATCCAAGTAGGTACCATAGTAATGCTATAGATGGTATCCAAGTAGGTACAATAGTAATGCTATAGATGGTATCCAAGTAGGTACCATGGTAATGCTATAGATGGTATCCAAGTAGGTACCATGGTAATGCTATAGATGGTATCCAAGTAGTTACCATAGTAATGCTATAGATGGTATCCAAGTAGTTACCATAGTAATGCTATAGATGGTATCCAAGTAGGTACCATAGTAATGCTATAGATGGTATCCAAGTAGTTACCATAGTAATGCTATAGATGGTATCCAAGTAGTTACCATAGATGGTATCCAAGTAGGTACCATAGTAATGCTATAGATGGTATCCAAGTAGTTACCATAGATGGTATCCAAGTAGTTACCATAGTAATGCTATAAATGGTATCCAAGTAGGTACCATGGTAATGCTATAGATGGTATCCAAGTAGGTACCATAGTAATGCTATAGATGGTATCCAAGTAGGTACCATGGTAATGCTATAGATGGTATCCAAGTAGTTACCATAGTAATGCTATAGATGGTATCCAAGTAGGTACCATAGTAATGATATAGATGGTATCCAAGTAGGTACCATAGTAATGATATAGATGGTATCCAAGTAGGTACCATGGTAATGCTATAGATGGTATCCAAGTAGGTACCATAGTAATGATATAGATGGTATCCAAGTAGGTACCATGGTAATGCTATAGATGGTATCCAAGTAGGTACCATAGTAATGATATAGATGGTATCCAAGTAGGTACCATGGTAATGCAATAGATGGTATCCAAGTAGTTACCATAGTAATGCTATAGATGGTATCCAAGTAGGTACCATAGTAATGCTATAGATGGTATCCAAGTAGGTACCATAGTAATGCTATAGATGGTATCCAAGTAGGTACCATAGTAATGCTATAGATGGTATCCAAGTAGTTACCATAGTAATGCTATAGATGGTATCCAAGTAGTTACCATAGTAATGCTATAGATGGTATCCAAGTAGGTACTGTAGTAATGTTATAGATGGTATCCAAGTAGTTACCATGGTAATACTATAGATGGTATCCAAGTAGGTACTGTAGTAATTCTATAGATGGTATCCAAGTAGTTACCATGGTAATGCTATAGATGGTATCCAAGTAGTTACCATGGTAATACTATAGATGGTATCCAAGTAGTTACCATAGTAATGCTATAGATGGTATCCAAGTAGGTACCATAGTAATGCTATAGATGGTATCCAAGTAGGTACTGTAGTAATGCTATAGATGGTATCCAAGTAGTTACCATAGTAATGCTATAGATGGTATCCAAGTAGTTACCATAGTAATGCTATAGATGGTATCCAAGTAGGTACTGTAGTAATGTTATAGATGGTATCCAAGTAGTTACCATGGTAATACTATAGATGGTATCCAAGTAGGTACTGTAGTAATTCTATAGATGGTATCCAAGTAGTTACCATGGTAATGCTATAGATGGTATCCAAGTAGTTACCATGGTAATACTATAGATGGTATCCAAGTAGTTACCATAGTAATGCTATAGATGGTATCCAAGTAGGTACCATAGTAATGCTATAGATGGTATCCAAGTAGGTACTGTAGTAATGCTATAGATGGTATCCAAGTAGTTACCATAGTAATGCTATAGATGGTATCCAAGTAGGTACTGTAGTAATTCTATAGATGGTATCCAAGTAGTTACCATGGTAATGCTATAGATGGTATCCAAGTAGGTACCATGGTAATGCTATAGATGGTATCCAAGTAGGTATCTTAGTAATGCTATAGATGGTATCCAAGTAGGTACCATAGTAATGCTATAGATGGTATCCAAGTAGTTACCATAGTAATGCTATAGATGGTATCCAAGTAGGTACCATAGTAATGCTATAGATGGTATCCAAGTAGGTACTATAGCAATGCTATAGATGGTATCCAAGTAGGTACCATAGTAATGCTATAGATGGTATCCAAGTAGGTACCATGGTAATGCTATAGATGGTATCCAAGTAGGTACCATAGTAATGCTATAGATGGTATCCAAGTAGGTACCATAGTAATGCTATAGATGGTATCCAAGTAGGTACCATGGTAATGCTATAGATGGTATCCAAGTAGGTACCATAGTAATGCTATAAATGGTATCCAAGTAGGTACCATGGTAATGCTATAGATGGTATCCAAGTAGGTACCATAGTAATGCTATAGATGGTATCCAAGTAGGTACCATGGTAATGCTATAGATGGTATCCAAGTAGTTACCATAGTAATGCTATAGATGGTATCCAAGTAGGTACCATAGTAATGCTATAGATGGTATCCAAGTAGGTACCATAGTAATGCTATAGATGGTATCCAAGTAGGTACCATAGTAATGCTATAGATGGTATCCAAGTAGGTACCATAGTAATGCTATAGATGGTATCCAAGTAGGTACCATAGTAATGCTATAGATGGTATCCAAGTAGTTACCATAGTAATGCTATAGATGGTATCCAAGTAGTTACCATAGTAATGCTATAGATGGTATCCAAGTAGGTACCATAGTAATGCTATAGATGGTATCCAAGTAGGTACCATAGTAATGCTATAGATGGTATCCAAGTAGTTACCATAGTAATGCTATAGATGGTATCCAAGTAGGTACCATGGTAATGCTATAGATGGTATCCAAGTAGGTACCATAGTAATGCTATAGATGGTATCCAAGTAGGTACCATAGTAATGCTATAGATGGTATCCAAGTAGTTACCATAGTAATGCTATAGATGGTATCCAAGTAGGTACCATAGTAATGATATAGATGGTATCCAAGTAGGTACCATGGTAATGCTATAGATGGTATCCAAGTAGTTACCATGGTAATGTTATAGATGGTATCCAAGTAGTTACCATAGTAATGCTATAGATGGTATCCAAGTAGGTACCATGGTAATGCTATAGATGGTATCCAAGTAGGTACCATGGTAATGCTATAGATGGTATCCAAGTAGTTACCATAGTAATGCTATAGATGGTATCCAAGTAGGTACCATAGTAATGATATAGATGGTATCCAAGTAGGTACCATAGTAATGATATAGATGGTATCCAAGTAGGTACCATGGTAATGCTATAGATGGTATCCAAGTAGGTACCATAGTAATGATATAGATGGTATCCAAGTAGGTACCATAGTAATGCTATAGATGGTATCCAAGTAGGTACCATAGTAATAATATAGATGGTATCCAAGTAGGTACCATGGTAATGCAATAGATGGTATCCAAGTAGTTACCATAGTAATGCTATAGATGGTATCCAAGTAGGTACCATAGTAATGCTATAGATGGTATCCAAGTAGGTACCATAGTAATGCTATAGATGGTATCCAAGTAGGTATCATAGTAATGCTATAGATGGTATCCAAGTAGGTACCATAATAATGCTATAGATGGTATCCAAGTAGTTACCATAGTAATGCTATAGATGGTATCCAAGTAGGTACCATAGTAATGCTATAGATGGTATCCAAGTAGGTACCATAGTAATGCTATAGATGGTATCCAAGTAGGTACCATAGTAATGCTATAGATGGTATCCAAGTAGGTACCATAGTAATGCTATAGATGGTATCCAAGTAGTTACCATAGTAATGCTATAGATGGTATCCAAGTAGGTACCATAGTAATGCTATAGATGGTATCCAAGTAGGTACCATAGTAATGCTATAGATGGTATCCAAGTAGGTACCATAGTAATGCTATAGATGGTATCCAAGTAGTTACCATAGTAATGCTATAGATGGTATCCAAGTAGTTACCATAGTAATGCTATAGATGGTATCCAAGTAGGTACTGTAGTAATGTTATAGATGGTATCCAAGTAGTTACCATAGTAATGCTATAGATGGTATCCAAGTAGTTACCATAGTAATGATATAGATGGTATCCAAGTAGGTACTGTAGTAATGCTATAGATGGTATCCAAGTAGTTACCATAGTAATGCTATAGATGGTATCCAAGTAGGTACTGTAGTAATTCAATAGATGGTATCCAAGTAGTTACCATGGTAATACTATAGATGGTATCCAAGTAGGTACCATGGTAATGCTATAGATGGTATCCAAGTAGGTACCTTAGTAATGCTATAGATGGTATCCAAGTAGGTACCATAGCAATGCTATAGATGGTATCCAAGTAGGTACCATAGTAATGCTATAGATGGTATCCAAGTAGGTACTGTAGTAATGCTATAGATGGTATCCAAGTAGGTACAATAGTAATGCTATAGATGGTATCCAAGTAGGTACCATAGTAATGATATAGATGGTATCCAAGTAGGTACCATAGTAATGATATAGATGGTATCCAAGTAGGTACCATGGTAATGCTATAGATGGTATCCAAGTAGTTACCATAGTAATGCTATAGATGGTATCCAAGTAGGTACTGTAGTAATGTTATAGATGGTATCCAAGTAGTTACCATAGTAATGCTATAGATGGTATCCAAGTAGTTACCATAGTAATGATATAGATGGTATCCAAGTAGGTACTGTAGTAATGCTATAGATGGTATCCAAGTAGTTACCATAGTAATGCTATAGATGGTATCCAAGTAGGTACTGTAGTAATTCAATAGATGGTATCCAAGTAGTTACCATGGTAATACTATAGATGGTATCCAAGTAGGTACCATGGTAATGCTATAGATGGTATCCAAGTAGGTACCTTAGTAATGCTATAGATGGTATCCAAGTAGGTACCATAGCAATGCTATAGATGGTATCCAAGTAGGTACCATAGTAATGCTATAGATGGTATCCAAGTAGGTACTGTAGTAATGCTATAGATGGTATCCAAGTAGGTACAATAGTAATGCTATAGATGGTATCCAAGTAGGTACCATAGTAATGATATAGATGGTATCCAAGTAGGTACCATAGTAATGATATAGATGGTATCCAAGTAGGTACCATGGTAATGCTATAGATGGTATCCAAGTAGGTACCATAGTAATGATATAGATGGTATCCAAGTAGGTACCATTGTAATGCTATATATGGTATCCAAGTAGGTACCATAGTAATGATATAGATGGTATCCAAGTAGGTACCATGGTAATGCTATAGATGGTATCCAAGTAGGTACCATAGTAATGATATAGATGGTATCCAAGTAGGTACCATGGTAATGCAATAGATGGTATCCAAGTTGTTACCATAGCAATGTTATAGATGGTATCCAAGTAGGTACCATAGCAATGCTATAGATGGTATCCAAGTAGTTACCATAGTAATGCTATAGATGGTATCCAAGTAGTTACCATAGTAATGCTATAGATGGTATCCAAGTATGTACCATAGTAATGCTATAGATGATATCCAAGTAGTTACCATAGTAATGCTATAGATGGTATCCAAGTAGTTACCATGGTAATGCTATATATGGTATCCAAGTAGGTACTGTAGTAATTCTATAGATGGTATCCAAGTAGGTACCATAGTAATGCTATAGATGGTATCCAAGGAGTTACCATGGTAATGCTATAGATGGTATCCAAGTAGGTATCATAGTAATGCTATAGATGGTATCCAAGTAGTTACCATAGTAATGATATAGATGGTATCCAAGTAGGTACTGTAGTAATGCTATAGATGGTATCCAAGTAGTTACCATAGTAATGCTATAGATGGTATCCAAGTAGGTACTGTAGTAATGCTATAGATGGTATCCAAGTAGTTACCATAGTAATGCTATAGATGGTATCCAAGTAGGTACTGTAGTAATTCTATAGATGGTATCCAAGTAGTTACCATGGCAATGCTATAGATGGTATCCAAGTAGGTACCATGGTAATACTATAGATGGTATCCAAGTAGGTACATTAGTAATGCTATAGATGGTATCCAAGTAGGTACCATAGCAATGCTATAGATGGTATCCAAGTAGGTACCATAGTAATGCTATAGATGGTATCCAAGTAGGTACCATAGTAATGCTATAGATGGTATCCAAGTAGGTACCATAGCAATGCTATAGATGGTATCCAAGTAGGTACCATAGTAATGCTATAGATGGTATCCAAGTAGGTACTGTAGTAATGCTATAGATGGTATCCAAGTAGGTACCATAGTAATGCTATAGATGGTATCCAAGTAGGTACCATAGTAATGCTATAGATGGTATCCAAGTAGGTACCATAGTAATGCTATAGATGGTATCCAAGTAGGTACCATAGTAATGCTATAGATGGTATCCAAGTAGTTACCATAGTAATGCTATAGATGGTATCCAAGTAGGTACCATAGTAATGCTATAGATGGTATCCAAGTATGTACCATAGTAATGCTATAGATGGTATCCAAGTATGTACCATAGTAATGCTATAGATGGTATCCAAGTAGTCACCATAGTAATGCTATAGATAGTATCCAAGTAGGTACTATAGTAATGCTATAGATGTATCCAAGTAGGTACCATGGTAATGCTATAGATGGTATCCAAGTAGGTACTGTAGTAATGCTATAGATGGTATCCAAGTAGGTACCATAGTAATGCTATAGATGGTATCCAAGTAGGTACCATAGTAATGCTATAGATGGTATCCAAGTAGGTACCATAGTAATGCTATAGATGGTATCCAAGTAGGTACCATAGTAATGCTATAGATGGTATCCAAGTAGGTACTGTAGTAATGCTATAGATGGTATCCAAGTAGCTACCATAGTAATGATATAGATGGTATCCAAGTAGTTACCATAGTAATGCTATAGATGGTATCCAAGTAGGTACCATAGTAATGCTATAGATGGTATCCAAGTAGGTACCATAGTAATGCTATAGATGGTATCCAAGTAGGTACTGTAGTAATGCTATAGATGGTATCCAAGTAGGTACCATAGTAATGCAATAGATGGTATCCAAGTAGTTACCATAGTAATGCTATAGATGGTACCCAAGTAGGTACCATAGTAATGCTATAGATGGTATCCAAGTAGGTACTGTAGTAATGCTATAGATGGTATCCAAGTAGGTACCATAGTAATGCTATAGATGGTATCCAAGTAGGTACTGTAGTAATGCTATAGATGGTATCCAAGTAGTACTATAGTGGTTGTGGTTGTGGTTGTGTTGTTGAGATGGTACAAGTAGTACCATAGTAATGTATAGATGGTATCCAAGTAGTACCATGTAATGCTATAGATGGTATCCAAGTAGTACCATAGTAATGCTATAGATGGTATCCAAGTAGGTACTGTAATATAGATGGTTGTGTGTTATAGATGGTATCCGTGTTGTGATAGATGGTATCTGTACATGTAATGCTATAGATGGTATCCAAGTAGGTACTGTATGCATAGTGGTTCCAAGTGGTCTAGTAATGCTATAGATGGTATCCAAGTAGGTACCATAGTAATGCTATGATGGTATCCAAGTAGTACTAGTCTATAGAGTATGTTGTACCATAGCAATGCTACAGATGGTATCCATGTAATGAGAGATATTGTTGATTTTCTATTACCTCCCTTGACAGATAAAGTCTGATCAATCACTAAATGTATGTTGATGCTTTTAGTTGGAATACTTAGTTTTTTCTGTTGTTCCCTCGGCGGATACAGACGGATCTGTAGCCCAGTGGTAACACGCTGGACTGGTAATCCAGGGATCGCAGTTTCGATCCCCCGTCTGACCCTAATAAAATTAACAGTCTTTCAGATGGGACGTTAAACCGAGGTCTCGTGTCGGTGCTTTACACCGTGCACGTAAAAGAACCAGAGGAGATTCTGGAATGGGTCTCCGTCTGTATCACTGCACTATCCTCCAAAATCTAAAATAACTAATCTCTTCAGGAGGCGTCGCTCATATGGGCAACCGGTAGCGACGATAAATAAACGTAAAACACACACCTCGGCGGATGTTGCAGTAGGATACTACATTTTACAGTAGTAACTAACTTTCAGACAATAATCTCATAAATAACTTAAACCACAGGGATTTGGCGTGTTTAGGGGTACACATATACAAATTTAATTACTTAAATTTCTATATGGGTTCCCACCACTGAACACGCAGAATCCCTGTGATTTAAACAATTTCACAATTCAACATGCAAAAATACACCAATATAAGAACACATTCTTAGATATCCTAGACATGGTTTCCTGGGCAGACTTAGCCGACCTAAGTGGTTAACCAGTACTAAGCAATGTGTGTGAGGTGCCTTGCTCAATGACACTACATACGTGGCCTGACCGAGTATCGAACCCGGGACCGTTCTATTCCAAATCCGACGCTCTACCACTGGACCACGGATGCCATATTAGAGCTATTGCTAAGTGGCACATATACCATGGTCGTACCGGTATTCGGTCACCTACGGTTTGAATGTGAATAACTTCTAGTCAGTCTCTTTTATAGCAGATGAAATAATATTACTATGTAAAGTGAGCATTTTTGCATTTAATACGCTTGACTTACCTCAGATTACATCAAATCTTTTAAAATAAAACAACAATTTCACTCACATGTGATTTCAACATGGCGTCTTAAAAAGAACCTATGTTTTGGACACCAATCAAATTTTTATGTACAAGAAATGTGTTTTCCGTTATTGTATGTATGTATGTATGTACCATTAATGTCAAACCCCTTGCGGGGACCTAGACATGTTTTCCTGGGCATGCTTAGCCGACCATAGCGGTTAACCAGTATTAAGCAATGTGTGTGAGGTGCCTTGCTCAATGATACTACATACGTCACCTGACTGAGTATTGAACCCGGACCGTTCGATTCCAAATCCGACGCTCTACCATTGGACCACGGACGCCAAGTCACATTATTGACACGTGTCGTTGTAAAGCCCAGCATTAGACTTCTCGTGTTACAAAATTAAACAAATATTTCTTTGCATATATCTCTTATGTAATGGATTTTTAGAGTACACGTAAATGAAACTTATGAAAAACATCAATATTTACATATTTTCAAAATAAATGGTGAATATTGATCTGTTTCTGCTCAGATTACTGTTTGACAGTTTTAGTGCGTACCAAATAATACCAGTACCTGCTACTGACAGCAATGACATCATTTGCAAACAAATTTAAAAACAGGTGGTGTCCGGAAAAATGGTTATTGACGATACATGCAGCTGGATGAGAGCACTATCCAAGACTAGTGTAAGTAAATGATGTGTGAGGACACGAGATACCGTGTGTCGCCTCCTTCCACTATGATCAGAAAATGATTGTGCAGTATTGGAATTTATATTTATAAATTATTCTTAGTCTTATAGGATTTTACAACAATAAATAAATGCCAAGATGAATCAAGAGTCACAAAAAAACAAGGTAAATTAATGAAAGCCCTGGCAGTTACATTCCACAATACCTCTTCTCTCTTCCGCATGGCGATGGATTCCATTATGTATGAGGTCTCGATAGCAATTAATCTAGACCAATGTTGTAAGAACTTGTTTCGCAATTGAGCTCAAATAAATATATTTACATCGCTATTGCATTCCCTTGATGAATGTATACATGTGCCCTGATTGCATAGCGTACATTTCCGTATGAGGGTTCCAAACTAATGCTATGCAGCTGACATGCGAACTCGAAGTTACGGGCATTCACAGTGTTAGGTAGCGTTCGTCACGAGAAAAGGCGTGTCTTACAGTTTACGCTGTTCTAAGTATGATCTATTTACCTGTTAGAGCCCACGGTAAGTTGCAAATCTGTACTAAAACATTTTAAATGCAAAGTGTGCTATCTTTTCCTTTGTGTCACTGAAAAGAATAATGAATGTAAATATAATTAATGAATCACGGGTTAATAATTTCCATCGGCCACACTTTAACAACACCCAATGTAGTTCATACCCCGATGGAAAGTATTAACCCGCGATTCATTCCTTAATTCGACCAACTATTAGCGACGGAGGATTTATATTCTGTCAGTAACACTCACGTGAGAAGTTGGCAGTATTCATAGAAATAATTCTCAGTGTGCTGGTTTTCTCCGTCTAGCAATAAACTGAAGTATGTCTTAATGACTTCATTGCACAGTCAAACGAAGGTGGGTGGGGTAAAAGCACTTGCTCACTGTGTATTTCAATGTTTTAATGAGGTTTATATGATCCGTATATAACAGTCATGCATATAATTATCAAAAGCATTGAAATGAAACATTATCAAACTTATACAAACCATTATTTTTATCGTCAAACAACACTTTGAAAGTGTAAACAAGTAGACGAGTAACTTGACAACTTTCCACAGTTTGGTCACGTGACAACATAGAAACACATACTATACCACTTGTGGAAGGGAAGTAATTCTATGCTGGTACTTCCGAATCGAAAGCACTTGTTATCTTTTCCAAATAAATTACAAAGGACTGTTGCTCCTGGTAGTTATGTATGTATGTATGTTCCATTAATGTCAAACGCCTTGCGGGGACCTAGACATGTTTTCCTGGGCAGACTTAGCCGACATAATTGGTTAACCAGTACTAAACAATGTGTGTGTGGTGCCTTGCTCAATGACACTACATACGTGGCCTGACCGAGTAGCCTATCGAACCCGTGACCGTTCGAATCCAATTCCGATGCTCTACCACTGGACCACGGACGCCACGTAGTTGGGTTCTTCCACAGACGCTTGGTCTCACCAGCGTCAGGTGGACGGTTCTGGTTCCAAAATAGTACTTGCAGTTATTTTAAGGACATTATGATACACCATAGCCTGCATAAGCTTGACACTAAGCACACATATTGTGGCATTCATGGTCCAGTGGTAGGATTTGGAATCGAACGGTCCCGGGTTCGATACTCGGTCAGACCACGTACGTAGTGTCATTGAGCAAGGTACCTCACACACATTGTTTAGTACTGGTTAACCACTTAGGTCGGCTAAGCTTGCCCAGGAAAACATGGCTACGTCCCCGCAAGGGGTTTGACATTAATGGAACATACATGTATACATACAGTGGTAGGATTTGGAATCGAACGGTCCCGGGTTCGATACTCGGTCAGACCACGTATGTAGTGTCATTGAGCAAGGTACCTCACACACATTGCTTAGTAGGCTATTGGTTAACCGCTTAGGTCAGTTAAGCCTATTACATGTCTAGGTCCCCGCAGGAGGTTTGCTATTAATGGAACATATACCTACATAGACCTACACACGTGTACATACATACATACACACATTTAGGCGATATCCATGGCACCCGATTGTGACGGATGTGCAGCTAGTCCTATCGTGTGTATATGGTCATTGAGATGGCTATATCGAGTGTGTAGCTATAGTAACTGACGATAGTGTTCATTTGAAAGTGTAGGCCTAGTATTCAGTCAAACCCGTGTTAGTGGTCATGCACCTCTATTAAGCAGAAAACCTGTATTAAACAGCCAGTTTCCAGATTCCCATTATTTTGGTTTACTATACATTTGACCTCTATTAAGCAGCCAGTTTCCAGATTCCCATTATTTTGGTTTACTATACATTTGACCTCTATTAAGCAGCCAGTTTCCAGATTCCCATTATTTTGGTTTACTATACATTTGACCTCTATTAAGCAGCCAGTTTCCAGATTCCCATTATTTTGGTTTACTATACATTTGACCTCTATTAAGCAGCCAGTTTCCAGATTCCCATTATTTTGGTTTACTATACATTTGACCTCTATTAAGCAGCCAGTTTCCAGATTCCCATTATTTTGGTTTACTATACATTTGACCTCTATTAAGCAGCCAGTTTCCAGATTCCCATTATTTTGGTTTACTATACATTTGACCTCTATTAAGCAGCCAGTTTCCAGATTCCCATTATTTTGGTTTACTATACATTTGACCTCTATTAAGCAGCCAGTTTCCAGATTCCCCATTATTTTGGTTTACTATACATTTGACCTGTATTAAGCAGCCAGTTTCCAGATTCCCCATTATTTTGGTTTACTATACATTTGACCTGTATTAAACAGCCAGTTTCTAGATTTCCCATTATTTTGGTTTACTATACATTTGACCTGTATTAAACAGCCAGTTTCTAGATTTCCCATTATTTTGGTTTACTATACATTTGACCTCTATTAAGCAGCCAGTTTCCAGATTCCCATTATTTTGGTTTACTATACATTTGACCTGTATTAAGCAGCCAATTTCCAGATTCCCATTATTTTGGTTTACTATACATTTGACCTCTATTAAGCAGCCAGTTTCCAGATTCCCATTATTTTGGTTTACTATACATTTGACCTCTATTAAGCAGCCAGTTTCCAGATTCCCATTATTTTGGTTTACTATACATTTGACCTCTATTAAGCAGCCAGTTTCCAGATTCCCATTATTTTGGTTTACTATACATTTGACCTGTATTAAGCAGCCAGTTTCCAGATTCCCATTATTTTGGTTTACTATACATTTTACCTGTATTAAGCAGCCAGTTTCCAGATTCCCCATTATTTTGGTTTACTATACATTTGACCTCTATTAAGCAGCCAGTTTCCAGATTCCCCATTATTTTGGTTTACTATACATTTGACCTGTATTAAGCAGCCAGATTCCCATTATTTTGGTTTACTATACATTTGACCTCTATTAAGCAGCCAGTTTA
This sequence comes from Archivesica marissinica, assembly GCA_014843695.1. Classification (NCBI taxonomy): domain Eukaryota; kingdom Metazoa; phylum Mollusca; class Bivalvia; order Venerida; family Vesicomyidae; genus Archivesica; species Archivesica marissinica. Next base: position 351,195 of record CM026391.1, read on the forward strand.
TGTGGTTCCCTTTGCTGGCTGCTTAAGACATGCTTGACTGTAGATATATTTATCTAACTGCATCTGCACTTGGCTACTTTTGCAGTGTCCGCCTCCGTGGCCGGTCGGCATTTTTTTCTTTGCCCCTCTTTGCCCCTTCTTCCCCTTTTCTTTGCCCCACCCAAGCAGTCCTTTATGTCCTGTTTTTGGCCGAGTGGTTAAGGTCGCTGACTTGTATACCACTGTAACCTATCATCACTGATGGTCACGGGTTCGAGCCCCGCTCAGGCCGTGTCTCTCATTTATATGAAAAAGTTGGCAGTTTCTTACGGAGGTTGGTGCACCCAAGTACTTGTTAACCGCTGCAGCCTGCCCAGGAAAGGTGTTGTTAGGTAAGCTGCCTGCCGGCGATATAGCCCGAAATGGTGCTCGAAATATAACATACCGGTAACAAACTTTTGCAATATTCATATAGAGTACACTTTATGCTCGCTTGGTTCCATCTCCTATGCCACTTTCAGTCGACTGTGTCTTCTTGGCAGCTTGTCAGGAAGCTTGTAGACTTATCGTGTGGCTTACGTTTATTTATCGTCGCGGTTGCCCATATGAGCGACGCCTCCTGAAGAGATTAGTTATTTTAGATATTTGGAGGATGGTGCAATAATGCAGACAGAAACACATTCCAGAATCTCCTCTGATTCTTTTACGTGCACGGTGTACAGCACCGACACGAGACCTCGGTTTAAAGTCCCATATGAAAGACTGTTAATTTTATTATAGAGTCAGACGGTGGATCGAACCTGCGTACGTCTATGTTGTCAGCATGTTAACCACTGGACTACAGATTTTATTATTATCATAGTATCTTCATATAGACTGTTGGCAGACATGATACAGACGTTGCTGAATATTGGGAAATAATGGAAAACGACAAAAACACAATATTGCATATTACACTTTGCTGCAAATTTACCAATTGCTTATCAGAATGTCTAGACACATTGGGTACATGTTAACGCCCCTACTACGTGTTTACTGAGAATGTGCTGCACATCAAGGTATTGTAAGGAGCTGATGATTAGATATTGTGATTATTATCTAACATTTTCATTTTTTCAATAATAAATTATTACGGTAAAATGTAACATTTGGAAAATATGCCCCCAAAACAAACATGCCTTTGTGAAAGTAACGTTTGTAAATTGCCTCCCTTTATGGATATGTTTTAACAAAATCACCAGTAGCTCTGTAAATGGTGGTTTACTAAAGTTAACACTAGGATAAATAACTCTGTAAATGCTGGTTTACTAAAGTTAACCCTAGGATAAATAACTCTGTAAATGCTGGTTTACTAAAGTTAACACTAGGATAAATAACTCTGTAAATGCTGGTTTACTAAAGTTAACACTAGGATATATAACTCTGTAAATGGTGGTTTACTAAAGTTAACACTAAGATAAATAACTCTGTAAATGGTGGTTTACTAAAGTTAACACTAGGATATATAACTCTGTAAATGGTGGTTTACTAAAGTTAACACTAGGATAAATAACTCTGTAAATGGTGGTTTACTAAAGTTAACACTAGGATATATAACTCTGTAAATGGTGGTTTACTAAAGTTAACACTAGGATATATAACTCTGTAAATGGTGGTTTACTAAAGTTAACACTAGGATAAATAACTCTGTAAATGGTGGTTTACTAAAGTTAACACTAGGATATATAACTCTATAAATGGTGGTTTACTAAAGTTAACACTAGGATAAATAACTCTGTAAATGGTGGTTTACTAAAGTTAACACTAGGATAAATAACTCTGTAAATGGTGGTTTACTAAAGTTAACACTAGGATAAATAACTCTGTAAATGGTGGTTTACTAAAGTTAACCCTAGGATAAATAACTCTGTAAATGGTGGTTTACTAAAGTTAACACTAGGATAAATAACTCTGTAAATGGTGGTTTACTAAAGTTAACACTAGGATAAATAACTCTGTAAATGGTGGTTTACTAAAGTTAACACTAGGATAAATAACTCTGTAAATGGTGGTTTACTAAAGTTAACACTAGGATAAATAACTCTGTAAATGGTGGTTTACTAAAGTTAACACTAGGATAAATAACTCTGTAAATGGTGGTTTACTAAAGTTAACACTAGGATAAATAACTCTGTAAATGGTGGTTTACTAAAGTTAACACTAGGATAAATAACTCTGTAAATGGTGGTTTACTAAAGTTAACACTAGGATAAATAACTCTGTAAATGGTGGTTTACTAAGTTACACTAGGTAAATACTCTGTAAATGGTGGTTTACTAAAGTTAACACTAGGATAAATAACTCTGTAATGGTGGTTTACTAAAGTTAACACTAGGATAAATAACTCTGTAAATGTGGTTTACTAAAGTTAACACTAGGATAAATAACTCTGTAAATGGTGGTTTACTAAAGTTAACACTAGGATAAATAACTCTGTAAATGGTGGTTTACCAAAGTTAACACTAGGATAAATAACTCTGTAAATGGTGGTTTACTAAAGTTAACACTAGGATAAATAACTCTATAAATACTGGTTTACTAAAGTTAACACTAGGATAAATAACTCTGTAAATGGTGGTTTACTAAAGTTAACACTAGGATAAATAACTCTGTAAATGGTGGTTTACCAAAGTTAACACTAGGATAAATAACTCTGTAAATGGAGGTTTACCAAAGTTAACACTAGGATAAATAACTCTGTAAATGGTGGTTTACCAAAGTTAACACTAGGATAAATAGCTCTGTAAATGGTGGTTTACTAAAGTTAACACTAGGATAAATAGCTCTGTAAATGGTGGTTTACTAAAGTTAACACTAGGATAAATAACTCTGTAAATGGAGGTTTACTAAAGTTAACCCTAGGATAAATAACTCTGTAAATGGTGGTTTACTAAAGTTAACCCTAGGATAAATAACTCTGTAAATGGTGGTTTACTAAAGTTAACCCTAGGATAAATAACTCTGTAAATGGTGGTTTACTAAAGTTAACACTAGGATAAATAACTCTGTAAATGGTGGTTTACTAAAGTTAACACTAGGATAAATAACTCTGTAAATGCTGGTTTACTAAAGTTAACACTAGGATAAATAACTCTGTAAATGCTGGTTTACTAAAGTTAACACTAGGATAAATAGCTCTGTAAATGCTGGTTTACTAAAGTTAACACTAGGATAAATAACTCTGTAAATGCTGGTTTACTAAAGTTAACACTAGGATAAATAACTCTGTAAATGGTGGTTTACTAAAGTTAACACTAGGATAAATAACTCTGTAAATGCTGGTTTACTAAAGTTAACACTAGGATAAATAGCTCTGTAAATGGTGGTTTACTAAAGTTAACACTAAGATAAATAACTCTGTAAATGGTGGTTTACTAAAGTTAACACTAGGATTAATAACTCTGTAAATGGTGGTTTACTAAAGTTAACACTGATAAATAACTCTGTAAATGGTGGTTTACTAAAGTTAACACTAGGATAAATAACTGTAAATGGTGGTTTACTAAAGTTAACACTAGGATAAATAACTCTGTAAATGGTGGTTTACTAAAGTTGGTTTGTTGTGGTTTTGTTAACACTAGGATAAATAACCCTGTAAATGGTGGTTTACTAAAGTTAACACTAGGATAAATAACCCTGTAAATGGTGGTTTACTAAAGTTAACACTAGGATAAATAACCCTGTAAATGGTGGTTTACTAAAGTTAACACTAGGATAAATAACCCTGTAAATGGTGGTTTACTAAAGTTAACACTAGGATAAATAACCCTGTAAATGGTGGTTTACTAAAGTTAACACTAGGATAAATAACCCTGTAAATGGTGGTTTACTAAAGTTAACCTAGGATAAATAACCTGTAAATGGTGGTTTACTAAAGTTAACACTAGGATAAATAACCCTGTAAATGGTGGTTTACTAGTTAACCTAGGATAATAACCTTAAATGGTGGTTACTAGTTACACTAGGATAATAACTCTGTAAATGGTGGTTTACTAAAGTTAACACTAGGATAAATACTCTGTAAATGGTGGTTTACTAAAGTTAACTAGGATAAATAACTCTGTAATGGTGGTTTACTAAAGTTAACACTAGGATAAATAACCTGTAAATGGTGGTTTACTAAAGTTAACACTAGGATAAATAACCTGTAAATGGTGGTTTACTAACGTTAACACTAGGATAAATAACCCTGTAAATGGTGGTTTACTAACGTTAACACTAGGATAAATAACTCTGTAAATGGTGGTTTACTAAAGTTAACACTAGGATAAATTTGCATATGAATAATAGTATTATTTTTTTACAGACGGATATGTATGCTATATAGTCCAGTGGTAACATGCTGGACTGGTAATCCAAGGATCGCAGGTTCAATCCCCCGTCTGACCCTGACCCTTTCAGTTGGGACTGTAAACCGAGGTCTCGTGTCTGTGCTTTACACCGTGCACGTTAAAGAACCAGAGGGGGCTCTGGAATGGGTCTCTATCTGTATCATTGCACTATCCTCCAAAAATCTAAAATGACTAATCTCTGCAGGAGGCGTCGCTCATATGGGCAACCGGTAGCGACGATAAATAAACGTAAAACACAGTATTATTTTTCCAACTGAAGAAATAATATGCATAACGAAACTTTAATTGATCTCGCAATATGCAACATTCACAAACACGATCAGCTGTGGAAGTCGTGATAGCGCAGTGGTAGAGCGTTCGCATCAGATGCGAAAGGTCCGAAGTTCGAGTCCCACTGGAACCGTTACGATTGTGCCCTTAGGCAAGGCATTTAAATTCCACATTGCCTCTTCTCTCTCTCCCTCTTGGCGATGGATTCCATCAGGAATGAGGTCTCGAGAGTGATTAATATAAGTTGCAAGAACTTGTTTCGCAATCGAGAGCTAAAATAAGTTTGTATAAACTACTTTATTAGTGAAATACTATAAATATGCCCGTTTACGAATACATTGGAAGGAATGTGCACACAACATAGATCCTGAACATAATGCCGCTGCTGATCAGGATCTATGTTGTTTGCTCTTCAGCCAAGTTTTTCTCTCCACTATCTGAATAGCAAACAACATAGAGCCTGATCAGATGGCCGCCTGATCTGGCTGGCTCTTGTTTCGCAATTGAGCTAAAATAAATTTGTATAAACTTAGATCAGCTAGTAAACCAATTTGTATTCGTCTACAGTAGATCAAGATGCACCATTAAGACGAATATATACCTCTCTTATTAATATCCGAACAACTGTGATACAGTCAACCATGTCTCATATATATAAAGTGGCTGCTTAATACGGGGCAAATGTATAATAAAACAACATATCTGGAAACTGGCTGTTTAATACAGGTTGGTTGTTTAATGGAGGCGTTCACTAACACAGTTTTGACTGTATATTAATATTTTAACACAATGTCAGTTTTTAAAGCAAAGCAAACGGATCGGACCACAAGTTCTAGCAATATTGGGTTGGTTACGGCCCTTCCCAGCCATTGCAGATGGGGCGTGTGACGGTTTCCAGGAAATAATTGTCTATCTGGTATTCACATTTCCATACTAAAACAATAAAAATGTGTAAATCAACCAGCCAGTAGCAAGGCCTCTATACGAGAGTGTTACCATAGCGACTGTATATATTGCAGAATAATATACGAAAGGCCATTAGGGAAGATACATAATTATTTTTCAACGACATTCAGCGCACAGTGGGTATTACCAGGATCCAGTTTCCTGGTAAAGTTTAAACTTTATTTATTTTACAACGATTGCGAAGTTCTAAGAACTTATATTAATCACTCTTGTTGGCGCGGATGAAAGCGTATATGTGGTCATTCGTGTGAGAGGAAACCGGAGTACCCGGAGAAACCCCACCTGTCCAATCTGGCGACCACCATACCATCTCACATCCCGGTCCGAGGATCGAACTCGGGTTGCATTTGTGAGAAGCGAGCGCGCTAACCAATGCGCTAATCGGACTGGGTATAAGCACATTAGGATGAGAAACTAACTGCACAGTAAGACTTTGGAAATCTAACAACTGAGCAATAAAGAAGATCGTCTTTGATCTGGAATGGACACCGGGACATTCACACATGCTGCAGTAGAGGCAGAATTACTCCCAGGCGATGAAAGAATAACAATGGAGCCAAGCGAAATACAGAAGGCATCACGTGATCACGTTCGCTTCAGGTCCGGAATTCGAGCCCCACTGGGGCAGTTACGATTGTACCCTTAGGCAAGGCATTTAAATTCCACGTTGTCTCTTCTCTCTCCCTCGTGGTGATGGATTCCATCAGGTATGAGGTCTCGAAAGTGATTAATATAAGTTGAAAGAACTTGTTTCGCAATCGAGCTAAAATAAATTTGTAATACTAAGATCAGCTAGTAAACCAATTTGTATTCGTCTACTAAATCAAGATCTAAGCACCATTAAGAAGAATATATACCTCTCTTATTAATATCTGAACATCTGTGATTCAGTCAACCCTGTCTTAGGCAGTCAGCCAAACGAATCACATAAAGTGGCTACTTAATACAGGCACATGTATAATAAATCAACATATTGGGAATCTGGAAACTGGCTGCTTAATACAGGTTGATTGTTTAATGGCGTTCACTAACACCGTTTTGACTGTATATTAATATTTTAACACAGTGTTTAGTTTAGTAATATTATAATTGCTCGATTCGCTTTACACATACATGTATATAATACAAAACATGACAGTTAAAGAAAAGCAAACTGATCGGACCATAAGTTCTAGCAACATTGGTTACAGCCCTTCCCGGCCATTGCAGATGGGGCGTGTGACGGTTTCCAGGAAATCGTTGTCTATCTGGTGCCGGTATTCACATGTCCATACTAAACAATAAAAAGGTGTAAATCAACCAGCCAGTAGCAAGGCCTCTATACTTCCAGGCGAGAGTGTTACCATAGCGACTGTATATATTGCAGAATAATATACGAAAGGCCATTAGGGAAGATACATAATTATTTTTCAACGACATTCAGCGCGCAGTGGGTATTACCAGGATCCAGTTTCCTGGTAAAGTTTAAACTTTATTTATTTTACAACGATTGCGAAGTTCTAAGAACTTATATTAATCACTCTTGGTGGCGCGGATGAAAGTGTATATGTGGTCATTCGTGTGAGAGGAAACCGGAGTACCCGGAGAAAACCCACCTGTCCAATCTGGTGACCACCATACCATCTCACATCCCGGTCCGAGGATCGAACTCGGGTTGCATTTGTGAGAAGCGAGCGCGCTAACCAATGCGCTAATCGGACTGGGTATAAGCAAATTAGGATGAGAAACTAACTGCACAGTAAGACTTTGGAAATCTAACAACTGAGCAATAAAGAACAACAAGTATGGTCGTCTTTGATCTGGAATGGACACCGGGACATGTACACATGCTGCAGTAGAGGCAGCATTACTCCCAGGCGATGAAAGAATAACAATGGAGCCAAGCGAAATACAGAAGGCATCACGTGAAGCCATCTGCTCTACTAGAAATGACACAGTGAAGAATGGATCTTTCTAACAATGGTAGGCATAATCACAAGCTAAACAGGAGTGATACCAAAGCATGCAGATAGACTCATCCTCCAAGTGCTCATGCATGCTTCACAGTGGTTATATCAGCGCAACCCACACCAGTTCAATGAAGACCAGTACTGAGACTGTCGTACGTAGTCCTAAACCAACTGACCAGTATTGTTCACGGATTGTCAAAGATATTAAGATATAAGAGAGAAATGATTAGGTGACTATTAGCTTATAGGACCACTATTTTGAGGGGCAACCTTACCCGGTCAGCTAACTTTGTCACACATGCGGCATAAATAGGCATAAATCGTGGCTTTCGGAGAAATCCAAGATGGCGTCCATAATGGCCGCCATAAATTGATAGCCCACTTAAAGGAAAAAATGGGAACAGAGATGTTATTGCTGATGGGGACAAATTCATTCAACTTAGAAATATCACTGAGATGAAGATTGAAAACAAGTCCTAATCGCAAAAATGGATGAGTAAATTGATACAACAACATGACTCAATTAGTCAAGGGAACATTTAAAAAGAAAACCATTGCTTTTACAGAAGACCTTACCATGAACAAGTTTGTTATTCGGAGTTATGAGAGCCTGGCAACAACATGATTATTCCAATTACTTCTTCTACCGTGCAATTACGGGCCAAATTCAACAGATTGGTCTTTATTGCCACGTCAGTCTCTTGTGCTGAAAAGTAAATAGACCACCCGCATTTCCTGGGTAAGAATGAGTACTCAAATCACCAACCTCAATAAGCGACTGACAACGTTTTCTCTCACGTATTGTCTCTGAGCTAACGTACAGCTCTGGTGATAGCAGTGCAAGTTGAGTTCTAACGATGGCGCGTTAGAGCACTGGGCCATGGCACGGAGTACTATTTGAAATGTTAATATCATCGTACATTCAAATAAGAAATGCAGCCTATGTTTGGTATAGCTAATTGATACGGTCATGATATAGCTATATAGCAGATATATATATATATATATATAGTGGACAAGATAGAACATCATTGTGTTTAAACATATTTATGTTCTATCATGTACATGGTTATTTACAACAATTGAAATAAGGCATTGCCATGGACAGAAAGCTATGCAACTTATGGACATAACTTGTGTAGCAGTAATGGTACTAGTTAACGCCAGCATCAATATCACGGGTACATTCAAGATTACCACCAATGTTCTAACAGAAGAGATGATAATTCACACCATTGTATGCTTTGACATTCATAATATTCTCAGAGACTTACATCACAGTTTCACCAGTAAAATGCTTCTTTAATATTCAACTCATCATCACCACCAACGATCATGCAATTGTCATTGACAACACCCGATAAATTGACTCTTAACAAAATTCACCACTTTCAACTACTGTAGACACTTTACAACCTCCTTACCCGGATTAAACACCTTTCACCCATCGCAGAGTACGTCTTGTGTCTCTCTCCCACGCAGCATCCATGTCCTGTTCTTCTTCTTGCCGATGATATCCGTTTAAATCCATTGTCCACTATTTCTCTTATGACGAATTTCTATAGAGAAATAGCCGTTCACAGGAAGATGCACGCAAGCTCCAGAAAGACAGTAACAACTTTGACTCCTGGGTTATTCCAGACAAGTATATGTATAGCTTAGTTTTAGGTTAATCCTATTGTATTGTATATGTATACACAAACACAATCACAATCATACAGGTATTACATACAATACACAAATGGGTTGGACCACAAGTTATAACAACATTAGATTCGGTTCTCCCTATTGCATCAGATATAAAGTTATGGCTTATTGTGTATGCAAAATAGTGTTTCTAGAGGGACAAACCACATGTAGAACTTGTTACCCATTAAACCACAAATAGGTCTACACCACATCCATACCACCTACACAATTCTCGGAACCCCACCAATGACAGCAAACAATGCAAAATATCTTGGTCCAATAATTTCGAACAACAGTTCCTAGAATAAACAGATTGACGATGCTACAAAGAATACCAACTCGTCCATAGAAGTATACTTGAGGACCATTACTTCATGACAACAGACGGATCTGTAGTCCAGTGGTTACCACGTTGGACTGGTAATCCAGGGTTCGCAGGTTCGATTCCCCGTCTGACCCTAATAAAATTAACAGTCTCAGATCACATTAAACCGTGGTCTCGTGTCGGTGTTTTACACCGTGCACGTAAAAGAACAAGAAGAGAGTATGGAATGGGTCTCTGTCTGTATCATTGTACTATCCTCCAAAAATCTAAAATGACTAATCTCTCCAGGAGGCGTCGCTCAAATGGACAACCGGTAGCGACGATAACTAAACATAAAACAAACAAAAATACCTTATGACACTCCGTTTGTGGAATACACAATGTATGTGTCTTAACCATGTTTATTAATGCTATGGTAAATGACCAAAGGCAATGTTTGGCAGCTTACCAATAAATGAATGAATGAATTGTTTATTTATCATTTAGCTCGTCTATTTCTACTTCTATATCTTCCTTCAATTGAGTTATTTCCCTTTTCACTATTAATTGGTGTCAGACGTGTGTTTTCATTAGGGATGCGAATAAGGCCAATATACTTTCTGAATAGATCTAGGTGTGATCGACCGTGGTCGAGTGGTTACGGTCGCTGACTTGTATACCACTGTAACCTATCATCATTGACGGACCCTAATAAAATTAACAGTCTTTCAGATGGGACGTTAAACCGAGGTCTCATGTCGGTGCTTTACATCGTGCACGTAAAAGAACCAGAGGAGATTCTGGAATTGGTCTCTGTCTGTATCATTGCACTATCCTCCAAAATCTAAATTAACTAATCTCTTCAGGAGGCGTCGCTCATATGGGCAACCGGTAGCGACGATAAATAAACGCAAAACACACTCATCACTGTTGGTCACTGTTTCGAGCCCGGGTGTACCAAGTACTGGTTAACCACTGGAGCTTGCCCAGGAAATGTGATGTTAGGTAAACTGCCCGTCGCTGAAATGGGCAACCGGTAGCGACGTTAAATAAATCTAGAAAAAGAGGTGTGATCGCACATGCCAGGTTTGTTCACTCCCCCTGCGTGCTGTATGTACATAACAATGGGTTGTATTACATGTATATACCGTTTATAAAATCTGAATATATTAAAATACTGTATCCATGTTCATTCCGCTAACTCGTTTTACACACAAACCAATTGCAATTTAAGCTTAAAGGAATGGATTATATTGTAGGTGTCCCCGATCCCTGAAAAGACTGGAAAATACTAAGTGGCTGATAAAATGATACCTGCAGAAGCTAATCTAAATGATCTATATACATTTGTTAGAACTTTCAATAGAATGATGAAATTAATAATAATGATGGCTATGATGACGACGACGACGACGACGACACGACGACGACGACGACGACGACGACGACGACGACGACGACGACGACGACGACGACGATGACTGATGATGCGATGAGATGATGATGATGATGATGCTGGATGATGATGGATGATGATGATGATGATGATGATGATGATGATGATGATGATGATGATGATGATGATGATGATGATCCTGGGGCTGAATGACCAGAGCAATCCAGATGGCCATCGAACTTTGCTGAGATATTATGCCAACAAATAGTTTATGCAAGTTTGATGAAGATTGGATAAAAACAGTCCAGTGGTAACAAGCTGGACTGGTAATCCAGGGATCGCAGGTTCGATCCCCCGTCTGACCATAATAAAATTAACAGTCTTTCAGATGGGACGTTAAACCGAGGTCTCGTGTCGGTTCTTTACACCGTGCACGTTAAAGTACCAGAGGAGACCCTGGAATGCGTCTCTGTCTGTATCATTGCACTATCCTCCAAAAATCTAAAATGACTAATCTCTTCAGGAGGCGTCGCTCATATGGGCAACCAGTAACGACGATAAATAAACGTAAAACACACACCACCGCAGGAGAATGCATAATTAAATGGGCGTATACATATTGGAATTGATTCGGTTATCCGAATTTATCATATCAATTCTACAAAATACGTAAACGTAGAGCTTTAGTTAAAGAGTTATACATAGTAAAAACTATTATATACAAGTTATATTATGTTATATTTCGGGTTTTACGCCTGCATCAGCACCATTTTGGGCTATATCGCCGGCGGGCAGTTTACCTAACAACACCTTTCCTGGGCAGGCTCCAGCGGTTAACCAGTACTTGGGTGCACCAACCTCCGTAAGAAACTGCCAACTTTTTCATATAAATGAGACACGGTCTGAGCGGGGCTCGAACCCGTGACCATCAGTAGGTTACAGTGGTATACAAGTCAGCGACCTTAACCACTCGACCACGAAGGCGGACGTATTATATACAAGAGATACGGGATTTTATGCATACTCTTTTTCATAATAGTGATTCTCCACCAGGCCACAGGTAAATGAGAAGAAAGCATAAACTATGTGAAATATGTAGATCCCTCTCCTGTAAACATATGTGTTAGAATTGGTAACTTGTATTGTATCCATTAGTTTATGCAAATTTAATGTAGCTCGATTGCGAAACAAGTTCTTTCAACTTATATTAATCACTTTCGAGACCTCATTCCTGGTGGAATCCAGCGCCATGAATGAGAGAGAAGAGGCAAGGTGGAATTTGGATGCCTTGCCTAAGGGCACAATCGTAACGGCTCCAGCGAGGCTCGAACTCCGGGCCTATTGTATCCATTGAAATAAAGGTAGTGTTGTTGTTGTTGTTGTTGTTGTTGTTGTTGCTGCTGCTGCTGCTGCTGCTGCTGCTGCTGCTGCTGCTGCTGCTGCTGCTGCTGCTGCTGCTGCTGCTGCTGCTGCTGCTGCTGCTGCTGCTGCTGCTGCTGCTGCTGCTGCTGCTGCTGCTTTCAGACAAATTCTTAACAAACAAGTTTAATAATACGGAATTGACCAATGTCCCCAGCAAAGTCAATCAGTTTGTATTTGCTCTGACTGTCATTTATAGGAACGAGTTACAAAGTTAAAATCACCCCCCCCCCGGCCGCCTTCCCCCAGCGCGATATGTTAATACGTTATTAAATACAGTACAGGTAAAGAAATATATTAAACCACATCATTTAAATTACAATATACGTGCACATTCATTGATATCTTTCTATAATCCTAAGGCTATATCACCTGTTTAGGAACAGAACACCTACTCGACATTTTTAACACAGTCATTTTTCTGGACGAATGGGAATTTATGTGATAAGAATTACTGCTATGTATTCGTATTATAGGTATTAAAATTGTCCAATTGTTTTCAGGGAACTAGTTCCAAGCTTTCACTGGTGTGCGCATAGAAATACGGGCTTGAGCTGGAATCCAGAAATGGCCAGGTCAATCTATTTACGTAGTTGGAATTCTGCAACAATATTTGGTTCCCATATGATTCGCGAATGTTCCAGCAGGGATGTGGTATATACTATTATGTTGGACAAGGTGTCATGTTATTACCAACATATTTGCATTTAATTACTAAATGGTGCACTTTATAATTTATATACAGTCATACAGTTATATACAATACACTATCCCAATGTGTATTATGCAGAGTGAGTTTTCAATCGTCCTTCTTGTTATAACAGATACTGGTATTTCTCACAATTCACAAATAAAGTTTCATTATTTTAAACCAGTATTTAACAATGCGAATAGTTCTATACATTAGACATCTTAATCTTCAAATGCCATTTCACCATATGCACAGGCAGTATTCTATCTATCTATCGCTATCTCTGAATACTGCCAACTCCTTAGTGTTACTGGCAGGTCAGGCCACACATATTTCCCGGGTATGAACCAGTACTCAACCAACCTTTGTAAGCGACTGCTAACTTTCTCACATATCAACAGACGGATCTGTAGTGCGGTGGTAACACGCTGGACTGGTAATCCAGGGATCGCAGGTTCGATCCCCCGTCTGACCCTAATAAAATTAACAGTCTTTCAGATGGGATGTTAAACCGAGGTCTCGTGTCGGTGCTTTACACCATGCACGTAAAAGAACCAGAGGAGACTCTGGAATGGGTCTCTGTCTGTATCATTGCACTATCCTCCAAAATCTAAAATGACTAATCTCTTCTGGAGACGTCGCTCATATGGGCAACCGGTAGCGACGATAAATAAACGTAAAAACATACACCCTCTACATCTACATAGTACTCCCAACACTCAGACGCGAGTATGACAGGGAGGCGCTGGTCAGGGACAGTGGTTAAAAATCTCAATTAGTGAGACAGAAAGTGTTAAAACCCATGACTTAATCTTGGAAATGTATAAATACAGTATAATGACATCAATTGTACGTGCATCCCCTAGCAGCACGTGCTATATATATAAGACCTCTACATAATTATTGTGTGTGGATCTATTAGTTCGAGAAAATGCCTTGATAGTAAAATGACACATTTTTCAAGTCTAAATAGTTGGACACTACCTTTCAGTCAGCTTACGATCATGTCTTTGCTATATATACGTTATAATATATAACCTTTTTATTTATATTTAATATTAATTCGTTTATATAAAAAAATGTTACAATATTGTATTTTCATTATATTTAAGGTTACCTAGAGACACGCTGGGTCTGGTTAACACATTGGATTGGTAATTTAGGGATCGCAGGTTCGATCCCCCGTCTGACCATAATAAAATTAACAGTCTTTCAGATGGGACTTTAAACCGAGGTCTCGTGTCGGTGCTTTTACACAGTGCACGTAAAAGAACCAGAGGAGACTCTGGAATGGGTCTGTATGTCGTGGCGTCCGTGGTCCAGTGGTAGAGTGTCGGATTTGGAATCGAACGGTCCCGGGTTCGATACTCGGTCAGGCCACGTATGTAGTGTCATTGAGCAAGGCACCTCACACACATTGCTTAGTACTGGTTAATCGCTTAGGTCGGCTAAGCCTGCCCAGGAAAACATGTCTAAGTCCCCGCGAGGGGTTTGACATTAAAGGAACATACATGTATCATTCCACTATTCTCCAAAAATCTAAAATGACTAGGCCTAATCTCTTCAGGAGGCGTCGCTTATATGGGCAACCGGTAGCGACGATAAATAAACGTAAATCACACACACACACTGGTCCGGTTGCTATTTTTATTGTAATGTATGGACTTGTTCTTTACTATGTACATGTATATGCACATGTCACTATAATAAACAATCACATAGACCTACCTACTTATAAAATATATATCTGTCCACCCTGTATCAACATAATGTATTGTGGGTGAATTTAATTCTTTCTGAATGACCTTGATGTATAAATATGAAATTTACGTTAATCTTATTAAATTATTTACAGACCCGACTGTCAATTACAATTTAATTAATGCCGCCGCTAGATCAAAGCCATGCGACTAAATATCAGGTAAGCCACGTGACAGATATAGCTCGAAAGGATTGTTTTTAATTTCCGTATATTAATATAAAAGTAGATGGATTAAGCAATTCGGTAAAGCATATAATTGTGTCGATAACTATTTCACGAAAATAACATTTTGTAAACAACAAGTTACACATTTTATATTAGATAGCAATAAATACTATTCAATGTGCAATCGGAAAATTGTCTTTCTCTCGGCGTTGAACGATCTACTCCTTCCGGACATCATACATTACAAAGAGAATGCATTGGTAAACACGACGTTACGGAGGTCCCGTGTAATTTTAGCGAAAATGTTATTTTTTCTATGCAATAAGGAGTTTGGAACTATAATTTTACAACGGATGTATAAAGTGTAATATAAAAGTGGACCCATTTAAAATCATACATGCTATGTGAAGAAACTGGCGGGGTAAGTGAAGGTATTTGCATATTATGTACAGTTCAATTCAACATAACAACCTGTATGTACAGTAAGTATGTACAGCACAACGCAAACATAACAATAATTTACTAATTTGGTTTATGTTGTTGTAGATGAATAATTTATATTGTTGTTAAATTTAGTTTTGTAATACATGTGTAGAAGAGCTGATTAGTACATAAAACGTGGTATAAAATTATTAATTTTAAAACGTCTGTAGATTCTATTTAATAATACAGCCAAATAATAATTTTTTGTTTAATCATATTTTTTATTGTATATGTATACATAAATACAATCACAATCATACAGGTATTACATACATACACAAATGGGTTGGACTATAATTCAATTACCCTTGAACCGTTAGTTAATATTGGGAGTAAAAATATAATAATTAATATGCAAAATGGAATAATTATCAGAATCAGCGGGTTGTCGTGCATTGGTCGGAAATGACAGGAACATTTGTTTCTCTGATTGTTGGGGAAAACCTGTTTGAATAGTACATTTTTTCCAACTGGTTAAAACTGCGAAGAAATCTCATAAATGACTCGTAAATAAATCACACATGCCATTCCGACTGTCGATTTGCTTCATCTATAGTAAAATAACAACAATCTCCGACATTGTCGACCTGCGTCATCTAAAATAACTACAATCTCCGACATTGTCGATTTGCTTCATCTATAGTAAAATAACAACAATCTCGGACATTGTCGACCTGCGTCATCTAAAATAACAACGATCTGACAATTTCAGCCGAGGCAATCTTGGGGTGTCCTGGTGAATGTTCCCCCTTAAAATTGTTGGGGTATTTAAGCGATTTCCTGCGTTTTCTGATTTTAGACGTATAATTATGTACCGACCTTTCAGCTCTCTAGCATTATATACAGCAATGAGATATTTTATTTATTTAATTTTTCATTTTATTTATGCTTTGGAAATTTTAACCGATGCAACTGTTGTGGCTATGGGCCTGCATTCCCACAAATAATTCCATATGATAATGTACATGGTACGCCATATCGTTATATTAATGTCATAGTGAAAATGCTGTTGTTATCCAATTATTCTTTCTTTTTTTATAATAATAATTGAAAGAAATTTATTTTTTCTGTGTGTTTTTACGTTTATTTATCGTCGCTACTGGTTATCCATATGAGCGACGCCTCCTGAAGAGATTAGTTATTTTAGTGCATGATACAAAGACCCATTCCAGAATCTCCTCTGGTTCTTTTACGTGCATGGTGTAAAGCAAATTTCTTTTCAGCACACGTTTTTGCTTTTATTCAATACAGTTACTGAGAGTTA
This sequence comes from Archivesica marissinica, assembly GCA_014843695.1. Lineage (NCBI taxonomy): Eukaryota > Metazoa > Mollusca > Bivalvia > Venerida > Vesicomyidae > Archivesica > Archivesica marissinica. The sequence continues at coordinate 367,923 of CM026391.1, forward strand.
TGTATGTAGTACTTTATTCTTCCTATATTTCTTGTTCATTTCTTTGCACTGATAGTGCAACTGCACATTAATTAATTAATAAACCGCACAATCAATTAACCCTTTCCCTCATAGAAGCACCTCTTGACGCCATTACCAATACATTAACCCTTTCCCTCATAGAAGCACCTCTTGACGCCATTAACCCTTTCCCGAATAGAAGCACCTCTTGACGCCATTACCAATACGACATACATTAACCCTTTCCCTCATAGAAGCACCTCTTGATGCCATTACCAATATGACATACATTAACCCTTTCCCTCATAGAAGCACCTCTTGATGCCATTACCAATACGACATACAAACCAATGTTCATAATGAAGGCCAGAATCTCATGTAGTCCCAGTAATATCTATGGAGGTAGGATAGATATGGCGCCTACTTATCCACTGCATGATATTGATAGCTAAATGGCTGTCGTTTGTATGGAGATATAATGGTATATTAACCTAAATCTCTATGAGGGAAAGAGTTAAATACATACCGGTATTACACGTGATGATGATGATGATTGAGCTTATTTACCCTCGCCTCCGGCGAACCATATGGGCGAGCGATTCACATGAGAGGGTGTTGCTGTACATATATACATGTAGATAGATATTTAAGGAATGAATCACAGGTTAATAGTTTCCATCAGGGTATGAACTACATTGATCGTGGTTAAAGTGTGTGGAGGCCGAAGCACACCCAATGTAGTTCATACCATGATGGAAATTATTAACCCTCGATTACCCCTGTCTGCCTGCGCTACATTCTCAAATATCTTCTCTTTCTTCTGCTTTCTTACCGGTAATATATTCCTGTCATTTCTAAGCAATATGCACATTTGGTATACATGTATTGGTTCCACACCGTCCAATATATTACTGTTTATTTTGAACTGCAAGGAGAGAAACTATATAAGCTCTGCCTCCGTTTTGATCCTTTCCTATTCTTTGATTTTGTGTGCATGTATTGTTTTGTGAATGTATATAGTGGAATAAATATGTTTAAACCAACCCTCGATTCATTGCTTATATTTACATTTAATTATTCTTTGTGAAAAGGAAATGTAATAGCGATGTAAATATAGATAGATAGTTAGATTGAGTGAACTGCCAGAAATGTCCCATGTATTTTGGTGATTTCATTTGTTGCAAGTCCATTGGTTTCTATGGTGATGTTGGTTTCTAAGGTGATGTTGGAGATGAAGTAACGTGCATGTAAGACAGTCAACAGAATGTTGGATTCCAAAGCTCACATGGTTATTTGATTAAATACAGGGCTCATTCTAGAGTGTGATTTGGACGAAATAGTCCCCCTAGGGACCCTGACTTCACCCCCTGGGTGTTCCACTTCTCAATATAAAAATTAAAATTTGTTTGTTTTTTAAAAATGTTCATACACTTGTAATATTGTCCAGTACGATACACTGGTCCATTATAAAGCACTCCTTCCATTCAAATGTTGTATTTAATGGTCATAATGTGTATTTTAAGCCTATTTTGTTGAAATTTAGTAAATAATGCGATCACACGCTTTCTCACTTCTCCCAAAAAAATATTTCTGACTTAGAATAAATACAAAATACAAATACATAGCATTTATATAGCGCAAAAATTAACTATTATTCTATTGCGCTTCACAATTACAGATGCAATTTTAAACATTTACCCATGACAATAATATATGGAAATATAAATAAAAATGTATACATATATAGATATAACTAGGATTCTAGGAATTGGATAAGAACATATTTTATCATGATATCTACACAATTACAGTATATAAGTGAGTGATGGGATTATATCATGATATCTACACCATTACAGTATATAAGTGAGTGATGGGATTATATCTACACCATTACAGTATATAAGTGAGTGATGGGATTATATCATGATATCTACACCATTACAGTATATAAGTGAGTGATTGGATTATATCATGATATCTACACCATTACAGTATATAAGTGAGTGATTGGATTAACAGACCTGAAATAATAATAAAGATAGTAATCAGGGCCCGCAAGATAGTAATCAGGGCCCGCGCTGGCATTTGCCAGAGTTGCCATTGGCTAAAATATGGCAAAATTGGCTAATAAAAACTCAGTTTGGCGAAAATGATAAAAACGGTGAAAATCTGTAAACTATGCGAAAATTGGAAATTTCCCTAGTCTATTTGTGGAAAATTATTTGGGTCAAGGTGAAATTGTCAAGTAGCGTATCACTGCAAATGTAACCCTTACCTTAATTGTAGTTTATGGGCATACAGCATTTAAGTGGTCAATTGCAAGATAATTAAAATATATTATGATAAATATACTCTAAATAGTTTGGGGGGAAAATGGCATGCCCCGGAATCGGCTAAAGGAAACACAGATTTGGTTACAACAAATTAAGAGCCAGAGCAGACCCTGGTAATACATATGTGTGTATATTCAACAATTAATAATTTAGTATATTTATAATTTCCTCATTTAATGCTCCAATGTTGCACTTTGCATGTTTATTCTACATATTCATGAAAATGTTGCTTGACAATGAGCCTGTTTTGTCCGCGTTCTTTATGTCAAATACACTGCACATTTCACTGTGATGTTTTGGCTATTTATTATACATTATCTGAATAGTACATTGTATAATTAATATTTATCACATAACGTTGCATGTATTCATTGTAATACACTGTATTACTGTCATCTCATAATATCTTATATGTACACACATGTAATAACACCTGGAAGGAATCTGATTGGTTGAGAGAATAATCCTTATAATGGTAAATTGTAAAAGTGTGCATATTTCTAGGTACATAATTGGTAAGACAAACTACGATTTAAAAGAAGTTGACGTAGTTAATAACGCTGTTTAAAACATAAATATAACGCTGCTGCTGTTAATTTGGCTTCAAAATGAACGTAGCAGCGTTATTTTATGCAACAATTATGTGATAAAAGGACAGTACACTCGTGATTTCATACCGTACATGTTGTTTCATAAAAATATTGCTCGCTTAATAGCAAAATTAAAAAAATATCATGGCTCATTCTAGATGGCGAAATAGTCGCCCCTAGGGACCCTGACTTCGTCACCTGGGGACCCCATTTCTCCTTAAAAATATGTTTTGTTTTTTACGATTTTCATACAAAATTGTGTCCAGTAAGATACACTGGCCCATTATAAAGCACTCAGAGCTCCTTTTATTCAAATGTTGTATTTAATGGTCAGCCTCATACTGTGCATGTTAACCATATGTTGTTGAAATTTATTAAATAGCACCATTTTAAGGACGTGATCAGTGATCACGCACTTTCTCACTTCTCCCAAACATTGCGACCGAGAATGAGCCCTGAATATTGTATTAAATCACCACTCTCACTCATGTAAGATCCTATTTTTGTAGGTATCTCTTGTGTTTATTAATATGTATTAGAATTTCTTGTTCATATCATTATGCAATTGTACGCACCATCTTCGCCAGCACATATGCAGGGTTCCCGCTGTCGGTCGCCAATTACGACAACAAATATTGGCACTAAATATTTTGATTTTATTTTTTTTTTAAATATTTTTTTTTTGGCACATGTTTTGTCTCAACTATTTATTTGTGAAATAAATATGGCTCTTAGTTGGCTCCACATTTTTTTAATTGGCTCCAGTGTTTTTCAATTGGTGACAGAAGTGGCACAGACAGAGAGAACCCTGCATATGACTTATAAATATGGCGAATATGAACACATACATGTATATTGTATTCATTTTTAGTTAAATGCATTTCTTTAATGCCATTTTTTTAAGCCGGTTGCTCAATTGGCAAATGGAAGCACGGTCCTTGCTCATAGCTCAGTCTTGCACAGACAGAAGAACTAATCCAGAGGTCATTTCTTGTAGTTTGAAGATTTGTTATATGTGACCTGCAATTAGCTATTAGTTAATTTATACAAATTTATTTGAGCTCGATTGCGAAACAAGTTCTTACAACTTGTATTAATCACTCTCTAGACCTCATTTCTGATGGAATCCATCGCCACAATGGAGAGAAGAGGCATTGTGGAATTTAAATGCCTTGCATAAGGGCACAATCGTAACGGCTCCAGCGGGGCTCAAACTCCGGACCTTTCGCACCTGAAGCGAACACGCATCCACTGTGCTATCACAACTTCCACAATCTAGTTAATTATATGATTTATATTTGAGTGTGTTACGATGTGTAAAAGTGTACATTATTTTTGAAATATAATATTGTTTAAATCTAATTAATTAGATATAATAAATATTCTCTAATTCACTAATTGTTTATTTTGGCAGGTAGATTGGGAAGGTACATACAGGATAGTCCAGCCAGAGGATGCATTATAGTAGCTGGAATTTGTTGCTGGCTCAAACTACTTGGTCTTGAAACAGCATAACAATGTGTAGAGTTACGCTAGTCACACTTTTTGCTCTTGTGTGTTCACAAACGTTTGTATGTATATCTGCAGTATGTTCAGATTCTGCAGTGAAAACGCTGAGGTATGAGATAAAGGAAAATTTAAATGCAGGAACAATAGTTGGTAATATAGCCCACAATTTAACTTCCGAGTACCAGCCTCCGTATAAAGAGTCATTCTTTCTTGATAATTCAATTAAGTATCAGTTTGATATCGACTATAACTCCGGATTAATAAAAACAAAGGTGAAGCTTGATAGAGAAACGAATGATTTGTTTTCATTTTCCATGAACAAAGGGCAATATGATATATGCATATATATAATAGTTTTAGATGTAAATGACCTGTCTCCGGTGTTTTCAAATCCTTATAAGCATATTTACATACCAGAAGGGGCACCACATCATAAAGCCAGCATTGGAAGCGTTGTGGATGCAGACATTGGACCTAATACAATCAAAGGTTTTAGTCTTGTCTCCGGAAATGTTGATTATGCCTTCAGCATTAATGGTAAAGTTTCCGGACTTCAACAGCAAAAACTACTCTTAGATTTAGTTGTTAATGGGACCCTAGATTATGAAACTACATCAAAGTACACGTTAATGGTTGAAGTGTTTGATGGTGGTAATCCGGCCCGTACTTCTACTATGCAAGTTGATATCAGCATTAAAGACACAAATGATAATTCTCCAATATTTAATCAAAGTAAATATTCCGCCACAATTCCCGAAAATGCTACCATAGGCACAAGCATCCTTGAAGTCCAGGCTACTGATTTGGATGATATGGTTAAATGGAGTATCACATATTCAATTGAGAGGACGAGAGATCCAGATGAATGTTTTAAAATTGATCCAACCTCTGGTGTTATAAGCCTGAACAAGCTCCTGGATTATGAAACTAAAAAGATATATAACATTTTTGCAGTTGCAAGTGATCAGTCAAATGATGCAAGAGCCGTTGTTGAAATTGAAGTTTTGAATATTAATGAGATTCCAGCAAACATATATATCACGTACCTCACTGCTAGTGGTACACCAACAATTCCGGAGAATGCTTCAGTAGGTGATGTGGTGGTCCGGGTATCTGTTAGTGATCCCGAATCCCCAGACACGGATAATGCTAATATAGCTGTTGGTTTACATGGCGGAGAGAATCGGTTCAGGTTAGACAACACAGGTCCTGGCACGTTCAATCTACGGGTTGACCAACCACTAGACAGAGAGGCCAAAGCTACATATAACCTAACATTAATTGCGGCTGACTCCGGTTCTCCGCCACTTTCGGCATCAAAATCATTCCTGCTTCAAATTCTGGATGTAAACGATAATATTCCAGCGTTTAGTGAGGCTCAGTATGAGGCTGTTGTAGATGAGATGTCTGAGCCAGGCAGCTTCGTGCTGTCCAGTACTGCTACAGATAGAGATGTTGGAGAAAACTCGCAGATTTCATATGACATCAAAAGTATTGCCGGCGGAAATTCTGACTGGTTTCAAGTGGATTCCAATACTGGATTAGTTACAACTCGTGGGCAGGTAGATTGTGAGGTAAATGCACGCCCAACATTCTGGTTGGTTGCTACGGATCATGGAGTGCCACCATTGAGTTCTCGCGCAGCCGTTGTAGTGTCTGTAAAGGATATTAATGACAAGGAACCAACATTTGACCATAGCCAATATCACGCATCTGTACCAGAAGACCAAGACGTCCGAGATTGCATCTTACAGGTAATATTACACAGCAACACTAAGTAGTGTTATTCATTTATTACACAAGCAAGTTTATCTATATACGTGTAGATCATTGTTATTTATTTATTACACAAGCAAGTTTATCTATATACGTGTAGATCATTGTTATTCATTTATTACACAAGCAAGTTTATTTATATACGTGTAGATCATTGTTATTTATTTATTACACAAGCAAGTTTATCTATATACGTGTAGATCATTGTTATTCATTTATTACACAAGCAAGTTTATTTATATACGTGTAGATCATTGTTATTTATTTATTACACAAGCAAGTTTATCTATATACGTGTAGATCATTGTTATTCATTTATTACACAAGCAAGTTTATTTATATACGTGTAGATCATTGTTATTTATTTATTACACAAGCAAGTTTATCTATATACGTGTAGATCATTGTTATTCATTTATTACACAAGCAAGTTTATTTATATACGTGTAGATCATTGTTATTTATTTATTACACAAGCAAGTTTATCTATATACGTGTAGATAATTATGTTATTAAGTTACACTCATGCCCAATTAGCAAGTTGGTTGCCTCAAGTGTATCAGTTGGTAAGGCTATATTTGTACAGGAATTGTGTGAAGCTCTCAGTCAGTATATTGTGCCAAAATGGAATCCCTTCCTCCTGGACCAACAAAGTTTCATCAAAATTCAATGAATTCATTCACAACTATTTGAGATATCCTGTTAACAGACAGACAGACATGCACATCCAAAACAGTAACACCCATTCGTATGGGCTAACTAAGTGTACATAATCTTCAGAGTTAAATTAACCGTATGAAAACTTGTAGCAAATTAGTTTGTTTGTTTGAAAAGTTTAAATTATTAAGATACATGACGCCAGCTCTATGAACTAGGTTATGGATTCAAGTATTCATATCTAAGGTTGTTAATACAAACAAAGCCTTTCAGTCTAATGCATTTGTTTTAGTTAAATGCAGATTAAGGGGGACAGGGCTGTCTTATATAAATATACTAACTACCGAACTGGGTTGATTATAGGAAATTATTAAATATTTATGTCTGGCAAGGGAAACTTAGCAGGCAGGGTCCTCTGTCTAATTTTTGTGGGGAAAAACTGGAGTCAATTTAGAAAAACTTGGAGCCATCATGTTGTGCAAAAAATTAATTTAAAAAAGAAAAGAAAAAGTCGCGCACAATATTTTCACAAATTTAGCGCCAGTATATTTTTATTGTCGCAATTGGAGACCGACAGCGGGAACACTGCTTAGTGTTTTGTTGATATAGATTAATGTAAAATATTACCGTACTTACAGCTCAATTGAAAACTAATATAAATACACAGCATATTTGTAAATGTTTTAAAAATAGTTTATATAAAGGATGATAGATCGATTTGCCAAAAGTCTGGTATTTCCTTGTGACTGTTATATAACATAAAATCTTAAATACAATATGCAAACTTTTCACACTTGATACAATTGTTTTCAAAGGCGTCCATGTCTGTCACGCTAGAACGTTACATTGTCTTCGGTGTTGATCATTGTTTGATGTGCCTTAATATGCAAACAGAAACCAAATTACTGAAAATCAGGACCAAAATGATGTAACCCAGTAAATATTCGTAGGGTCCAAGTTACACTGAGGATTGAAATACGATCCTTTAATTGCATGCGTGCACCCAGTTATGTCTTGCCCTCTAACGGAAAGTATCGCTTACATGAACATTTTTATGTGAGGTCCCAAACTCGCATATGTCTCGACTTATTGTTTAATATTGTGTCAGAAACGTACATTGTAATTTGTATTAGATTCAAATTTCGAAGCGTATCAAAGGTTCTGCTGTGTACAGTATAAAGTATTGAGCTGGTGTAATTATTTATGTACTCGAGAACAAAGTCAAATAATGGCGGTCTTTTCAGAGCAGTCTGTTTGTATGATTATTTTAATTAGCTTTATGTTCAATGGCATATTTCAAGGTGTTATTTGTTCTCTCTTTATCCGATCTAAATCCTGGCTCTATTCTTCGATGATAAAAGTGTAAATATTTCGTAAAAGTGTATTTTATTCTCTCGGCTAATAGTGTTTACCTAGTAAGTGGTGGTGTTTGTTCAATCTGTTGGGAAACCTTTCAGGCCGTCGTCTACTGTTTGTGTTTCTGCTTGGTGTTCAACATTTTATGTTGAAAAAACAGCCCTACAGGGCTTATAAATTACACAAGTTTGAAGAAAATGAAGTAACCTGGTATAATGTATGATTAACCAGTATAAATTGTATGAAGTACTTTAATAGAATGGAAAATGTATTCCATAAATCAATTATATTGGTTGTTGATACCCTGTCACCCGGAATCTCCATCCATTGTGAAAGTCTAGCCTCCATACATGTACCTCCTTCATTTAGTTGCATGAAATGTAATGTTCAGTCTTGTGTGGCACCTTATAACTGATTATGTATACACACCTAGGGTGCATTGTTTCATTTGGCAACATGTTCTTGCTCCTACCACTCACTTGATAGTTCCAATGTTATTCCTCTGTTTGAATTTTTGTCTGCACCACTTCTGTCGCCAATTGAACAAAACTGGAGCCAATTTGAAAATCTTGGAGCCAACTAAGAGCCATATATAGTTCACAGATAATTATTTGAAGCCATGTATTTGACAAAACATGTGTTACCAACAAAAAAAGAAGAGACCCCATGCCAAATCCAGGATACAACATACCAGTCCTGCTCACAGAAATTTGAAAGTTTGAAAATAACAAGAAACACTATTACATATAAATACTCACTCTGCATAGTATACACACTCGGATAGTGTATTGAGTGAATGTATATAAATTATAAAGTGCATAATTTAGTAATTAAATACAAAATGTTGACAATAACATGAAACCCTGTCCAACATAATAGTATATACCACATCCCTGCTGGAAAAGGTGCGAATCATATAGGAACCAAATATTGTTGCAGAATTTCAACTACGTAAATAGAATTGACCATGTCAATTTCTGGATTCCAACTCAAGCCTGTATTTCTATGCGCACACCAGTGAAAGCTTGGACCTAGTTCCCTAACAAATGGACAATTGTAATACCTATACTAGGAATACATAGCCTTAATTCTTATCACATAAAATTAATTCCCATTCATCCAGAAAAACGTGTACATTCACAATTTATTATAATCTCCTTGCACAGACTGTCTAGACACACTGATGATTGTGTGTGGATTCATGTCAGTATTAGATGGATCATAGCCTTTAAGTTTTATCCTGTTCCCACCAACCGCCAAGCATATACCGGTACTATATACTGTGTGGGACATTTTTAGATCTTTGGCAGTAGGCTGTTCTAGCAAGTTTTAAATTCTTTATTGTTGACATTCCTTGGCTCCATGTTCAAATATCCTTCTATGTTGCCAATTGCTCTGCAAACTGCATCATTTGTGATTTTCTTTAAACTATATATACATATGGTTACCTGGAATATCATGGTTCCCACTGTCGGTTGCCAATGGCGCCAATTGCAACAACAAAAACTGGCCCTAAATTTTGTGAATTTATGAAAATATTTGGCTCGATATTTTTTTTAATTCTTTTTCCCCCCATATTTTGTTGTCAAATACATGGCTTCAAATATTTATCTGTGATATGACTTAGTTGTCTCCAAGTTTTTCAAATTGGCTTCAGTTTTTTTCAATTTGCGACAGAAGTGGCGCAGACAAAAATTCAGACAAATGGAACAATTACAGTTGGTTGTACTGTTGTTCTCAATTACAGTTGGTTGTACTGCTGTTCTCAATTACAGTTGGTTGTACTGCTGTTCTCAATTACAGTTGGTTGTACTGCTGTTCTCAATTACAGTTGGTTGTACTGCTGTTCTCAATTACAGTTGGTTGTACTGCTGTTCTCAATTACAGTTGGTTGTACTGCTGTTTTCAATTACAGTTGGTTGTACTGCTGTTCTCAATTACAGTTGGTTGTACTGCTGTTCTCAATTACAGTTGGTTGTACTGCTGTTCTCAATTACAGTTGGTTGTACTGCTGTTCTCAATTACAGTTGGTTGTACTGCTGTTCTCAATTACAGTTGGTTGTACTGCTGTTTTCAATTACAGTTGGTTGTACTGCTGTTCTCAATTACAGTTGGTTGTACTGCTGTTCTCAATTACAGTTGGTTGTACTGCTGTTCTCAATTACAGTTGGTTGTACTGTTGTTTTCAATTACAGTTGGTTGTACTGCTGTTCTCAATTACAGTTGGTTGTACTGTTGTTTTCAATTACAGTTGGTTGTACTGTTGTTTTCAATTACAGTTGGTTGTACTGTTGTTTTCAATTACAGTTGGTTGTACTGCTGTTCTCAATTACAGTAACTGTTGTAGTTTTCCAGTCGAGGTATTTACAGAAGACGCATTACACGACTTTAAACAAGACTTTGTCCCATCCCTTGAGTGAAACATCAATAATAATGTACATTTACCATACTATATGAATAGGTTGATACAATCTAAAGTAGCATATATGAAATCCATTTATTCCCCCCACTGGCTTGTTTTCTAAACGACTCATTGATATGCATCGTGTACTTAAAACGTCTTTTTTAATATTGTATGAAAATCTTGTGAAATGTTCGTTTTAGCTGAATGATCTGTTTGAATCGAGTGTTCGGTGATATCTGCTTTAAAGCTGTTTGACATTCATGCAATAGTTAGATCATTGTTTTATATTTTATTCATAGAAATGTCTTAAGCTGGATTTATGAGATTTATTTATGCATATAACATGTCCTTGTCAACTTGAGAGAAACCGAATAAATTTAATGACTGGTTACGTTACTGTCAGAAAGCTTAGAATCAATAATTCGATATTTACAGAAATGTTGGTGGAAGTACATCAAATCATTACATGTATTCCTAGGGCTCAGGACTCACTCTAGAGGGGCGACTTGGGCGCAATAGTCGCCCAAGGGACCCTGACTTCGCCCTAAAAAAAGAGTAAAAAAATGTTTTTATAATTTTCATACTAGAATATGTCCAGTAAGATACACTGGCCCATTGTAAAGCACTTCTTCTATTCAAATGTTGTAAGTAATGATCATGCTATGTGCATTTTAACCTTATTTTGCCGAAAATTTATTAACGAACTCCATTTAAGGACGCAATTTCGTTCTCACTTCTCTCAAAAAAATCTGACCTAGAATGGGGCCTGAGTTTTTTTATCTACAATATACATGTATATAAGGAATGTTCAAACTGGTGAAGTTCATAAAAAATATATGTCACGCAGAAGCTCAGTTTTATAATAACATACATGAATTCTTTGAGAGACTTCATATTTCTCCGAAATCTCCTAAAGACAGGCCGGACAGTAGTCCTGTGGTTAACACGTTGGACTGTGATTCCAAGGATCGCAGGTTCATTTGCTCCATTCCCTATAACAGACAGGCCGGACAGTAGTCCTGTGGTTAACACGTTGGACTGTGATTCCAAGGATCGCAGGTTCATTTGCTCCATTCCCTATAACAGACAGGCCGGACAGTAGTCCTGTGGTTAACACGTTGGACTGTGATTCCAAGGATCGCAGGTTCATTTGCTCCATTCCCTATAACAGACAGGCCGGACAGTAGTCCTGTGGTTAACACGTTGGACTGTGAATCCAAGGATCGCAGGTTCATTTGCTCCATTCCCTATAACAGAATTAACAGTCTTTCAGATCGGACTTTAAATCAAGGTCATGTGTTTGTGCTTTATACCGTGCACGTAAAAGAACCAGAGGAGAGACTCTGGAATGAGTCACTGTCTGTATCATTGCACTATCCTCCAAAATCTAAAATGGCTACATGTAATCTCTTCAAGAGGCGTCACTCATATGGGCAACCTGTAGCGACGATAAATAAACGTAAAAAAGCAAACCACCTTTCTCTAATTTGGAATAGCTGTCTTCATCTTGTGTTGCTTCTACAACAGGTGCGATGATGTAATTCATCATTTCCATAGTTTGGGTTCAGGCCTCTGCTGCTTGCTTTGTCAGAACAATTTAACATTGTCCAATTCCCGGCTGGCCGTACCAGAGAAGGGTCAAGCATGACGTTTGAGACAAGGTTAATGTATATTTTATAGGGACATAAATCCAGGTAATAACAATGCAAGATGTCCACTAGGGGACAGGAGACAGGGTGAGTGTAGGGGGCAGTGATAGGTCATCTTGTGTGTAGTTATTGTCATCCTATCTGATTGTCATGTATGTGCAAACAACAAGTGCTCAATAATTGATTTATATGTTATACAGGTTATACAGTCATTGCGGTACTATCTCATCTCTCAGATCTGCGCCCCCTGGAGCAATTATATGTACAGTCTCTTCCAATCCAATTAATGGTGTAGCACAAAGCTAGCACCCTGTAGCACATAGCTAACACCCTGTAGTAGTCCATGTGTGAAGCATATCACTATTGTGAACCGCCTCCGTGGTCGAGTGGTTATTGTCGCTGACTTGTATACCACTGTAACCTATCGTCTCTGATGGTCACGGGTTCGAGCCCTGCTCAGACCGTGTCTCATTTATATGAAACAGTTGGCAGTGTCTTACGAAGGTTGGTGCACCAAGTACTGGTTAACCGCTGGAGCCTGCCCAGGAAAGGTGTTGTTAGGTAAACTGCCCTTTGCTCAAATGGGAAACCGGTAGCGACGTTAAATAAACTTAAATAAAATTTAAAAAAATATTCACTATTGCATCTAAATTGAACAGGCAAACTATAAAAGAAAAGCCATGTATAGGATATAAGCTGAAAACGATCCAATATGTAAAATATTGGACAGTGTGAGGCGCGTAGCACCAAAGACAGTACCAATATTTTACTTATTGGATCCATTTGAGGCTTATATCTTACTTAAAACACAAACTTATATTACAAGATCCTACTAATTAAAATTGTTAATTTCGTACATTTACGCTTAGGATTTAATATAATATACTGACCTTTTGACAACAGTCCAATATTAATAATAACCGACAGCGGGAACCCTGCTCACACATGCCAGTGACTGGTACACAAGGCGACACTAATCTTTGATTTGAAGGTGAAGCCACATTTTAGGATCATGTGATGTAGATTATGAGATCATCAGAAGCTAACATTGTAGGCGAGTCAATAGTTGCAGAAATGTGCCGACGTGTTGGCACCATCATCAATGTCAAAGGAAAATGTTTTTTTGCTGTATGTACAAAATGTATGAAGCTATGCCACAGCACTGCCTCCCAAATGCTCGATTAATAGCAAAATTCCAAAACCCATTTCATAAAATATGAAAAACCACCCGTGTAAGACCATAATTTACAAATTTATTTTAGCCTGATTGCGAAACAAGTTCATACAACTTGTATTAACCCACTTCATTCTGGATACATTTAAAGGCTTTTGCAAACAACATAGATCCAGATCAGCCGCAGCGTGACGCTGCATGCTGATCAGGATCTATGTTGTTTGCTACATAGCCAAGTGTCTTGGCAAGATCATCATATTTTCTTGTTTCAGTTATTTTATTCATTTAACTTTCAAGTTGGGTGTTGCATGGCCAATTAACTTGCTTAATGGATTTCAGATAAATTATGTGAATAATAGACCTTGAAGTTAATTGAAACTAAATTGACTTTTCTTTTTACCATTAATTTTGTACATACAAGTACAATCATCTGGTGGCTGTTCATTTTAATACTTCATGATTTAGGGGTTCAAGTATCCACTTGGCTGATGATCTCATTGTGAGATGGAGTTGTCTTCTTTTTTATTTACGTTTATTTATTGTCGCTACCGGTTGCCCATATGAACGACGCGTCCTGAAGAGATTAGTCATTTTAGATGGTTGGATAGTGCATGATACAGACAGAGACTCATTCCAGAGTCTCCTCTGGTTCTTTTATGTGCATGGTGTAAGCACCGACACGAGACCTTGGTTTAAAGTCCCATCTGAAAGACTGTTAATTTTATTAAGGTCGCATGGGGGATCGAACCAGTCCAACGTGTTAACCAATGGACTACAGATCCGTCTGTATCGAGTGGTCATGATGCGTTGAGTTATATATATTTAGTTCAAACATTATTTATTTCAGTATTTGTACATGTAATCAAGAAATGAACATTTTACATATAATTTAACAGCAGTAGACTGAAAGGGATTAGAACGAAAGAAGACTTGCATAGAACTTTCTATACTTATATATATATATATATATAGGCTGCTTAACCCTTTCCTTCATAGAAAATTAGCCATTTGCCATTTAGCTATCATGCAGTAGATAAGTAGTTGCCATATCTATCCCACCTCCATAAATATTACTGGGACTACATGAGATTCAGGCTTTTATTATGAACATTGGTTTGACTACTACATTGTCAATGTATGTCGTATTGGTAATGGCGTCAAGAGATGCTTCTATGAGGGAAAGGGTTAAGTTTGACAGAGTGAGACCTAAATGTTTTACATGGTTGTAGTGGTATTTGAATGCACCATGGCAAGTGTGTGTGTGTGACTAAAACTGTCAACTTACCGAATATTGACCAACAATTTTAAAGCTAAAAAGTCAACAAATTTCTCCCTCTAGCAAACCAACCTTCTCTTGTCAGAATGGGTTTTAGAAATCAATTCAAAAGCCTATTTGTTGTAAAGATGAAGGGTTTTGTTGTATTCAAAACCAGTAAATAATTATAGCCTGAAGGCTTTTTGCATATTATCTGGCAAGTCTATCTGTACAATATCGGCAAACAAATGCGAAATTATTGTATCACATTTCATGCCAGTCAATTAAAATCTAGCGAATTATACATTTTAAGTTTCAGATATATTGTGCAATATATACACCTATGCTGCAGTTAACATTTTTCATACCAAACAATTTTGGGTAGATATTTTGTACATTAGTTTGTTTGTAATAAGGAAATTCACAGTGCCCACGAAATGTTCAGTTGCATGAATTGCTAACATTTGTCATCAATATAAATCTTTTTTTTGTGAAGTATTTATTTGTTTCTATGGTTACCTTTATGCAAAATCAACAATGCGATGATATAGTGCGAGATTTGTATTGGCTGATAAGATGTTTTCAAACAGATTGTTTCAAATTACAAATAAAATTAAAATATAGCAACTCAATTGTTAGGTAGACTGCCTGTCACTCATATGGGCAACCGGTAGCGACGTTAAAATAACTTTAAAAAAAACTCAATTGTAGCCTGTCCAGTTAGTTAATTAGATTGTTGTATTATTAATGGAGTATATATCATTTTCAAAAAGCCCTAATTTTCTTGAGGAATATACTAATTATAGGTTGCAATTTACCATCCATTATACTCGCCTACAGCCCCAACCTACTTTGGTCCTGAAATCCGTGGGTTTTGGCATGTTCTCGCATGTAAGACGGGTTGATAAAATGGACAACAGACCATGTATAGATTGCATGATTGTCCAGTGCAAGTTGAAGAAATGTTCATTGTCAGAGTGCTTTCTTTTCTAAAAAACGTAAATATGTATACCATTAATTTTAACACATTTTTAAATTTTTTTTAAATTAAAAATGTTTTTAGCACTCACTACTTATAAGACGGGAAGCCACTTTTAGGCCATCATCTGGTTGTAAAATACTGGTATCAATCATGGACGGTGCATTAGTTTCTCTCATCAGATCAATCAAAGCTACTTATTTACAGTCATATATATTGCATACAAAATTGCATTGTATAATATGTATGTATGCCAGTATTAATTGCCAGCAAATTAATTATGTTAATAAAACCTGCTAAAAATGATATATGCATATTCATTTCTTTGTTTATTCGGTTAATCAGCAATATATATGTATAATTATATATATACAGTTATACATGCTTTTGGCCATTAACAAACAATAGCTGTAATATGGCAAAGAAATGAATATAAACATGCATACCATATACCCACGTTTAAACGCCCCCGGGGACGATGCATTTTGCGACAAATTATATGCAAAGTAAGTCTGGGACTCCTTTAAATGCCCCCCTTTCTTCATGTACCCCTTGACATCGACACAGACCACTGTGTTTCTAGCAGTACAGACTATGATAGATGATAATTATTTTGTTTTGCTTCAAAATGGGGGGCGTATAAACAGGGGTGTACGGTATTTAACCTGTATTTTTATACAGACAAAACAACGAAACAATTACACAAAATATTATAATGATAGAACGAAATGGAGCCGAACAAAGAAAATAGTATCTTAGTCTAAATAACATCACAAGCTGGCTCATCTGGATCTACACTTTTTGTAAGCCTATTCAGAGATTAAGCAACGGTGTCAGTCAATTTGAACAGGAACACAATATTTTTTTGTGTGAGTCACATTTAAATATAATGATGTCGGAACAAAGATATATTTTTGACACATATCAGTTACCTACAAAACACATTTTTAAATAACAAAATATTGTGGATCATTGAGATTGTAAGTTCATAAATTAAAAACTGTAATAATATATAACTACATTCAATGAACTCAAAGGGATATGCTTGATAGAATCTTAGATAAAAAGGAATGTTTGTGACACCCCCATTTTTCATTTCTACAATTTCCGTTCTAATAATACTGTCTAACACTTGGATTTGAAAGACTTTGGCTTTGGTAGTTTTAGCTTTCAACCATTGTCTAAGATTCTTCAATGACATTCATATCATGTAGACCACTTGAGGTTGCATTTAATCAACTAAATCCCTTGTTGGTCAGTCTGTCATTGGTGTGAATTTGCATGGCTTTATTTCTTTGATAAAAATAATCTATAATATAGAGCTCTATATCACAGCATTATGTGTCTCGTCATATTTTCGCCAAGTCTGATCAGGATCTATGTTGTTTGCTATTTGCTCTAGCTCCACTATCCGAATAGCAAACAGCATATGTGTCAAGTTATATTTTCGCCAAGTCTGATCAGGTTCTATGTTGTTTGCCATTTGCTCTAGCTCCACTATCCGAATAGCAAACAGCATATTTGTCTCGTCATATTTTCATGAAGTCTGATCAGGATCTATGTTGTTTGCTATTTGCTCTAGCTCCACTATCCTAATAGCAAACAGCATATGTGTGAATTAGACAATCATTACATTCGAACCATTGATTACATAAACTTTGTTTAGTGTTGTGCATCAGTGCATTTTTTATGATTTGTAATGGAATATAGTCTAGCAGATATATCTCAAATTGAGCCAAATTTCCTTCCAAAATGAGAGAGAAAAAACATTGTCATACGGAAGGATCCAGGTTAAAATCCGCTTTTTCAGGCAATAATTTCACCCACGACTTATGACTGTACGGTAATTCCTCTGCTAAAAGGACTGCACACAGTCAAATGCTAAAAAATGTCACAAGTCCACAAAGTACCCTCCCTCGACCTATGGAAGGATCCAGCTTTTTCAGGCAATAATTTCACCCACAACTTATGGCAGTGAATATATGGTAATTCGTCTGCAGTGCACAGTCAAATGCTAATTGCTACTAAAAGTGCCAGGTACTACATGTAACTGTGCAATAATCGTGAATGGGTTGTAAATATCAGTTGTGCTCTTAATTAATTTTCTTTGTAAATAAACACTACATTTGCTACATTAATTAAGTTGTATCCCGTATCAGCTGCATTAACCCTTCCTCCTGGGCACCTATACCCAACCCCTGGGTACCCACACCCCACCCCGAACAACAAAGGAATATGTTTCTCTGCTTTTACCAATAGTATATTATGGTATTGTGTCATGATTTTTTTGCGAATAGTCCTCCTCCGTGGTCGAGTGGTTACATTCGCTGACTTGCATACCACTGTAACCTATCATCACTGATGGTCACAGGTTCGAGTCCTGCTCAGACCTTGTTTCATTTATATGAAAAAGTTGGCAGTTTCTTACGGAGGTTGGTGCACCCAATTACTGGTTAACAGCTGGAGCCTGCCCAGGAAAGGTGTTGTTAGGTAAACTGCCCGCCGGCGATATAGCCCAAAAATGGTGCTGATGCAGGCGTAAAACCCGAAATATAACATATAACATAATCTTTTGCGAATAACATTTGACACATTTTCTTGTATTACCCACAACACCCCAGATGTGAAGAATTACTTGTTATCAATAAATTTGTTTCGATGAAAATGTTATTTACACAGGGAATTGAATTGCGGCCAAGAGTGCTTATATAAACTTGTCAAGATTAAAAAGATTCACTCCATACTGCAAATATTGATCTAGAAATGTATAATAACTCTTACAATTGATAATGGGGATTTATTCACTAAATATTGCTGACAAATTGTTCAACATAATCATTGCAATATATCCAGGGAACATGACAATGTATTGAAAGCACGGGTATATATATACATGTACAGATAGATATTCAGAGGCTTTAGAGTCGATTGTGTATT
The DNA here is from genome assembly GCA_014843695.1 of Archivesica marissinica. NCBI lineage: Eukaryota > Metazoa > Mollusca > Bivalvia > Venerida > Vesicomyidae > Archivesica > Archivesica marissinica. The sequence continues at coordinate 386,545 of CM026391.1, forward strand.
GATTGTGGGTCGAACATCAATGAAAATTGCTTAGCACATTCACTAATCTCTTAATCGCATTAACAATTTCCTTCATAGAGATTTAGGTTAATATACTATTATATCTCCATACAAACGACAGCCATTTAGCTATCATGCAGTGGATAAGTAGTCGACATATCTATCCCACCTCCATAGATATTACTGGGACTACATAGAGATTTAGGTTAATATACTATTATATTTCCATACAAACGACAGCCATTTAGCTATCATGCAGTGGATAAGTAGTGGCCATATCTATCCCACCTCCATAGATATATATTACTACATGAGATTCTGGCCTTTATTATGAACATTGGTTTGGCTACTACATTGTCAATGTATGTCGTATTTGTAATGGCGTCAAGAGGTGCTTCTATGAGGGAAAGGGTTAAGCTCAATTTAAGCTGTTCTTATTTTTTTTAGGGGGTACGTAATTTTACTATTTCATGATCATTTGTTGTGGAAAGTTGAAAATGTCGTATTGTTGTGGAAAGTTGATAATGTGGTATTGTTGTGGAAAGTTGATAATGTGGTATTGTTGTGGAAAGTTGAAAATGTCGTATTGTTGTGGAAAGTTGATAATGTGGTATTGTTGTGGAAAGTTGATAATGTGGTATTGTTGTGGAAAGTTGATAATGTACGTATTGTTGTGGAAAGTTGATAATGTCGTATTGTTGTGGAAAGTTGAAAATGTGGTATTGTTGTGGAAAGTTGATAATGTGGTATTGTTGTGGAAAGTTGATAATGTGGTATTGTTGTGGAAAGTTGATAATGTCGTATTAAATTGTTGTGGAAAGTTGATAATGTCGTATTGTTGTGGAAAGTTGATAATGTGGTATTGTTGTGGAAAGTTGATAATGTACGTATTGTTGTGGAAAGTTGATAATGTACGTATTGTTGTGGAAAGTTGATAATGTACGTATTGTTGTGGAAAGTTGAAAATGTACGTATTGTTGTGGAAAGTTGAAAATGTACGTATTGTTGTGGAAAGTTGATAATGTGGTATTGTTGTGGAAAGTTGATAATGTCGTATTGTTGTGGAAAGTTGAAAATGTCGTATTGTTGTGGAAAGTTGATAATGTCGTATTAAATTGTTGTGGAAAGTTGATAATGTGGTATTGTTGTGGAAAGTTGATAATGTGGTATTGTTGTGGAAAGTTGATAATGTCGTATTAAATTGTTGTGGAAAGTTGATAATGTCGTATTGTTGTGGAAAGTTGATAATGTGGTATTGTTGTGGAAAGTTGATAATGTACGTATTGTTGTGGAAAGTTGATAATGTACGTATTGTTGTGGAAAGTTGATAATGTACGTATTGTTGTGGAAAGTTGATAATGTGGTATTGTTGTGGAAAGTTGATAATGTACGTATTGTTGTGGAAAGTTGAAAATGTCGTATTGTTGTGGAAAGTTGATAATGTCGTATTGTTGTGGAAAGTTGATAATGTCGTATTGTTGTGGAAAGTTGAAAATGTCGTATTGTTGTGGAAAGTTGATAATGTCGTATTGTTGTGGAAAGTTGAAAATGTCGTATTGTTGTGGAAAGTTGAAAATGTCGTATTGTTGTGGAAAGTTGAAAATGTCGTATTGTTGTGGAAAGTTGAAAATGTCGTATTGTTGTGGAAAGTTGAAAATGTGGTATTGTTGTGGAAAGTTGATAATGTGGTATTGTTGTGGAAAGTTGAAAATGTCGTATTAAATTGTTGTGGAAAGTTGAAAATGTCGTATTAAATTTTATTGTTAAGCTTGAAATGTACATTCCATGTGCATAAACAAGCGATCTCCTATTTGTCACCATTAATGATTTATACGTGGACATTAACTCGGTTTCAACATAGTATAATTATCCTAATTATATTGGTAGAAATTCTTTGCTGTTGATTCATTGGTCATCATTATTAAGATAATTCACTTCAATTATTTCACATTATAATGGCATCGGTACATTTCACCGCAAATATAACATTGTGGAGCTAGATGTCCTCAACAACACACTAAGATCACCTTCGCGATAACTTTTCAAATTACATGAAATTACTTTGCTCATTCGTGAACACTATCGGTTGTTTGGATCTTGAAAACTTGTCAAGCCTGGGGTCAGCTGACGTTAAAACCACATTGATCACAATCACATGGCTAAATATTTGGATCAGTTTTGGACTTTTGTTACAAAAAGTTTAATACAGTCAAACCGTAGACAGTTTAACCCTTTGCCTGCTGAGTAAATAAAATCACATTTGCAAACAACAAAGATCCGGATCAGCCGTGGCGTGGTGCCGTGTCTGATCAGGATCTATGTTCTTTGCTATTCAGCCAAGTGTTTTAGCTCCACTATCTGAATAACAAACCGTATAGAGCCTGATCAGACGGCATGTTTTGTGCAAAGTGTTAAGTAGCCATCCACATGACTCGCAGAAAGTGGCTGCTCAGCACAGGTGGTTGCTTAATGGCGGTCAAATTTGTTTGTACATGTATAACAAAACAACATATTGGGAATCTAGAAAAGAAACTGGCGTACAGCATGACCTTCGTACACAATTACATACGCCTTCTCATCATCATCGACCTTAATACATGTTGGCTGCTTAATAGAGGTGACTATTAACACAGGTTTGACTATACAGTCACCTCCATTAAGCAGCCAACCTGTATTAAGCAGCCAGTTTCCAGATTCCCAATCTGTCATTTTACTATACATTTGACCTCTATTAAGCAGCCACCTGTGCTAAGCAGCCACTTTCTCTGACTCCCTTGGCTGGCTGCTTAAGACAGGTTTGACTGTATATCATTTTGAAAACCATTGTGTGGATGGGTCTGCAGATGAGCAGGTTCCCTGTATCTCATGCCCATGGTGCTAAGTTACAAAAACGTTTCTCAAATCTTAAACTCTCTCAAGTTATTTAATTGGTTGATTCTGAGATTTACACTCAGCTGAACCAATCAGACACTTTAGACCGAGTTTGAGATAGGAGAACATTTTTATAACACCTGGGCCAGCTCTGCATGTTCATTGTATGTAAGAAAATGGTTTCATGTGTACTTCTGATTTCCGTTAGTGTTTTATGGTAAATTTGGAGGCATAGCGTGTAGCCGACTTGGTATTGTACCGAGCTGTTGTTGATCATGTTGGGCTGTCAGAGTCGCTGTCCAGAATTAAGTGGACACTATCATTTGAGCAATTATGGTCACCCGCCAAGTGTGAAACGTCTTTTGTTAGATTTAGTGGGTTGTCATGAAATGGTCAAATAGCCTGATGGTATCTTGTAAAAGGTCAGCGCCTATGGTTGAAATAACATTTACTATGAATTAAGTTTGAAGCATTTCATACTGGCCATCTAAATCATAATAGGCCAGATAGGGTCGTCTCGGATATCATGTTTTGGAATTCTATTTCTTTTGGATTCTTCTACTTTTGAAGTATATATGGTGCATGGGCTTAGCATAAGCCTTCAAACTAGGGAGAAGTTTGATGGTATATGAGGGAGAAGTTGTATGGTATATGAAGGAGACGTGCTATGGTATATGAGGGAGGTGTTATGGTATATGAGGGAGAAGTTGTATGGTATATGAGGGAGAAGTTGTATGGTATATGAAGGAGACGTGCTATGGTATATGAGGGAGGTGTTATGGTATATGAGGGAGAAGTGGTGTGGTATATGAGGGAGAGGTGTTATGGTATATGAGGGAGGTGTTATGGTATATGAGGGAGGTGTTATGGTATATGAGGGAGAAGTGCTATGGTATATGAGGGAGAAGTTGTATGGTATATGAGGGAGAAGTGCTATGGTATATGAGGGAGAAGTGTTATGGTATATGAGGGAAAAGTGTATTGTATATGAGGGAGAAGTGCTATGGTATATGAGGGAGAGGTGTTATGGTATATGAGGGAGAAGTGCTATGGTATATGAGGGAGAAGTTGTATGGTATATGAGGGAGAAGTGCTATGGTATATGAGGGAGAAGTGTTATGGTATATGAGGGAGATCTTACTGCATAGCAACCATCAATATCTGCTTGTATGAGTCTGATATCACTGTCTACTAAACTATATAATACATTTTTTTGTACTGAATATAATAATAAAAAAAAATGGTGAAGATTGTAATCCAAGTAAAAGCGTCGTGTTTCATCTCGATAAATTAAGTGTGTTTCACTATTATTTTGTAGCATTCATCGGTGAGGATCGAATGCAGAGAGACAAATGTATACATTGCATGACCACTTTGACTCGTAACGCACAATAGAAATGTTGAAAAATTGCTCTAATTTGACCCTTGCGTCCCTGCGTATTAAATTCCAAAAGGAAATAAATAATATCACGCTAGGACAAAGGGTGTTTTCTTTGTTGTCGGCATTTTTTCATATGGAAGAATTTCACATTTGAGGTGCAACACAGAGCAAAGTAATTTCTGGTTGATTATTTTCGATATCTTCAACAGCCTGTAACGAAGGATGGTATTTTCGTCTAAATAAGTTAAAATGATTAAAAAATATGCCGACTGATATAATTGGGTGTCATTTGGTGTAATAATTAGTCAGAGTAGCTGAATCGTAATTCTCCATCTTCCGGAAACCATGAGGTGTGCAATTAATGTTTTATGTTTATTTATCGTCGCTACTGCGTGCACATATGAGCGACACCTCCTGAAGAGATTAGCGACACCTGAAGAGATTAGTCATTTTTTGATTTTTTGAGGATAGTGCAATGATACAGACCTATTCCAGAGTCTGCTTTTGGTTGTTTTACGTGCACGGTGTACAGCACCGACACGAGACCTCGGTTTAACGTCCCATCTGAAAGACTGTTAATTTTATTAGAGTGAACCACTGGACTACAGATCCGTATGCAATTAATGTTGTCTTCGTCCGTATATGGGACTAAAACATTAAACAAGACATTTCGTTTAAAAACATGTTATCTTTTATTGAAGATTCTGTCTAAATTATATTATGTTATATTAACTTTATAACATTGTGGAAGTCGTGGTAGAAGTGCACTCTAGCGCACTCGCTTCAGGTGTGAAAGGCCCAAATTTCACACCCAGCTGTAGCCGTTACGATTGTGCCCTTAGGCAATTACGGCATGCATTTAAATGCCATATTACCTCTAAATCTCTCTCCCCCATGGCAATGGCTCCCATCAGGGAATCAGGTATCAAGAGTGATTAATATATGTTGTCAGAACTTGTTACGCAATCAAACTAAAATAAATTTGTATCTAGACTATCTTCATAGCATTCATAATGTAAGCAAGACTCTTTAACCCATTCAACCCCGAGTAACTGACATGGACTGGTGCACGATATTTAACTCTTTCAACCCCGAGTAACTGACATGGACTGGTGCACGATATTTAACTCTTTCAACCCCGAGTAACTGACATGGACTGGTGTACGATATTTAACCCATTCAACACCAAGTAACTGACATGGACTGGTGTACGATATTTAACCCATTCAACACCAAGTAACTGACATGGACTGGTGTACGATATTTAACCCATTCAACACCAAGTAACTGACATGGACTGGTGTATGATATTTAACCCATTCAACACCAAGTAACTGACATGGACTGGTGCGTGATATTTAACCCATTCAACACCAAGTAACTGACATGGACTGGTCCATGATATTTAACCCATTCAACCCCAAGTAACTGACATGGACTGGTGTACGATATTTAACCCATTCAACCCCAAGTAACTGACATGGACTGGTGTACGATATTTAACCCATTCAACACCAAGTAACTGACATGGACTGGTGTACGATATTTAACCCATTCAACCCCAAGTAACTGACATGGACTGGTGTACGATATTTAACTCTTTCAACCCCAAGTAACTGACATGGACTGGTGTACGATATTTAACCCATTCAACACCAAGTAACTGACATGGACTGGTGTACGATATTTAACCCATTCAACACCAAGTAACTGACATGGACTGGTGTACGATATTTAACCCATTCAACACCAAGTAACTGACATGGACTGGTGTATGATATTTAACCCATTCAACACCAAGTAACTGACATGGACTGGTGCATGATATTTAACCCATTCAACACCAAGTAACTGACATGGACTGGTGCATGATATTTAACCCATTCAACCCAAGTAACTGACATGGACTGGTGTACGATATTTAACCCATTCAACCCCAAGTAACTGACATGGACTGGTGTACGATATTTAACCCATTCAACACCAAGTAACTGACATGGACTGGTGTACGATATTTAACTCTTTCAACCCCAAGTAACTGACATGGACTGGTGTACGATATTTAACCCATTCAACCCCAAGTAACTGACATGGACTGGTGTACGATATTTAACCCATTCAACACCAAGTAACTGACATGGACTGGTGTACGATATTTAACCCATTCAACACCAAGTAACTGACATGGACTGGTGTACGATATTTAACCCATTCAACACCAAGTAACTGACATGGACTGGTGTACGATATTTAACCCATTCAACACCAAGTAACTGACATGGACTGGTGTACGATATTTAACCCATTCAACACCAAGTAACTGACATGGACTGGTGCGTGATATTTAACCCATTCAACACCAAGTAACTGACATGGACTGGTCCATGATATTTAACCCATTCAACACCAAGTAACTGACATGGACTGGTGCATGATATTTAACCCATTCAACACCAAGTAACCGACATGGACTGGTGCATGATATTTAACCCATTCAACACCAAGTAACTGACATAGACTGGTGCATGATATTTAACCCATTCAACACCAAGTAACTGACATGGACTGGTGCATGATATTTAACCCATTCAACACCAAGTAACTGACATGGACTGGTGCGTGATATTTAACCCATTCAAGCCCAAGTAACTGACATGGACTGGTGTGTGATATTTAACCCATTCAACCCCAAGTAACTGACATGGACTGGTGCGTGATATTTAACCCATTCAACACCAAGTAACTGACATGGACTGGTGCGTGATATTTAACCCATTCAACACCAAGTAACTGACATGGACTGGTGCGTGATATTTAACCCATTCAAGCCCAAGTAACTGACATGGACTGGTGCGTGATATTTAACCCATTCAAGCCCAAGTAACTGACATGGACTGGTGCGTGATATTTAACCCATTCAAGCCCAAGTAACTGACATGGACTGGTGCGTGATATTTTCAGACCAATAAATTAATAAGAAAATTACCTTTGGACCAGTTCATTTATCAAAATGGGTAATTTTATCTAAAAATAGTAATAATTATTACTGGCAAAAAAGTGCAGATCCTGATGAGACGGCTCGTCACGAGCCGGCTCATCTGGATCTACACTTTTCATAAGCCTATTTAGAGGCCTGTGGGGTTGAAAGGGTTAAACTGGAGTTGTAATATAGCTTCATGCTTCGACCACAAACATCAGTTGACTACATATATATTATACCCAAAGTTAGTGGCACAATCCTGGGCCTATACCCTGCACATCTAACCAGTGTTCAAGCTCTCGTGTTTTACGAAGCTAGGCTATTTAAGTGTGATATATGCCATGAAGTCACCATCTTGAAAATGCATTAAGTGAAGATTAAAAAGCTATTTGTGGAAAAATTAAGCTTTTATTGAAGTTCTTATAATGCCTGCACAGAATTAGAGGAAGAAGCAGATTTCATTCACACCATGATATCGTAGCCAGATCTTTGCAAAGTCAAATTAAACTCACTGGAGCGTACTTGTTTGGTGAAAGCCAAAAGCATCACATTAAGTTCTCTCATTAGCCTGGCCTGCAAATGTCATCAACGGACCTGCATCAAGAGGTTGCCCCTATTTGATGTCCCACTGGTAAGTAATTCTATGCATTTGATCGTTAATTAGTTTGTTAACTTTTTTGCAAGATCAATACACTAGACAGAACTTGTGCTACGATTTGATGAGAATGTTACTATCAGTCAGAGTGGTTGTGTATACTTGAGAACTTTTTTGTCATCTTCATTTGTATTAATGGACCTACAAATTCACTCATTATCTGTTTAACAGATTTTGTACAATAAACAATAATTAAGTTTTGCCTTCAACAAAGGGGTTTATTTTCCACTTGTTTGTATTGAGACTTGAGTTTTTGGTAAATAGTTGTAAATCAGGCTTTTCCACAGATGCTTTGTTTAATGCTAGGAAGTACACTGCTGGGCCATTCAAAAATGGCTGATTAATAAGCTGGGTATCGCCCAGGAAAAACGATGTATTGCAATGTGTATCACGATATATTGTATTGCAATGCATCGCGATGTATTGCAATGCGCATCGCGATATATTGCAGGGATCATTCTAGAGGCGATGTGGGCGAAATTGTCGCCCTAGGGACCCTGACTTCGCCCTATCGAAGTATGGGAGATGGTACGGTGGTCGCCAGATCGGACAGTTGGGTTTACTCCGGTTTCCTCTCACATGAATGACCACATATACACTTTCATCCGCGCCAAGAGTGATTAATATAAGTTGTTAGAACTTGCTTCGCAATCGTTGTAAAATAAACTTGTTATATTAAATAAAATAAAACAAACAAACAGATATAAATAAAGGTCCGACAAAAAATAATCCGATCTCTTTTTTTAACTTCATCACATTTCTAGATGAGAAAAAGGTTGACTTATGGCCAGGAATATACGCTATATGAAAACACACGCTGCTTAGTGAGACTTGTCTCTGAACTACATCCATGTATGTGTTCACTATAATGCTACAGGGATCATTCTAGAGGGCAATGTGGGCGAAATAGTCCTCCTAGGGACCCTGACTTCGCCCTCTGGGGGGGCCCGCCCCACTTCTCCCTAAAAAAAATATTTTCAAACACAATTTTGTCTAGTAAGATACACTGGCCCGTTATAAAGCACTCCTTCTATTCAAATGTTGTATTTAATGGTTGTACTGTGCATTTTTAACCCTATTTTGCAGAAGTATATTAAAGAACACCATTTAAGGAAGCGACGCGCTTTCTCACTTATCCCAAAAATTCTGACCTAGAATGAACCATGCTGCTATATATATATATATTATAACCTTCACTTTATAATAAGTAGATATTACAAACAGGTATGTTTTGGACCTACCGTCTCCAGTTATTTTAACGAAATGACTAGCTGAATGTTTAAATGTTAACCACTTTAATTTAAATTGTCTGCATTCTATTTATGTTGTTTATATCTGGGGTAGATTTAATGAATGAATTATATATATCTGGCATTTACTCGGTTGAATGAGCAAATGTTCTTTTTATGTAAAGATCAATCACAAAAACCGATACTTAACCTGATGCTGATCAATAGCAAATGCAATAATGGCAACCCTGATCAATAGCTAGGTACTGAAGGCAATAATGGCAACCCTGATCAATAGCTAGGTACTGAAGGCAATAATGGCAACCCTGATCAATAGCTAGGTATTGTAGGCAATAATGGCAACCCTGATCAATAGCTAGGTATTGTAGGCAATAATGGCAACCCTGATCAATAGCTAGGTATTGAAGGCAATAATGGCAACCCTGATCAATAGCTAGGTACTGAAGGCAATAATGGCAACCCTGATCAATAGCTAGGTATTGTAGGCAATAATGGCAACCCTGATCAATAGCTAGGTATTGTAGGCAATAATGGCAACCCTGATCAATAGCTAGGTACTGAAGGCAATAATGGCAACCCTGATCAATAGCTAGGTACTGAAGGCAATAATGGCAACCCTGATCAATAGCTAGGTACTGAAGGCAATAATGGCAACCCTGATCAATAGCTAGGTATTGTAGGCAATAATGGCAACCCTGATCAATAGCTAGGTACTGAAGGCAATAATGGCAACCCTGATCAATAGCTAGGTATGAAGGCAATACTGGCAACTCTGATCAATAACTAGGTATTGTAGGCAATAATGGCAACCCTGATCAATAGCTAGGTATTGTAGGCAATAATGGCAACCCTGATCAATAGCTATGTATTGTAGGCAATAATGGCAACCCTGATCAATAGCTAGGTACTGAAGGCAATAATGGCAACCCTGATCAATAGCTAGGTATTGTAGGCAATAATGGCAACCCTGATCAATAGCTAGGTATTGTAGGCAATAATGGCAACCCTGATCAATAGCTAGGTATTGTAGGCAATAATGGCAACCCTGATCAATAGCTAGGTACTGAAGGCAATAATGGCAACCCTGATCAATAGCTAGGTACTGAAGGCAATAATGGCAACCCTGATCAATAGCTAGGTACTGAAGGCAATAATGGCAACCCTGATCAATAGCTAGGTATTGTAGGCAATAATGGCAACCCTGATCAATAGCTAGGTACTGAAGGCAATAATGGCAACCCTGATCAATAGCTAGGTATTGTAGGCAATAATGGCAACCCTGATCAATAGCTAGGTATTGTAGGCAATAATGGCAACCCTGATCAATAGCTAGGTACTGAAGGCAATAATGGCAACCCTGATCAATAGCTAGGTACTGAAGGCAATAATGGCAACCCTGATCAATAGCTAGGTATTGTAGGCAATAATGGCAACCCTGATCAATAGCTAGGTACTGAAGGCAATAATGGCAACCCTGATCAATAGCTAGGTATTGAAGGCAATAATGGCAACCCTGATCAATAGCTAGGTATTGTAGGCAATAATGGCAACCCTGATCAATAGCTAGGTACTGAAGGCAATAATGGCAACCCTGATCAATAGCTAGGTATTGAAGGCAATAATGGCAACCCTGATCAATAGCTAGGTATTGTAGGCAATAATGGCAACCCTGATCAATAGCTAGGTATTGAAGGCAATAATGGCAACCTGATCAATAGCTAGGTATCGATGGTAATAATGGCAATCCTGATCAATAGCTAGGTACTGAAGGCAATAATGGCAACATGATCAATAGCTAGGTAATGTAGGCAATAATGGCAACCCTGATCAATAGCTAGGTATTGTAGGCAATAATGGCAACCCTGATCAATAGCTAGGTACTGAAGGCAATAATGGCAACCCTGATCAATAGCTAGGTATTGTAGGCAATAATGGCAACCCTGATCAATAGCTAGGTACTGAAGGCAATAATGGCAACCCTGATCAATAGCTAGGTATTGAAGGCAATAATGGCAACATGATCAATAGCTAGGTATTGAAGGCAATAATGGCAACATGATCAATAGCTAGGTATTGAAGGCAATAATGGCAACATGATCAATAGCTAGGTATTGAAGGCAATAATGGCAACTGATCAATAGCTAGGTATTGAAGGCAATAATGGCAACATGATCAATAGCTAGGTATTGAAGGCAATAATGGCAACATGATCAATAGCTAGGTATTGAAGGCAATAATGGCAACCCTGATCAATAGCTAGGTACTGAAGGCAATAATGGCAACATGATCAATAGCTAGGTAATGTAGGCAATAATGGCAAACCTGATCAATAGCTAGGTAATGTAGGCAATGATGGCAACCCTGATCAATAGCTAGGTATTGAAGGCAATAATGGCAACCCTGATCAATAGCTAGGTATTGTAGGCAATAATGGCAACCCTGATCAATAGCTAGGTACTGAAGGCAATAATGGCAACCCTGATCAATAGCTAGGTATTGAAGGCAATAATGGCAACCCTGATCAATAGCTAGGTATTGTAGGCAATAATGGCAACCCTGATCAATAGCTAGGTATTGTAGGCAATAATGGCAACCCTGATCAATAGCTAGGTATTGTAGGCAATAATGGCAACCCTGATCAATAGCTAGGTACTGAAGGCAATAATGGCAACCCTGATCAATAGCTAGGTATTGAAGGCAATAATGGCAACCCTGATCAATAGCTAGGTATTGTAGGCAATAATGGCAACCCTGATCAATAGCTAGGTATTGAAGGCAATAATGGCAACCTGATCAATAGCTAGGTATCGAAGGTAATAATGGCAATCCTGATCAATAGCTAGGTATTGTAGGCAATAATGGCAACATGATCAATAGCTAGGTATTGTAGGCAATAATGGCAACCCTGATCAATAGCTAGGTACTGAATGCAATACTGGCAACCCTGATCAATAGCTAGGTACTGAAGGCAATAATGGCAACCCTGATCAATAGCTAGGTATTGTTGGCAATAATGGCAACCCTGATCAATAGCTAGGTATTGAAGGCAATAATGGCAACCCTGATCAATAGCTAGGTATTGAAGGCAATAATGGCAACCCTGATCAATAGCTAGGTACTGAAGGCAATAATGGCAACCCTGATCAATAGCTAGGTATTGAAGGCAATAATGGCAACCCTGATCAATAGCTAGGTAATGTAGGCAATAATGGCAACCCTGATCAATAGCTAGGTATCGAAGGTAATAATGGCAACCCTGATCAATAGCTAGGTACTGAAGGCAATACTGGCAACCCTGATCAATAGCTAGGTACTGAAGGCAATAATGGCAACCCTGATCAATAGCTAGGTATTGTAGGCAATAATGGCAACCCTGATCAATAGCTAGGTATTGAAGGCAATAATGGCAACCCTGATCAATAGCTAGGTATTGAAGGCAATAATGGCAACCCTGATCAATAGCTAGGTACTGAAGGCAATAATGGCAACCCTGATCAATAGCTAGGTATTGAAGGCAATAATGGCAACCCTGATCAATAGCTAGGTAATGTAGGCAATAATGGCAACCCTGATCAATAGCTAGGTATCGAAGGTAATAATGGCAACCCTGATCAATAGCTAGGTATTGAAGGCAATAATGGCAACCCTGATCAATAGCTAGGTAATGTAGGCAATAATGGCAAACCTGATCAATAGCTAGGTAATGTAGGCAATGATGGCAACCCTGATCAATAGCTAGGTACTGAAGGCAATAATGGCAACCCTGATCAATAGCTAGGTATTGTAGGCAATAATGGCAACCCTGATCAATAGCTAGGTATTGTAGGCAATAATGGCAACCCTGATCAATAGCTAGGTATTGAAGGCAATAATGGCAACCCTGATCAATAGCTAGGTAATGTAGGCAATAATGGCAACCCTGATCAATAGCTAGGTATTGTAGGCAATAATGGCAACCCTGATCAATAGCTAGGTATTGTAGGCAATAATGGCAACCCTGATCAATAGCTAGGTATTGTAGGCAATAATGGCAACCCTGATCAATAGCTAGGTATTGTAGGCAATAATGGTGTGTGGTTGAGGCAATAATGGCAACCCTGATCAATAGCTAGGTATTGTAGGCAATAATGGCAACCCTGATCAATAGCTAGGTATTGTAGGCAATAATGGCAACCCTGATCAATAGCTAGGTATTGTAGGCAATAATGGCAACCCTGATCAATAGCTAGGTATTGTAGGCAATAATGGCAACCCTGATCAATAGCTAGGTATTGTAGGCAATACTGGCAACCCTGATCAATAGCTAGGTATTGTAGGCAATAATGGCAACCCTGATCAATAGCTAGGTATTGAATGTTCTGATATATCCATGGTGATATCGTCGTTACTGTAGTAACCTGGTAGATTATATGTTCTGATATATCCATGGTGATATCGTCGTTACTGTAGTAACCTGATAGATTATATGTTCTGATATATCCATGGTGATTAGATCTCAGTGCTATGAATCGACAATAGTCATAATTTGCAATCGTGGAGAAATTTAACTATTATTTTAATTTGTGACTTGTTTCTAGTCGTGATGGTTGCTGTGCACAGAGAAGAATTTTTTTATTTTGAACAAAGCATACATCATGGCAGCTTTTTCTCTTTGTCTGAAGTTGAAAATGTAAATGATGAGGAGGCCTAGTTGGAAGTTATTAGCCACTTCAACAAGGTGCATGTGGTATGCAATAAGGGTAAGTTTCCACATGAAGGCACTAATTTCATACGCATGGCTGCTTCTGCTTGAGGGAAATCAGCATGATACAGTGACAGTTCATACATCTAGATTGCGAATAAATCATTCAAAGACTTCCTTGTCAATGGAATAATGAATTGATCAAGAAGAAAAAATATCCATGAAAATTTGCATTTTTATGATGCATTTATGCTGTTAAAGTCCTGTTTGTATCGGTCGGGAATTGAATGTATTTTTTTATGGGACACCCGTGTGTCCAGTTTGAATGGTTTGTTTATAATATTGGTGTACTACTTAAGTCGACCTAAGTTTGAATGGTTTGTTTGTAATATTGGTGTACTACTTAAGTCGACATAAGTTTGAATGGTTTGTTTATAATATTGGTGTACTACTGAAGTCGACATAAGTTTGAATGGTTTGTTTATAATATTGGTGTACTACTTAAGTCGACATAAGTTTGAATGGTTTGTTTATAATATTGGTGTACTACTGAAGTCGACATAAGTTTGAATGGTTTGTTTATAATATTGGTGTACTACTGAAGTCGACATAAGTTTGAATGGTTTGTTTATAATATTGGTGTACTACTTAAGTCGACCTAAGTTTATGGATTAAATATCCTACTTATGTTGTAGTTAGATTTAATTTCTTTGTATATATATATTATGTGTGTTTTGGAAGTTAAGTTCTCAGCATTGCAGTCCATTGAATATGTATATTTGTGCATGTATGAAGTTACATGCAGTCCATTGAATATGTATATCAATCTCTCGCAACAGTTGCATCACAAGTTTGCATTTGTTTTATTATTTGCAGTTACTATTAATTTTGCAAATTTATGAGTTACAAATTTGAATAATAAATTATATGGAACTTCCCGTAAACAAATCAATTATATAAGAAGATACTAATATAACAATGAAATGAATGCGGCAAACTTATATTGATGAGACATCAGTTTTAGCCTACTGTCCATACTACCTGTATGGTGATCTAGCTTATAAGATGATCCCCCTACTGTGGTCATGAATTTTGGGTTTTTTGGCATGTACTCTCATATAAGACGGGTTGATATCAAATGGACACCAGATCATGTATTAATTGCATGTTTGGCCAGTACAAGTTGAAGAAATGTTCAGTGTTCAGAGTACTTTAATTGTTTTCTATAACGTAATGATGGATTCCATTAAATTTTAACACATTAAAAAAAAATTCTTAAATATATATATTTTTAAAATAATTTTTTTTTAGTACTTGCTTATAAGATGGGGAAGCCACTTTGAGGCCATAATCTGGTGGTAAGAAACTCGTCTTATAGGCAAGCATGAACAGTATGCTTTGAGGCCATAATATGGTGGTAAGAAACTTGTCTTATAGGCAAGTATGTACGGCATGCTTTGAGGCCATAATATGGTGGTAAGAAACTTGTCTTATAGGCAAGTATGTACGGCATGCTTTGAGGCCATAATATGGTGGTAAGAAACTTGTCTTATAGGCAAGTATGTACGGCATGCTTTGAGGCCATAATATGGTGGTAAGAAACTTGTCTTATAGGCAAGTATGTACGGCATGCTTTGAGGCCATAATATGGTGGTAAGAAACTTGTCTTATAGGCAAGTATGTACGGCATGCTTTGAGGCCATAATATGGTGGTAAGAAACTTGTCTTATAGGCAAGTATGTACGGCATGCTTTGAGGCCATAATATGGTGGTAAGAAACTTGTCTTATAGGCAAGTATGTACGGCATGCTTTGAGGCCATAATATGGTGGTAAGAAACTTGTCTTATAGGCAAGCATGTACGGCATGCTTTGAGGCCATAATCTGGTGGTAAGAAACTTGTCTTATAGGCAAGTATGTACGGCATGCTTTGAGGCCATAATCTGGTGGTAAGAAACTTGTCTTATAGGCAAGCATGTACGGCATGCTTTGAGGCCATAATCTGGTGGTAAGAAACTTGTCTTATAGGCAAGTATGTACGGCATGCTTTGAGGCCATAATCTGGTGGTAAGAAACTTGTCTTATAGGCAAGCATGTACGGCATGCTTTGAGGCCATAATCTGGTGGTAAGAAACTTGTCTTATAGGCAAGTATGTACGGCATGCTTTGAGGCCATAATCTGGTGGTAAGAAACTTGTCTTATAGGCAAGCATGTACGGCATGCTTTGAGGCCATAATCTGGTGGTAAGAAACTTGTCTTATAGGCAAGTATGTACGGCATGCTTTGAGGCCATAATCTGGTGGTAAGAAACTTGTCTTATAGGCAAGCATGTACGGCATGCTTTGGGGCCATAATCTGGTGGTAAGAAACTTGTCTTATAAGCAAGTATGGATGCTATGCCAAATTTCAGCAGCTTTCTAAATGATTCTTATCTTAACCTATTAGCTTGATATGTAATACAAACACTACATCAATAGAGCCAAAGAAAGCTATGAAGTCGATGCAAAATTAAGTCAGCCATGATACATCTAGACACTGTCGAAATTCCTGGAAAAAATGATTTCAATTACGCTCCATCCAGCTCCACCCAGCGTGTAGAAATGAGTTGTATTTTTGAAAGCTTATCATTCATCGGAATGAAAAACAATTAACTGGAGGAAAACTGGCCGGTTAGACAGTTCTTTGCTATTAGCCCTATCAGATAGTCCAATCTATCAGAAAGCTAATTCTGGCATCAGCTGTTTGCTCTTGTTCATTAAAATCTGCCTTGTTTTAAGCATAGAAATGGCATGATGATATATACATTGTTGGCTGTATCTTGGTGTTCAGATCGTATCTAAGCGATGAAACATGTCTTATGTTCTTGTTTACACAAGTTAATGTTTACGAGATAAAATATTTTTTAGATGGTTGTCTCTGTGGAAAAGAGAAATGAAGTTTAATGACATTTTTTTTGGCACTGAATAATTTGTCTGGAATTTCCAGTATTTAACTCTTTCAACACTACAGACCTAAATAGTCTGTCTCACCAGGATGTGCACTTTTTTCCAGTAATTTTACAATTTTTAGACAAAATTACCAATTTTGATAAATTAACTGGTCCAAATGTAATTTTCTTATTAATTGATTGGTCTAAAAAAATATCCTGCACCAGTCCATGTCAGTTATTTGGTGTTGAATGGGTTACACATTGCTATTGAGCAAGCTTCTCTTCTGTGTCTGCCTGAGATTCCACATTACAGAGATTTAAGAAGGTATTAACCCTTTCTTTCATAGAGATTTAGGTTAATATACTATTATATCTCTATACAAACAACTGCCATTTAGCTTTCATGCAGTGGATAAGTAGTCGACATATCTATCCCACCTCCATAGATATTACTGGGACTGCATGAGATTCTGGCCTGCATTATGAACATTGGTTTGGCTACTACATTGTCAATGTATGTCATATTGGTAATGGCGTCAAGAGGTGCTTCTATGAGGGAAAGGGTTTATAATAGCATCTAAATATATAATATTATGTCCTCGGTATCGTCCCAGTTACCGTGAGTAACAATGTTTACAAGATAATGGTAAATTCCAATGTAATGAACTAAATAAACAAAATTCATTACACTTAATAATTTTATGGCAAAATAAATATTTTATGAGGGCATATATGCCATAGGGTATGATGAATTTACGGAGGTCATGAATGTGTTTGTATTAATAATGCATCAGTTTCCAATTGCTGTATGTGGACAATGTATTTATACGGGGCATGGATGGTTGACCGTGTGCCATATTGTGTCTGGACCAATGTTGTCATCAATTATGTATCAAAACCAGAAATTATTGTTGTCATACATGTGAGCAGTGAAATATTACCTCAATTATCCACCCTACAAAGGACAGCATTACTCATCAAGAGGTATTTACAACCCACTTGAGTTGCCCCAAAATGGCACCTAATGTGGTCAGTCCAATTATTTGTGCAGTTCTAAATTTTATGAGGTGTCGTTTATCCTTAGCAATTTTCATATCCGACAATAAATTTCATAGATTTACATGAATACTTTGTTGACACATTAACCCATTTCATTCTGGATACATTTAAAGGCTTTTGCAAACAACATAGATCCAGATCAGCCGCAGCGTAACGCTGCGTGCTGATCAGGATCTATGTTGTTTGCTACATAGCCAAGTGTCTTAGCAAGATCATCTGAATAGCAAACGGCATAGAGCCTGATCAGATGGCACGTTCCATGGCAGCTGATCTAGCTCTATGTTCTTTGCAAATACTGTTAGAACGGTATCCAGAATGAAATGGGTTAATTGTGTAATGAATAATATACTGTTGAATAAATATTCACTTCAGTGCCATAATTATATTTTGTTGTCCATGAAATCAGGTTCGACCCCCCGTCTGACTCTAATAAAATTAACAGTCTTTCAGATGGGACGTTAAACCGAGGTCTTGTGTAGGTGCTCTACACCGTGCACGTAAAAGAACCAGAGGAGACTCTAGAATGGGTCTCTGTCTGTATCATTGCACTATCCTCCAAAATCTAAAATGACTAATATCTTCAGGAGGCGTCGCTCATATGGGCAACCGGTAACGACGATAAATAAACGTAAAACACACATGAAATCAGTGGTAGCAAATGTAGGGTCGGTTAATTTGTACCACTTTTCTGGACCTTCAATTTAGAGTAACAATGTTATACTTCTTCATAGGAAAGTGTCCAAGAAATGACAAATGCCTCAATAATTAAGCGGATCACCCATGTCATTATGAAATTGGTAATTGATGACCTCAGGCA
Organism: Archivesica marissinica; assembly: GCA_014843695.1. Taxonomy (NCBI): domain Eukaryota; kingdom Metazoa; phylum Mollusca; class Bivalvia; order Venerida; family Vesicomyidae; genus Archivesica; species Archivesica marissinica. The sequence continues at coordinate 405,168 of CM026391.1, forward strand.
GGACTTAGACCACCCCCTCATCAGTCATTGCCAAATTTGTATTGACACAATTGGCATTAAACTGCTTATTATGTGTTCAATTTACTCTTACTGCCAACTGTGCAAGATTTTATTACTGTTTGGATTGGCTTTGAAAATTACCTTCTACCACAATTTGTGTTTTTCTTTTGTATATATTATAATTTCAGTGGTTTAAGCACAATGGAATTGAATAATAGAGTGGAATAATGTACTAGGTTGCATGGGAGTTGTCATTATTCAAGTACACAGTCTTTGTAGCAGTGCATAAGTACAGTCTTTGTAGCAGTGCATAAGTACAGTCTTTGTAGCAGTGCATAAGTACAGTCTTTGTAGCAGTGCATAAGTACAGTCTTTGTAGCAGTGCATAAGTACAGTCTTTGTAGCAGTGCATAAGTACAGTCTTTGTAGCAGTGCATAAGTACAGTCTTTGTAGCATAAGTACAGTCTTTGTAGCAGTGCATAAGTACAGTCTTTGTAGCAGTGCATAAGTACAGTCTTTGTAGCAGTGCATAAGTACAGTCTTTGTAGCAGTGCATAAGTACAGTCTTTGTAGCAGTGCATAAGTACAGTCTTTGTAGCAGTGCATAAGTACAGTCTTTGTAGCAGTGCATAAGTACAGTCTTTGTAGCAGTGCATAAGTACAGTCTTTGTAGCAGTGCATAAGTACAGTCTTTGTAGCAGTGCATAAGTACAGTCTTTGTAGCAGTGCATAAGTACAGTCTTTGTAGCAGTGCATAAGTACAGTCTTTGTAGCAGTGCATAAGTACAGTCTTTGTAGCAGTGCATAAGTACAGTCTTTGTAGCAGTGCATAAGTACAGTCTTTGTAGCAGTGCATAAGTACAGTCTTTGTAGCAGTGCATAAGTACAGTCTTTGTAGCAGTGCATAAGTACAGTCTTTGTAGCAGTGCATAAGTACAGTCTTTGTAGCAGTGCATAAGTACAGTCTTTGTACAGTCTTTGTAGCAGTGCATAAGTACACTCTTTGTAGCAGTGCATAAGTACAGTCTTTGTAGCAGTGCATAAGTACAGTCTTTGTAGCAGTGCATAAGTACAGTCTTTGTAGCAGTGCATAAGTACAGTCTTTGTAGCAGTGCATACGTACACTCTTTGTAGCAGTGCATAAGTACAGTCTTTGTAGCAGTGCATAAGTACACTCTTTGTAGCAGTGCATAAGTACAGTCTTTGTAGCAGTGCATAAGTACAGTCTTTGTAGCAGTGCATAAGTACAGTCTTTGTAGCAGTGCATAAGTACACTCTTTGTAGCAGTGCATAAGTACAGTCTTTGTAGCAGTGCATAAGTAGTCTTTGTAGCAGTACAGTCTTTGTAGCAGTGCATAAGTACACTCTTTGTAGCAGTGCATAAGTACAGTCTTTGTAGCAGTGCATAAGTACAGTTTTTGTAGCAGTGCATAAGTACAGTTTTTGTAGCAGTGCATAAGTACAGTCTTTGTAGCAGTGCATAAGTACAGTCTTTGTAGCAGTGCATAAGTACAGTCTTTGTAGCAGTGCATAAGTACAGTCTTTGTAGCAGTGCATAAGTACACTCTTTGTAGCAGTGCATAAGTACAGTCTTTGTAGCAGTGCATAAGTACAGTCTTTGTAGCAGTGCATAAGTACAGTCTTTGTAGCAGTGCATAAGTACAGTCTTTGTAGCAGTGCATAAGTACAGTCTTTGTAGCAGTGCATAAGTACAGTTTTTGTAGCAGTGCATAAGTACAGTCTTTGTAGCAGTGCATAAGTACAGTCTTTGTAGCAGTGCATAAGTACAGTCTTTGTAGCAGTGCATAAGTACAGTTTTTGTAGCAGTGCATAAGTACAGTCTTTGTTTCAGCTTTCTATAAGCTCAACACTCTCAACACTACATACATAAATAGGCTCATCAGGATCTGCACATTTTGCCAGTAATATTACTATTTTCAGACAAAATTACCCATTTTGATGATGAATGTAATGTTCTTATTAATTTATTGGTCTAAGAATATCGTGCACCAGTCCATGTCAGTTACTTGGTGTTGAATGGGTTAATATCGTGCACCAGTCTATGTCAGTTACTTGGTGTTGAATGGGTTAAGTCCTGTATTTGTATTTGTGGAAGCCATGATAGCGCAGTGGATGCGCGTTCGCTTCATGTGCAAAAAGTTCCGGAGTTCGACCCCCGCTGGAGCCGTTACGATTGTGCACTTAGGCAAGGTATTTAAATTCCACATTGCCTCTTCTCTCTCCTTCATGGCGATGGATTCCATCGAGAATGAGGTCTCGAGAGTGATTAATTTAAGTTGTAAGAACTTGTTTCGCAATCGAGCTAAAATAAATTTGTATAAACTAAGTCCTGTATCATTTAACTTGTTGTAACATATTTTTTTACCCTATCTATCTGTATATAATTGTCCTAACGTTGTCGTCTTCATTTGCATATTCTGAATTGTAATCAAGCAACCATCCATCATTCTGTCAAAGAGCTTGCCTTGTTTGGATGACGATCCAGTGGTTGTCCTACATTTCTTTCTTAATATTTTGAATAAATAAGAGCATAAATAAACAAGTTCAACTCGAGGTTTTTACGCCTTTGTTTAAATATATGGGAGAAAAATGGAGTGGAAAAGTGATATTTTCGGTAAAGATCAGATAAGAATACTGTAGGTTGTTGACAATAAACCTGGGGCATGAGAACATTGGGCAGATAATCATACCACCAACACTATCGCTGATGCCATCTCTGATGAAAGTGAAGAACAAAGGTGAAAAATAATGAAATTTTTATTGCAATATAGTTCATATAGAGTCGGTCATATATGCATGCATGCAGAAGAAAGAAAATAGTTGACAGTCTACGCGAGTGAGAAACTATTTATAAATCTGTTACATTAATTTATACAAATTTATTTTACCTCAATTGCGAAACAAGTTTTTACAACGTATTATTAACATCTCTCTTGCGACATCATTCCTGGTGGATTCCATCGTCCTGAGGGAGAGGGAAGAGGCAATGTGGAATTTAAGTGCCTTGCCTATGGGCACAATCGTAACGGCTAGTTAGCCGCAAACTCTGGACCATTCACACCTGAAGCTAAGACGCTATCACGAACTCCGGACCATTCACACCTGAAGCGAACACGCTATCACGAACTCCGGACCATTCACACCTGAAGCGAACACGCTATCACAAACTCCGTACCATTCACACCTGAAGCTAACACGCTATCACAAACTCCGTACCATTCACACCTGAAGCTAACACGCTATCACGAGCTCCGGACCATTCACACCTGAAGCAAACACGTTATCACGACTTCTAAAAGTCTGTTATAAGACAAAATGTGAAGTTAAATGTTATTAAAAAATATACATGTATATAAATTATGATGAAAAATCATGCTCTTCAAAAATTCGTAAAAGTAATCTGCCTGGGTAGCTATGTTGCATACTTAATCTGCCTGGGTAGCTATGTTGCATACTTAATCTGCCTGGGTAGCTATGTTGCATACTTAATCTGCCTGGGTAGCTATGTTGCATACTTAATCTGCCTGGGTAGCTATGTTGCATACTTAATCTGCCTGGGTAGCTATGTTGCATACTTAATCTGCCTGGGTAGCTATGTTGCATACTTAATTTGCCTGGGTAGCTATGTTGCATACTTAATCTGCCTGGGTAGCTATGTTGCATACTTAATCTGCCTGGGTAGCTATGTTGCATACTTAATCTGCCTGGGTAGCTATGTTGCATACTTAATCTGCCTGGGTAGCTATGTTGCATACTTAATTCTGCCTGGGTAGCTATGTTGCATACTTAATCTGCCTGGGTAGCTATGTTGCATACTTAATCTGCCTGGGTAGCTATGTTGCATACTTAATCTGCCTGGGTAGCTATGTTGCATACTTAATTCTGTTTATGAAAATTTGTCAAAACACTATAATATATATACCGGTAAGCCTAACCCATGTTAGAAAATGAAATGTTTGTGTCTCTGGGATTTTATAATATGTTTTAAAGATAAGAAAAGAGAGTATTTGTTTAACACAACCTAATTAATACCTGGGCAAATTGTTTTTAACTGTCACTTGTATATATACAGTAGACAGTGGTTTACTATCGTGTTATGGCATTTACTGTCTAAACTCACATAAACATATTTATAGAAAACATATTTTAATAATGAAAGTGAAATTTCGTGACGATAATAATTAGTTTAGCCCTCAGCAAGCTAGCGGCAGATAAAATTACTTTTGCAAACAGCATAGAGCCAGATCAGGCGGCATAGAACATGTACAGAACGTACCGTCTGATCAGGTTCTATGCTGTTTGCTATTCGGATAGTGGAGCTAAAATACTTGGCTGAATAGCAAACAACATAGATCCTGATCAGACGTGGAATTACGACGCGGCTGACCTGGATCTATGTTGTTTGCAATGTGATTTTATTTACTCAGCAGGCAAAGGGTTAATGCACAGTGCTACATTATTCATGGTTGCTTGTAGATGATGGAAATATATAGGAGAAAAGAATTTAACCCTTTCAACACCACAGACCTCTAAATTGGCTTACAAAAAAGTGTAGATCCAGATGAGCCGGCTTGTGACGAGCCGTGTCATCAGGATCTGCACTTTTTTCAAGTAATATAACTATTTTTAGAAATTTATTTACCCATTTTGATAAATGAACTGATCCAAATGTAATTTTGTTATTAATTTATTGGTCTAAAAATATCATGGACCAGTCCATGTCAGTTACTTGGTGTTGAATGGGTTAATTGTGATTGAAAACCAAAGATAATAAATTATTTAGCATTTTGTTTGTTCACGCGTTTATTTATCGGCGCATCGTTAATCGGGGCGAAGCCTCTAGAAGTATATTAAGCATTTTAATTTTTTGGAGGATAAATATTTTAATTTTTGGAGGATAGTGTCAAATACAGTAGATGCTCGAGCCACATCCAGAAGCACCCCTTGTTCTTTCGCATACGCGGTGTACTCCACCCATGCACTAGATCTCTGTTTAGAGTCTCTTTTGAAAGACTGTTAATATTAGGGTTGGGCGTGGGATCGAACCTGCAATCCCTGGATTCTGTTGTTATTATTAGGGTTGGACAAGGGATCGAACCTGCAATCCCTAGATTCTGTTAATATTATTGGGGTTGGGCCGGGGATCGAACCTGCAATCCCTGGATTCTGTTGTTATTATTAGTGTTGGACAAGGGATCAAACCTGCAATCCCTGGATTCTGTTAATATTATTGGGGTTGGGCGGGGGATCAAACCTGCATTCCCTGTATTCGCAGTCCAATGTGTTGACCACTGACCCCGGATCACCTGTCTAGTATATTCATTACTTGCACTAGGAAATACCACTCTTACAATTATAACATTTATTGTTTCAACACTTTCTGGAAGTGAATAACTGGTAAATTTAACTTAAGCTAGATCTGTATTATGTTATTACTAAATCGGCCATTCAGAAACGTTTCTGTGAAGTTCATATTTTTACCAGATCCTGTTATGTACCTGGGTAGCAGCATTATTGAGGTACTGAAAGAGAAATGCTTTGTTGTAGGTATAGCAAAATGTTGAGGAGAATGCCCAGAAATGTGAGAATGCTGGATACTTTGAGATAAATTAGCGGGATATATTTTGGTAACAGCAGCTAACATTTTGTGTGGTGGTATGGAAGCATTTGTAGCAGAGTTATCAGTGGAGTAGCAGACTCTGTGAAATATCTCACTGAATTGTTTGGAGTACCTGACAAGACTCTTATTAAACACTGCTGATAGCTTGTTATGTATTTATTTTGTCAAAAGGCAAGGTCTGTCAACAGTAGCAGGTGGTTTAGAGAGATCTGTTTGCTCTCCATTCCAGTTTTGGCACTGTTTTTACCATCTCCATGGTCTAGTTGTTATGGTGCTCATCTATGGACCAGGAGTCCGAAAGTTTGAATCTTACAATTAGGGGTTCATTCTGATATGGCCGGTTCGGGTGAGCCACCAGCTAGTTAAATAATGTTTTTTTTAATTGCCTTTCAATTTGGGTGACACTATAATAAATGAACATGGCAATAACTTACAAATTGTTACAAAAATAGTAGTGTTCATTTATTATTGAATATATACAGGGTCTGATATTTTGTTAATGGAAATTGGATATATACACTCTATATCCAAAATTTTATCACCCGATATCATCGTTCTTGTGATCTTCGATAACACTTGCTCTATATGCCTTGTGATCTTCGATAACACTTGTTCTATATGCCTTGTGATCTTCGATAACACTTGTTCTATATGTCTTGTGATCTTCGATAACACTGGTTCTATATGTCTTGTGATCTTCGATAACACTGGTTCTATATGCCTTGTGATCTTCGATAACACTTGTTCTATATGTCTTGTGATCTTCGATAACACTGGTTCTATATGTCTTGTGATCTTCGATAACACTGGTTCTTCTATATGCCTTGTGATCTTCGATAACACTTGTTCTATATGCCTTGTGATCTTCGATAACACTTGTTCTATATGTCTTGTGATCTTCGATAACACTGGTTCTATATGTCTTGTGATCTTCGATAACACTGGTTCTATATGCCTTGTGATCTTCGATAACACTTGTTCTATATGCCTTGTGATCTTCGATAAATAACACTTGTTCTATTATGCCTTGTGATCTTCGATAACACTTGTTCTATATGCCTTGTGATCTTCGATAACACTTGTTCTATATGCCTTGTGATCTTCGATAACACTTGTTCTATATGCCTTGTGATCTTCGATAACACTGGTTCTATATGTCTTGTGATCTTCGATAACACTTGTTCTATATGTCTTGTGATCTTCGATAACACTGGTTCTATATGTCTTGTGATCTTCGATAACACTGTTCTATATGTTTGTTTCACTGTGTAGCACATTTTTGGAAGAAGAAATGTCAAGTTCAGTTTCAACAGTTACATTTTTTGGCTATCCATACTTTGCTTATTATTATCTTCTTAATATTTCCCTTCTTTTTTTTATTAGTAATCATCAAATTTAGTAACGGTTTTGCAAACAAACAAATTATCAGACCCTGTATACATTCAATCTATCCTTCAACAAAATATGAGATTTGATGGAAGTTGGTCAGTAATTGTTAAATTCTTCATATTAATTAGATCTGTGCATACTCATCTGGGGCAGCTGAATATTGTATGAAGAGACAGTTATCGTATCAAACTTGACACCAATTCCTACCATTATGATTTTATGGCCCAATAAAATGTAAGCTGCTAAGATTAGACCTATTTTACAAGGGGAGGTAATTTCTGCTCTGTGCCATCATAAAATCTGCAAGGCATGAAAATAGCAATATGTGTCTAAGGCTGGAATTTTTATTCAGAAGTTATGTGGTTGCTGTAATACGAGTGTAATAAAAGATTTTGATATTGGGAATAAAAAAGCCAAGTAGGGATAAACAAGGTGTCATTTGTCACCTGTGTGTCAGCTTGGAAAGTTTAAGTGTTGGACAGTTCATGGTCAAGTTACGTGATAATGGGAGATAATTAAAGTCCTTTACCGCCTTAATACTGTTTCTAAATTGGTTGTGTATTAACCTGTAAACTGCCAATCACAACTAAAGTCGCTTTTGCAATCAGCATAGGGCCAGATTAGACGGAGCAGAACCTATAGCACATAATGTTCCGTCTGATCAGGCTCTATGCTGTTTACTATTCGGATAGTGGAGCTAAAGCACTTGTCTGAATAGCTGACAACATAGATCCTGATCAGACGTGGCATTACGGCGTGGCTTATCTGGATCTATGTTGTTTGCACATTCCTTGCAATTAATTCGGCAGGTTACGGGTTAAAGCACATATTTGTGAAACAACTGCAATGTGCACTACCCTATTAAGTATGTTTGTTTGTGTTTATTTATCGTCGCTACCGGTTACCCATTTAAGCGACGCCTCCTGAAGAGATTTCATGTGCACGGTATAGAATGCCGACATGAGACCTCGGTTTAAATTTACGTCCGATCTGCAAGTCTGTTAATATTATTATAGTCAGATGGGGGATCGAACCTGCGATCCCTGGATTCGCAGTCCAGTGTGTTAACCACTGGACTTACTGACCCATGGAGCTATCCCCATCAAGCATGGCTGAAAGAGTACATTATAACTGCTCTAATTGACAGAGAATAATCATGACAGACGGATCTGTAGTCCAGTGGTAGCACACTGGACTGGTAATCCAGGGATCCCCCTTCTGACCCTAATAAAATTAACAGTCTTTCAGATAGGACATTAAACCGAGGTCTCTTGTCAGTGCTTTACACCGTGCATGTAAAAGAACCAGAGGAGACTCTGGAATGGGTCTCTGTCTGTATCATTGCACTAAAGCAATCTAATTGACTAATCTCTTCAGGAGGCATCGATCATATGGGCAACTAGTAGTGACGATAAATAACACACACACATGAATAATCAGGATAAAGTACTTCTCTTTTGGAGGTGTGCATTTGATTACAGCAAGCAGACCAGTTGGATTCTCTTGGGACCCAAAGAAAATTCAATAATGGAATACAACAGTTTTTGATATCAAACCATCTCATATAATGGCCAAATAATAAGCTTTATAGTTGATCCATTTCCTGGTAACCCATAAAGGGAATATTTATGGGCAGCAATAAAGCAGCATGGCACATACTCTTAGATCCCTAGTACAGGACATAGCATTCTCAAGCATTATACATTTATTGAATTTCTTTGACACAAGTTACAGGGTGTGTAATTTGCTAAGCTGTTGTAGAAGCACACTCTGGTACTCTAGCTAGGAGACCACAGGGTTCCCGCTGTCAGTCGCCAATTGAGACAAAAACAACAAACTGGCTCTATATTTTGTGACTTTTCCTCTTCTTTTTTTTGGTCAAATACATCGCTTCAAATATTTACAATTCTAACACGACCCAGCTAATAACATACATACCGAGTAAATTATATCTCGGGTTATTCTGCGATATACCTACCTTGAACTATGCTGCGCGCGCAGTGTTTTGGCTATTCCATTTATACAATGCTTGTAAAGTTTTATGAATGAAAGTCATGTGATGTTTGTAAAATACTACCTTGGGAATTCACGGAAGTGAGCTATTTTTAGACTCTTGTCCGTCTTGTTTTTCTGTTAAGTAACGTTTCAGTTACTATTCTGTACAGTTTTATTTGACAAAATAAATAAAATTATTGATCAGTTACAACTTTTGTTCATTTATACACTAGATTGATATTTTCCATAAAAAATAACGTCATCAACCCTTACGCGTATCAACCGTGGTATATCGCAGAATAACCCTCGTTTGTCGTTCTTATGCGTAGAAATATATCATGGGCCTTCGTGATATATTTCTACGCATAAGAACTTCATACTTATTATTTCTTAAATATTTATCTGTGAAATATATGGCTTATTTTTTTTAGATGGTTCCAAATTTTTCAAATTGGCTCCAGTTTTTATTGGCGACAGAAGTGGCGCAGACAAAAATAATGCTGTTCTCAATATTATGTATATTGTTGCTATCGCCGACTCGAAATAAAATTGATCTCATCTTAATAATCACAGGAATGAACACAACCATAAAACAAGCATGAAAATCCACTTCCCCATTTTCATGTCTCCCAGATTTTAATACTAATTAACCCATTCAACACCAAGTAACTGACATGGACTGGTCCATGATATTCTTAAACCAATAAATGAATCAGAAAATCACATTTGGACAAGTTCATTTATCAAAATGGGTAATTATGTCTAAAAATAGTAATATTACTGGCAAAAAGTGCAGATCCTGATGAGACGGCTCGTCACGAGCCGGCTCATCTGGATCTACACTTTTTGTAAGCCTATTTAGAGGTCTGTGGTATTGAAAGGGTTAAGAACTAATTAAGTTCATAGAAAGGCGATTTAGTAGCCTCCATCCGGTCAACGATGGACACGAAATTCACTAAAATGCTCGTAATGTACAACCTACCTGTGCGACAACTACAATATGACAATACGGTGAAATGACATTTCGTTAGGAGATATTTCGGCTGGATGAGGCTACGAGCAGAAAGAAAGAAGTTCGCGAAACATGAATTATTATATTATCTGAACATTTATTTTTTATTTTATACAAATTTGAATAACTAAGAAGCAATATTCTATTAGTTTATGCAGTTACATACAGTACATATTTCTAGTCTGGAAATGATGATAGATAATACAAAGGGAAGATACCTATGGTACGTACATTATTTGACATAAACGACAAGCAATCTGGCAACACTTCCTTGTGAGAGTGATAAACATATAAATGCTCGTAATTGTGTAATTAGGGATAATAGAAAGCGGAATAAGCTCTCCTGGTATTGGAGGAAATAAAAGTAATTATCTGTAGAAAACGTTAATTGTTTATACAAGTACTGATATAGAGAGACTTATATACCATTTGATGCGGACACATTATAGCACGAGATTGTGTTCTGCAGACACGTTGTAGCACGAGATTGTGTTCTGCAGCATAGCACGAGATTGTGTTCTGCAAGACACATCATAGCACGAGATTGTGTTTTGCAGACACGTTGTAGCACAAGATTGTGTTCTGCAGCATAGCACGAGATTGTGTTTTGCAAGACACATCATAGCACGAGATTGTGTTCTGCAGACACGTTGTAGCACGAGATTGTGTTCTGCAGCATAGCACGAGATTGTGTTCTGCAGACACATTATAGCACGAGATTGTGTTCTGCAGACACATTGTAGCACGAGATTGTGTTCTGCAGACACGTTGTAGTACGAGATTGTGTTCTGCAGACACATCATGGCACGAGATTGTGTTCTGCAGACACATCATGGCACGAGATTGTGTTCTGCAGACACATCATGGCACGAGATTGTGTTCTGCAGACACATCATGGCACGAGATTGTGTTCTGCAGACACATCATGGCACGAGATTGTGTTCTGCAGACACGTCGTGGCACGAGATTGTGTTCTGCAGACACGTCGTGGCACGAGATTGTGTTCTGCAGACACATCATGGCATGAGATTGTGTTCTGCAGACATGTTGTAGCACGAGATTGTGTTCTGCAGACACATCATGGCACGAGATTGTGTTCTGCAGACACGTTGTAGCACAAGATTGTGTTCTGCAGACACGTCATGGCATGAGATTGTGTTCTGCAGACACGTCATGGCACGAGATTGTGTTCTGCAGACACGTCATGGCACGAGATTGTGTTCTGCAGACACGTCATGGCACGAGATTGTGTTCTGCAGACACGTCATGGCACGAGATTGTGTTCTGCAGACACGTCATGGCACGAGATTGTGTTCTGCAGACACGTCATGGCACGAGATTGTGTTCTGCAGACACGTCATGGCACGAGATTGTGTTCTGCAGACACGTCATGGCACGAGATTGTGTTCTGCAGACACGTCATGGCACGAGATTGTGTTCTGCAGACACGTCGTGGCACGAGATTGTGTTCTGCAGACACGTCGTGGCACGAGATTGTGTTCTGCAGACACGTCGTGGCACGAGATTGTGTTCTGCAGACACGTCGTGGCACGAGATTGTGTTCTGCAGACACGTCGTGGCACGAGATTGTGTTCTGCAGACACGTCGTGGCACGAGATTGTGTTCTGCAGACACGTCGTGGCACGAGATTGTGTTCTGCAGACACGTCGTGGCACGAGATTGTGTTCTGCAGACACGTCGTGGCACGAGATTGTGTTCTGCAGACACGTCGTGGCACGAGATTGTGTTCTGCAGACACGTCGTGGCACGAGATTGTGTTCTGCAGACACGTCGTGGCACGAGATTGTGTTCTGCAGACACGTCGTGGCACGAGATTGTGTTCTGCAGACACGTCGTGGCACGAGATTGTGTTCTGCAGACACGTCGTGGCACGAGATTGTGTTCTGCAGACACGTCGTGGCACGAGATTGTGTTCTGCAGACACGTCGTGGCACGAGATTGTGTTCTGCAGACACGTCGTGGCACGAGATTGTGTTCTGCAGACACGTCGTGGCACGAGATTGTGTTCTGCAGACACGTCGTGGCACGAGATTGTGTTCTGCAGACACGTCGTGGCACGAGATTGTGTTCTGCAGACACGTCGTGGCACGAGATTGTGTTCTGCAGACACGTCGTGGCACGAGATTGTGTTCTGCAGACACGTCGTGGCACGAGATTGTGTTCTGCAGACACGTCGTGGCACGAGATTGTGTTCTGCAGACACGTCGTGGCACGAGATTGTGTTCTGCAGACACGTCGTGGCACGAGATTGTGTTCTGCAGACACGTCGTGGCACGAGATTGTGTTCTGCAGACACGTCGTGGCACGAGATTGTGTTCTGCAGACACATCGTGGCACGAGATTGTGTTCATGGAGATAATTATAATGATATAGTTGCTGAAAATGTAATAACATTGTATCTTCTACCAACACAGGGCTCATTCTAGAGGGCGGCATGGTCTGACAATGCCTGAAGGTTATACAACTTTTCTCCAATCTCAAACTCTGTCTCAAGCTTATGATTGGTTCTGCTGAGTGTAATAGTCAGACTCAACCAATCAAATTCCTTGAACTCGAGTTTGAGATCTGAGAAGAGTTTTATAACTTCCAACCCATGACTTCGCTAAAGTGGGCCTACTTTTTGTAGTGTTTTTAAAAAAATTATTTACAATTTTCATCCAAAATGTGTCCAGTAAGATACACTGACCATTAATAAAGCACCCTTTCTATCTAATTAAGTATTTACCGTAAGATTAAAAATTATAACCTAGGATGTTGTACATAATGGTGGGGTGGAACTGTAAAAGAACTCGCTTCTCACCAATGCAACCCTGGTTCGATCCTCGGACCAGGAAGTATGTGAGATGGTACAGTGGTCACCAGATCGGACCGGTGGGTTTTCTCCGGGTACTCCGGTTTCCTCCCACACGAATGACCACATATACACTTTCATCCGCGCCAACGAGAGTGATTAATATAAGTTGTTAAAACTTGCTTCAAGGATTAATATAAGTTGTTAAAACGTGCTTCAATGATTAATATCAGTTGTTAAATCTTGCTTCAATGATTAATATCAGTTGTTAAATCTTGCTTCAATGATTAATATCAGTTGTTAAATCTTGCTTCAATGATTAATATAAGTTGTTAAAACATGCTTCAATGATTAATTTGATTCACAATCGTTGTAAAATAAATAAAGCTTAAAAAAAGAAAGATCTGTTACCAGGCAAGTTGACATATCTGTATACTCTTGTCATAGAAGTACCAGATGTGCATAAACAGAATACTGTAAGAAGTGAACAAACAGTTACAGCTTTTATTATTACATTTCGCAGATTTTCACATTATATGATATTAGTAGGTTTTCTTTTTCTTGAAGCAATATTAATATTGTTTTGCAATGTTTTATTCATAATACCGTCTTCTCCTCTTAAGTGCCCCACGTCTCTAGAAATCGTCAAATAATTCAATAACCAGAAAACCTCATATGGCTCCAAGTTTTTCAAATTGGCTCCAGTTTTTTTCAATTGGTACAGATAATACTTGAGACAGAGGGAACCATGACTATTCTATTTATTATGGATATACCACAATGTTCACTAGGGGTTTATTGTGCTGCATAGTGTAGGGAGATATGAAAGGCCCCTTTTCTCACAGTTCTTTTCCCTCATGAATGTCTAAGCTTCGGAACGCCTTAAAGGGACAACTATGGTACGTCTTAAAGGGACAACTATGGTACGTCTTAAAGGGACAACTATGGTACGTCTTAAAGGGACAACTATGGTACGTCTTAAAGGGACAACTATGGTACGTCTTAAAGGGACAACTATGGTACGTCTTAAAGGGACAACTATGGTACGTCTTAAAGGGACAACTATGATACACCTTAAAGGGACAACTATGATACGCCTTAAAGGGACAACTATGGTACGTCTTAAAGGGACAACTATGGTACGCCTTAAAGGGACAACTATGATACGCCTTAAAGGGACAACTATGGTACGCCTTAAAGGGACAACTATGGTACGCCTTAAAGGGACAACTATGGTACGTCTTAAAGGGACAACTATGATACACCTTAAAGGGACAACTATGGTACGCCATAAAGGGACAACTATGGTACGTCTTAAAGGGACAACTATGGTACACCTTAAAGGGACAACTATGATACACCTTAAAGGGACAACTATGGTACACCTTAAAGGGACAACTATGGTACACCTTAAAGGGACAACTATGGTACGTCTTAAAGGGACAACTATGATACGCCTTAAAGGGACAACTATGGTACGTCTTAAAGGGACAACTATGGTACGCCTTAAAGGGACAACTATGATACGCCTTAAAGGGACAACTATGGTACGCCTTAAAGGGACAACTATGGTACGCCTTAAAGGGACAACTATGGTACGTCTTAAAGGGACAACTATGATACACCTTAAAGGGACAACTATGATACACCTTAAAGGGACAACTATGGTACCTTAAAGGGACATTGTTTGGGACTATGGTACGCCTTAAAGGGACAACTATGGTACACCTTAAAGGGACAACTATGGTACGCCTTAAAGGGACAACTATGGTACGCCTTAAAGGGACAACTATGGTACGTCTTAAAGGGACAACTATGATATGTCTTAAAGGGACAACTATGATACACCTTAAAGGGACAACTATGGTATGTCTTAAAGGGACAACTATGGTACACCTTAAAGGGACAACTATGGTACACCTTAAAGGGACAACTATGATACATCTTAAAGGGACAACTATGATACGTCTTAAAGGGACAACTATGGTACACCTTAAAGGGACAACTATGGTACGTCTTAAAGGGACAACTATGGTACACCTTAAAGGGACAACTATGGTACGTCTTAAAGGGACAACTATGGTACACCTTAAAGGGACAACTATGGTACGTCTTAAAGGGACAACTATGGTACACCTTAAAGGGACAACTATGGTACGTCTTAAAGGGACAACTATGGTACACCTTAAAGGGACAACTATGGTACGTCTTAAAGGGACAACTATGGTACACCTTAAAGGGACAACTATGGTACGCCTTAAAGGGACAACTATGATACACCTTAAAGGGACAACTATGGTACGTCTTAAAGGGACAACTATGGTACGCCTTAAAGGGACAACTATGTTACACCTTAAAGGGACAACTATGGTACACCTTAAAGGGACAACTATGGTACACCTTAAAGGGACAACTATGTTACACCTTAAAGGGACAACTATGGTACGTCTTAAAGGGACAACTATGATATGTACGTTACTGAAACTAGGCTTTTATTGCCAACTTCAGAATGTGACCTTAAGAGTTACCCTTTGATGTTACAAGTATCTTCAATAAGATAACACAGTGAACACAAACAAGTACTACAGTTAATGGCAGTCAATTAATTGTAGCTTTTGATATGGACAGAGATCATAATATACCAGAGGGCGATTTGGCCGAAATAGGCGCTTTATTTTCCGCAACTTTGTCGAAAACAGACATCAGGGCGACATCCATTTTCACCTTATTTCTTGAGGGCATAATTGCTAATTAATGGTAATTTGTCCCACTGACATCCAGATACTTGCCGTAATCCAATAAACTTAATACCATTAATACGCATAAGCCAATCAGCGACGCCGAAGCAAACATATTTACAGGAAGTCACTTTGAAGCCGTAATCAAGTTGTAAAAAACTTGTCTTATAGGCGAGCATTGATGGTACTAAGTGTTTTATAATAGTGTGGGTGGATCATTCTTAATGACTGGTCCCTTATTTAGGCTGTCTGACTATAGGCTATAGCGCAGTGGTTAGCACGCTCGCTTATCACCAATGCAACACTGGTTCGATCCACACCAAGCATGTAAGATGGTACGGTTGTCGCCAAATCGGACAGGTGTGTTTTTCCAGCTACTCTGGTTTCATCCCACACAAATCTCTAAATCTCTATGAAAGAAAGGATTAACCCTTTCAATACTACAGGCTTCTAAATAGACTTACAAAAAGTGTAGCCGTCTAATCAGGTTCTGCACTTTTTGCCAGTAATAATTATTACTATTTTTTAGATAAAATTACCCATTTTGACAAATGAACTAGTCCAAAGGTAATTTTCTTATTCATTTATTGGTCCGAAAAATATCATGCACCAGTCCATATCAGTTACTTGGGGTTGAATGGGTTAAATATCATGCACCAGTCCATGTCAGTTACTCGGGGTTGAATGGGTTAAATATCATGCACTAGTCCATGTCAGTTACTCGGAGTTGAATGAGTTAAATATCGTGCACCAGTCCATGTCAGTTACTTGGGGTTGAATGGGTTAAATATCATGCTCCACCAGTCCATGTCAGTTACTTGGGGTTGAATGAGTTAAATATCATGCACCAGTCCATGTCATTTACTCGGGGTTGAATGAGTTAAATATCACGCACCAGTCCATGTCAGTTACTTGGGGTTGAATGGGTTAAATATCACGCACCAGTCCATCCATGTCAGTTACTTGGGGTTGAATGGGTTAAATATCATGCACCAGTCCATGTCAGTTACTCGGGGTTGAATGGATTATATATCATGCACCAGTCCATGTCAGTTACTTGGGGTTGAATGGGTTAAATATCATGCACCAGTCCATGTCAGTTACTCGGGGTTGAATGAGTTAAATATCATGCTCCACCAGTCCATGTCAGTTACTCGGGGTTGAATGAGTTAAATATCATGCACCAGTCCATGTCAGTTACTCGGGGTTGAATGAGTTAAATATCATGCTCCACCAGTCCATGTCAGTTACTCGGGGTTGAATGAGTTAAATATCATGCACCAGTCCATGTCATTTACTCGGGGTTGAATGAGTTAAATATCATGCTCCACCAGTCCATGTCAGTTACTCGGGGTTGAATGAGTTAAATATCATGCTCCACCAGTCCATGTCAGTTACTCGGGGTTGAATGAGTTAAATATCATGCTCCACCAGTCCATGTGAGTTACTCGGGGTTGAATGGGTTAAATATCATGCTCCACCAGTCCATGTCAGTTACTCAGGGTTGAATGGGTTAAAGCATCAGAAATCACAGGGACTGTCCATTTTATACTATGTATGTATGTTCCATTAATGTCAAACCCCTTGCGGGGACCTAGACATGTTTTCCTGGGCAGGCTTAGCCGACCTAAGTGGTTAACCAGTACTAAGCAATGTGTGTGAGGTGCCTTGCTCAATGACAATGATACGCTACATACGTGGCCTGACCGAGTATCGAATCCGGGACCGGTCGATTCCAAATCCGACGCTCTACCACTGAACCACGGACGCCACACCATACTAAGACTGTAACTATACTAACAATTTTGTAATAAGATGAAAATGATCAAGTAAATATAATGATGTTTCTAAAATGCTACTGATATCGAGTAGGCCGTTTCCGCAACCCACGGTAACCAACTGCTTAGTAATAGCTTACACACATTGATTGCACTTTTTTGTCCTGTGTCTAGGAACAGGATATTTGTTAGATTTCTGCGTTTGTGTCCAATTACTAAAAGCTGTTACAATATACTTACATGGTTTTAACTTGTGTAAGGACAGCAGATTACAAGTGAGGCAGAAGGAAACATGGCGGCATGTTTACACACATACCAGATGACAGTGTTCAACATGTGACAATCTTGTTATTTATACACATGTTAGAGGGAAATGCTTTGTTGATGTTTTTGTTAACTTATAGGCGATAATGTACCTCCTTACTTGTTACACACATATTATTTATTGTGAATGTAGTAGGTGGATAGATTTTTTTTTAAGGGCACCCTTTCTGGATTTATTTTTTTACGGGCACCATGTCTGGATTTTTTTTTTACGGGCACCATGTCTGGATTTTTTTTTTTACGGGCACCATTTCTGGATTATGTTTTTATGGGCACCATTTCTGGGTTAACCCCATTTATTACTCTCCATAATAGTTATGGTAGGGGTCGGTGATAGATAATTTATTCTCCCTCATTCTCACTGAATCTCACATGCTCAAAATGTGTGCTCGACTGTCACCATTGTTAAAAATACATTCATTGAGATTAGGAATTTCCTGCGAATCCCTATGGGCTTTCAAAGAGTAGGCGATGATTTCACGCAAGATTGTCTTTAAATCATTTAACCAAAAATTGTTTTCCTGTGTGAATGATTGTTTCGGTCATACGGGACGGCATATAATTTCTTAGAATGTTCCAGCATGCATGCATGACGTTTAAGCTCTTGGCTACTACATAATCCAATAAAAGCTTTCCAGCAAATTGAATTTTCTGTCATTGAATGAAACAATATCACGTGAGAAAAATGAGGATTTATTTGGAGGCCATGTTTGCCTACTCCTGGGACCTCAGACTGTGTCACTGTTGATATTGTCAAGACAGGCATTTTCTGTGGACGATATATAGACACAGTCTAATTCACCAGCTGATTTTATAAGGTCATAATTTTTGTCGCCAATGATGAGCATGGGAAGCCAATCAAGCAAATTACATTGGCAGCAAATTTATGGAATGATCTCTCCCACAGCTCATTATAGAAGTTCTGAGGAACTAGTGCTGAGGAGGTTGACTCATATTATTGATGTTACCGGAAAAAACTTTCATAAAATAACCGAAACAGGTTTTGTTAATGCAAAATCATTGAAGCTGGAATAATGTAAATGTGATGCTTTTGTCACATCGCAAAGTGACATTTGATGCACGGTGTGCTTGTTTAACAATATTGGTATTTGGTGGAATATAATTCCCTGGACATTCCATGGTTAATGTAATCCTAATGAAATATGCTCGGAAATGAGAAACATTTCTCAGAAACGAGAAACCATAGCATGACTTCATGCTGTTTACTTGTTCATTTGAGTTACAACCAGGAATATAGTGCTGGTATACCTTGAAGGCATGGCATGCAGACTCGATTTCTGTTTCATCAAATAGATCACATCATACACTGCGTTTCTGTCTCATAGATGGCTATCATAGGGCACAAAAAAAACCAACCTGTGTCTACGGATTCCCGACTGACCAGAAGGTCAGTGGTTCTGCGCAGGTGTTTGTGCCTGAACTACTGCGCGGAGGGGCAGAGTGGGTCTTCCTTCCTCCATTGTGCCTGAACTACTGCACGGAGGGGCAGAGTGGGTCTTCCTTCCTCCATTGTGCCTGAACTACTGCTCGGAGGGGCAGAGTGGGTCTTCCTTCCTCCATTGTGCCTGAACTACTGCGCGGAGGGGCAGAGTGGGTCTTCCTTCCTCCATTGTGCTTGAACTACTGCGCGGAGGGGCAGAGTGGGTCTTCCTTCCTCCATTGTGCCTGAACTACTGCGCGGAGGGGCAGAGTGGGTCTTCCTTCCTCCATTGTGCCTGAACTACTGCGCGGAGGGGGCAGAGTGGGTCTTCCTTCCTCCATTGTGCCTGAACTACTGCGCGGAGGGGCAGAGTGGGTCTTCCTTCCTCCATTGTGCCTGAACTACTGCGCGGAGGGGCAGAGTGGGTCTTCCTTCCTCCTTCACCGATAGCTGTAGAGTTGCCATATATGACCTAAACTGTTGGTGCAACTCTAAACCCCAAAAACAAACAACGACTTAACCCTTTCAACACCACAGGCCTCTAAATAGGCTTACAAAAAGTGTAGATCCAGATGAGCCGGCTCGTGACGAGCCGTCTAATCAGGATCTGCACTTTTTGCCAGTATTACTATTTTTAGAGAAAAATTACCCATTTTGATAAATGAACTAATCCAAATGTAACTTTCTTACTAATTTATTGGTCTAAAAATATGATGCACCAGTCCATCTCAGTTACTTGGTGTTGAATGGGTTAAAGCAGCATTACATCGTAATAAAGGATGTTTTGGGTAAAATATAAATACTAATGTGTGTGTGTTTACAAAAATCGAAATAGTCGCTCAGAAACGATAACATTCCAATAAATTTAAACCGTTGTATACGCGAATTTGTTTATCAACTCACGAAATGTAAGCACGCACAGTGCAGTAGTGGTAGCACATTCGCTTTAGGTGCACCCTGAGTTCGAGCTTCGCTGGAGCCGTTACGATTAAGCAAGGCATTTAAATTCCACATTGCCTCTAGAATAAGATCTTGTCAAGCTAAAATAAAATTTGTATAAACTAATGTTGATGGTAGAAAAATGTGTGTTTGCAAATAAACATGTTGATGGTAGAAAAATGTGTGTTTGCAAATAAACATGTTGATAGTAGAAAAATGTGTGTTTGCAAATAAACATGTTGATAGTAGAAAAATGTGTGTTTGTACCAGTGTAAGAAGCTTCAATAGTACACCATCTCCTTGCTTGTCTCTTGATTCATGCAATTATGTCATAGTTTTGACAGGAAATCTTGCCCTCGGCGATATATGAGATACATGTATACGTAAGAAAAGGTGTATTGTTCTTGTGTAATTGTTATTTTGACAATGAGTGACAGATTTGACTGGTAGGTATTGTTTTAATAGCTGTTCCAAGTTTTTGCTGATAAAAAACGTAACAAATACATAATGGGAAATATAATTATTCTTTTGCATTTTGTCTTCCCTTCCGTAATCCTCTGCCCTTCCATCCAATTATTGTTGGCTGCGATACTTGTGTGGAAGCGTAGCCCTGAAGCCATAGAGCTGGAAATTAATGAACATGAAATGTTTAATACAACATAGTGTATAATTATTGGCATTCATATTAATATGTTTGTTTAAACATACAACATTATTTCAACCCTTAAAATGCAATCATAGGAGGAAATCAGGTAGAGGAGGCATTCAGGGAGAGAGGAGGAAATCAGGGAGAGCATTCGGGGATAGTGGATGCAGTCAGGGAGAGAGGAGGCAGTAGGGACATAGAGGAGGCAGTCAGGGAGAGAGGAGGCAGTCAGTGAGAGAGGAAGCAGTAGGGACATAGAGGAGGCAGTCAGGGAGAGAGGAGGCAGTCAGGGAGAGAGGAGGCAGTAGGGACATAGAGGAGGCAGTCCGGATTCCTGCTGAGATGACATGACCTGGTTTTCGCCGGGCACAAACTCCCAAACCCTTCAGTTATGAGGCAAGCGCCAAGTATTCATAGCATATTACTAACATTTTGGAAGAAATCATGGCAACAAAGCAATCACTCACTCACTACAATATAGCAATCACTCACTCACTACAATATAGCAATCACTCACTCGCTACAATATAGCAATCACTCACTCGCTACAATATAGCAATCACTCACTCACTACAATATAGCAATCACTCACTCGCTACAATATAGCAATCACTCACTCACTACAATATAGCAATCACTCACTCACAACAACATAGCAATCACTCACTCACTACAACATAGCAATCACTCACTCACTACAATATACCAATCACTCACTCACTACAATATAGCAATCACTCACTCACTACAACATAGCAATCACTCACTCACTACAATATACCAATCACTCACTCACTACAATATACCAATCACTCACTCACTACAATATACCAATCACTCACTCACTACAATATAGCAATCACTCACTCACTACAATATAGCAATCACTCACTCACTACAATATAGCAATCACTCACTCGCTACAATATAGCAATCACTCACTCGCTACAATATAGCAATCACTCACTCGCTACAATATAGCAATCACTCACTCGCTACAATATAGCAATCACTCACTCACTACAATATAGCAATCACTCACTCGCTACAATATAGCAATCACTCACTCGCTACAATATAGCAATCACTCACTCACTACAATATAGCAATCACTCACTCACTCACTACAATATAGCAATCAATCACTCACTCGCTACAATATAGCAATCACTCACTCACTCACTACAATATAGCAATCACTCACTCACTACAATATAGCAATCACTCACTCACTACAATATAGCAATCACTCACTCGCTACAATATAGCAATCACTCACTCGCTACAATATAGCAATCACTCACTCGCTACAATATAGCAATCACTCACTCGCTACAATATAGCAATCACTCACTCACTACAATATAGCAATCACTCACTCGCTACAATATAGCAATCACTCACTCGCTACAATATAGCAATCACTCGCTACAATATAGCAATCACTCGCTACAATATAGCAATCACTCGCTACAATATAGCAATCACTCACTCACTACAATATAGCAATCACTCACTCACTCGCTACAATATAGCAATCACTCACTCACTACAATATAGCAATCACTCACTCACTCGCTACAATATAGCAATCAGTCACTCGCTACAATATAGCAATCACTCACTCACTCGCTACAATATAGCAATCAGTCACTCACTACAATATAGCAATCACTCACTCACTACAATATAGCAATCACTCACTCGCTACAATATAGCAATCACTCACTCGCTACAATATAGCAATCACTCACTCACTACAATATAGCAATCACTCACTCGCTACAATATAGCAATCAATCACTCACTACAATATAGCAATCACTCACTCACAACAACATAGCAATCACTCACTCACTACAACATAGCAATCACTCACTCACTACAATATACCAATCACTCACTCACTACAATATAGCAATCACTCACTCACTACAACATAGCAATCACTCACTCACTACAATATACCAATCACTCACTCACTACAATATACCAATCACTCACTCACTACAATATACCAATCACTCACTCACTACAATATAGCAATCACTCACTCACTACAATATAGCAATCACTCACTCACTACAATATAGCAATCACTCACTCGCTACAATATAGCAATCACTCACTCGCTACAATATAGCAATCACTCACTCGCTACAATATAGCAATCACTCACTCGCTACAATATAGCAATCACTCACTCACTACAATATAGCAATCACTCACTCGCTACAATATAGCAATCACTCACTCGCTACAATATAGCAATCACTCACTCACTACAATATAGCAATCACTCACTCACTCACTACAATATAGCAATCAATCACTCACTCACTACAATATAGCAATCACTAACTCACTCGCTACAATATAGCAATCACTCACTCACTACAATATAGCAATCACTCACTCACTACAATATAGCAATCACTCACTCGCTACAATATAGCAATCACTCACTCGCTACAATATAGCAATCACTCACTCACTACAATATAGCAATCACTCACTCGCTACAATATAGCAATCACTCACTCACTACAATATAGCAATCACTCACTCGCTACAATATAGCAATCACTCACTCGCTACAATATAGCAATCACTCACTCGCTACAATATAGCAATCACTCGCTACAATATAGCAATCACTCACTCGCTACAATATAGCAATCACTCACTCACTACAATATAGCAATCACTCACTCACTCGCTACAATATAGCAATCACTCACTCACTCGCTACAATATAGCAATCACTCACTCACTACAATATAGCAATCACTCACTCACTCGCTACAATATAGCAATCAGTCACTCGCTACAATATAGCAATCACTCACTCGCTACAATATAGCAATCAGTCACTCGCTACAATATAGCAATCACTCACTCACTCGCTACAATATAGCAATCACTCACTCACTCGCTACAATATAGCAATCAGTCACTCGCTACAATATAGCAATCAATCACTCGCTACAATATAGCAATCAGTCACTCACTACAATATAGCAATCACTCACTCGCTACAATATAGCAATCACTCACTCGCTACAATATAGCAATCAGTCACTCACTACAATATAGCAATCAGTCACTCACTACAATATAGCAATCAATCACTCGCTACAATATAGCAATCAGTCACTCACTACAATATAGCAATCACTCGCTACAATATAGCAATCACTCACTCACTCGCTACAATATAGCAATCACTCGCTACAATATAGCAATCACTCACTCACTCGCTACAATATAGCAATCACTCACTCGCTACAATATAGCAATCACTCACTCGCTACAATATAGCAATCACTCACTCGCTACAATATAGCAATCACTCACTCACTCGCTACAATATAGCAATCACTCACTCACTCGCTACAATATAGCAATCACTCACTCACTCGCTACAATATAGCAATCACTCACTCACTCGCTACAATATAGCAATCAGTCACTCGCTACAATATAGCAATCAGTCACTCGCTACAATATAGCAATCAGTCACTCGCTACAATATAGCAATCAGTATTATACAATATAGCAATCAGTCACTCACTACAATATAGCAATCAGTATTATACAATATAGCAATCAGTATTATACAATATAGCAATCAGTATTATACAATATAGCAATCAGTATTATGCAATATAGCAATCAGTATTATACAATATAGCAATCAGTATTATACAATATAGCAATCAGTATTATACAATATAGCAATCAGTATTATACAATATAGCAATCAGTATTATACAATATAGCAATCAGTATTATACAATATAGCAATCAGTATTATACAATATAGCAATCAGTATTATACATCCTCCAATGGAGACTGTGTCAGGCTTCTTTGTCAAGGAAAACATACAAGTAAACACATGTTTGAGGACTTCCTCTAGCTCACAACCGATGGTTACAGATTGAATCTGACTAGTCTGATAGCTAGCTACATGCGGGTAATTCAACATGAATAAAGGCTCAGCGTAACAATTAACCCATTAAACACCAAGTAACTCACATGGACTGATCCATGATATTCATAAACCAATAAATGAATCAGAAAATCACATTTGGACAAGTTCATTTATCAAAATGGGTAATTATGTCTAAAAATAGTCATATCACTGACAAAAAGTGCAGATCCTGATGAGACGGCCGGCTCATCTGGATCTACACTTTTTGTAAGCCTATTTAGAGGTCTGTGGTGTTGAAAGGGTTAAGTACAAATTTCGTGCTGTAAGTTTTACAGTGCTAAATGAAAATCGTCAAGAGAAACCATACCATTGCCATGAGAAACCATACCATTGTTTTTTTTGTTTTTGTTCTAATTTCCTTGAAGTTAATAATTGGTAGTCGCATTGTCAAGCTTACTGGTGTCACATTATTTTCTCACCTTCTTAAGAGCTGGATGCCAGCTGAATGAGGTTGTCCCTCTCTAATGTCTTTATGATTCCCAGGAGGAACATTCCAGGAACATTGATATTGTTTTTATCATTTTCTACCTGTTTTCTTTATCTACTTGATAGTGGAACAGCATTTTCCTGTTCTTCTGCACATTCTTGCACATGATTATCAGCCTTGTTTATCAGATAATGGGACTTGGCTATATGCTTTAACATGGACGGCTAATTGATCTATTGCAACTGTCAATCAAACTTTCATTTTACCAGAAAAACCTAATTACATCTGAGACATGTATCTACCTACCATTTTTTAAGTCCACTACTAATAAATAATAATACTAACAAATTGCTATAATAGCAACTTTCATTCATAGGGGTAATTACCTTAAGTTTTCGTTGTAAGTGTTTTAAAACAATTCATAATTTTAATATAGACATTTTACAGCATCACAAGCGTTAAATATGTGATGTTGTGATGGATCTGTCATATGTCATGATGTAATATGTCCAATAATAGCAGTCAATTATTCCATAATTTTTCATGTAATTTTTGGCGATCACAATTTCAAGCCAAGATTTGTAATTTACCTTATCAATTTGAAGCCAAGATTTGTAATTTACCTATCAATTTGAAGCCAATATTTGTAATTTACCTATCAATTTGAAGCCAATATTTGTAATTTACCATATCAATTTGAAGCCAAGATTTGTAATTTACCTATAAATTTGAAGCCACATTTTGATCAGCTGCTGTGAGCTACACTGGAGTTTCTCCAGTCTGTAATGGACAAGGAGGAATGAATGTGTGCTGAGAAAGTCTGTAGTGATACTATGAAGAGGGGCAATTGTTCTGGCATTGATTGCTAATTGTGCATCACCTTCAACAACACTTGTGACATATTGTTCTATGTTTATTACTGTTGTGTCTCTCAGACAAGTGTCAGAATAACATTGTGGCCATAGTTTAGAATCTCATGCATGCAAACAATTAACCCTTAACCTGCCAAATTAATTGGACGGAATGTGCAAGGAACATATATCCAGATCAGCTGCAGCTGTTTGCTATTCAGACAAGTGTTTCTAGCTCCACTATCCGAATAGCAAACAGCATAGAGCCTTCTATGCCTTCTGATCTGGCTCTATGCTGTTTGCTATTCAGACAAGTGTTTCTAGCTCCACTATCCGAATAGCAAACAGTATAGAGCCTTCTTTGCCATCTGATCTGGCTCAATGCTGTTTGCAAAAGCGACTAGTTGTGATTGGCAGGTTACAGGTTAGCTCATTTCGTGTTCTACAGTCATTGTGTAGTTTCTCAGATTCTCTGCAGTGATTCTTGTCTAATTAATTCATTAATTTGTGATTTGATTTGAACTTGGATTCCAAATATTGCGTCTTGAACAGCAGTCGTGTAGCTTGATCGTCATGGTGCGGTGATCACAATGTCAATGGTATTAACCCTTTCAACACTACAGGCCTCTAAATAGACTTACAAAAAGTGTAGATCCAGATGAGCCGGCTCATGACTAGCCGTCTCATCAGGATCTGCACTTTTTGCCAGTAATATTACTATTTTTAGATAAAATTACCCATTTTGATAAATGAACTGGTCCAAAGGTAAGTTTTCTTATTAATTTATTGGTCTAAAAATATCATGCACCAGTCCATGTCAGTTACTTGGTGTTGAATGGTATTAATATGAAAAGTCTCTTCTCAGGTTGTGGTAGAGTTGTCAGTTTTGTTATTGCCATGCAATGTTGCCTTATTTGGTGCGATTTCAAAACCTTGATTCTATGTCATTATAGTTAGGCGGATATAATAAATAATAATATTATTATAATATTATGGCATCTATGTCATTATAGTTAGGCGGATATAATAAATAATAATATTATTATAATATTATGGCATCTATGTCATTATAGTTAGGCGGATATAATAAATAATAATATTATTATAATATTATGGCACTTTTATTTTTTTATTATTTATTTAAGTTTATTTAACGTCGCTACCGGTTGCTCATTTGAGCGGCGGGCAGTTTACCTAACGCCACCTTTTCCTGGACAGTCTCCAGCGATTAATCAGTACTTGGTGCACCAAACTCCGTAAGAAACTGCCAACTTTTTCATATAAATGAGACGTGGACTGAGCGGGGCTCGAACCCGTGACCATCAGTGATGATAGGTTACAGCGGTATATAAGTCAGCGGTCTGTGCCGTCTGATCTGGCTCTATGCTGTATGCAAACGTGACTTTAGTAGTGATTGGCGGGTTACAGGTTAATACAATCGTGTTTTATAAAATAGCAGTTATTGTGTGTTTAAGCTGTATTTCAGTAGTGCTGCATCTATTAAAATGCTAATTCAATTTTATTTAACCTAGATGAAGTCGGAACTGTCAATTAACCCTTTCAACACCACATACCTCTAAATAGGCTTACAAAAAGTGTAGATCCAGATGAGCCGGTTCGTCACGAACCGTCTCATCAGGATCTGCACTTTTTGCCAGTAATATTACTATTTTTAGACAAAATTACCCATTTTGATAAATGAACTAGTCCAAATGTAATGTTCTTATTAATTTATTGGTCTAAAAGTGTCATGGACCAGTCCATGTCAGTTGCTTGGCTAGTATGGGTAAAGTTGATAGATGAGTTGAGGCCTCCGTGTCACAGGAATGCAAATATTGCAGTTTGTGGCTGAATCCAATTCACCTGCATGTTGTGTATGTAAATCATGGATAAATAAAGAGCACTGGCTCAATCTCCAATGTGAATTTAAACAGATCGGTTTGCCCCGTAAGTTGTATTTATCTTGCATAGTGTGACAGTTAGACAATGCATGATATATGTTTCCAAGTTCTGAAGCCAAAAGTGTTAGTAAAAATTAAGTCAGAAAATTTCGGGTCTGTATCAATTCAAGTGTACCAAAATGACAGGTTTTGCTCTGCATTATGGGTGCAGGTTTTGCTCTGCATTATGGGTGACAGGTTTTGCTCTGCATTATGGGTGACGTTAATCCATCAAAATGACATTTATTATTACACATCCATATAAGAGTGGAATAAAAGTGGAAATAAGAGATATATGACAATTTAAAGGTATATAAACCAGGCAAGTGTAAAACGGCAGTTTTTAGTATTAACCAAGAAATGGATACTGCTCAAATATAGCTGTGTATACAGCGAGGTTGAATACATTATCAAAGAAAATTGTCACCGCTCATAAATATTAGTTTTAAGCCATTTCTCCTCTAGCTAGTGAGGTAATAACATTTTAACAATGGTTGTCTAAAGTCGTACATAAAATACTGTAGGTCATGTTAGACATACAATACTGTAGGTCATGTTAGACATACAATACTGTAGGTCATGTTAGACATACAATACTGTAGGTCATGTTAGACATACTGTAGGTTAATGTTAGACATACAATACTGTAGGTCATGTTAGACATACAATACTGTAGGTCATGTTAGACATACAATACTGTAGGTCATGTTAGACATACTGTAGGTTAATGTTAGACATACAATACTGTAGGTCATGTTAGACATACAATACTGTAGGTCATGTTAGACATACAATACTGTAGGTCATGTTAGACATACTGTAGGTTAATGTTAGACATACAATACTGTAGGTCATGTTAGACATACAATACTGTAGGTCATGTTAGACATACAATACTGTAGGTCATGTTAGACATACTGTAGGTTAATGTTAGACATACAATACTGTAGGTCATGTTAGACATACAATACTGTAGGTCATGTTAGACATACAATACTGTAGGTCATGTTAGACATACTGTAGGTTAATGTTAGACATACAATACTGTAGGTCATGTTAGACATACAATACTGTAGGTCATGTTAGACATACAATACTGTAGGTCATGTTAGACATACAATACTGTAGGTCATGTTAGACATACATACTGTAGGTCATGTTAGACATACTGTAGGTCATGTTAGACATACAATACTGTAGGTCATGTTAGATATACTGTAGGTCATGTTAGACATACAATACTGTAGGTCATGTTAGACATACTGTAGGTTAATGTTAGACATACATACTGTAGGTCATGTTAGACATACAATACTGTAGGTCATGTTAGACATACTGTAGGTATGTTAGACATACAATACTGTAGGTCATGTTAGACATACTGTAGGTTATGTTAGACATACTGTAGGTTAATGTTAGACATACAATACTGTAGGTCATGTTAGACATACAATACTGTAGGTCATGTTAGACATACAATACTGTAGGTCATGTTAGACATACAATACTGTAGGTCATGTTAGACATACAATACTGTAGGTCATGTTAGACATACAATACTGTAGGTCATGTTAGACATACTGTAGGTCATGTTAGACATACTGTAGGTTAATGTTAGACATACAATACTGTAGGTCATGTTAGACATACAATACTGTAGGTCATGTTAGACATACTGTAGGTTATGTTAGACATACTGTAGGTTAATGTTAGACATACTGTAGGTCATGTTAGACATACTGTAGGTCATGTTAGACATACTGTAGGTTAATGTTAGACATACAATACTGTAGGTTAATGTTAGACATACAATACTGTAGGTTAATGTTAGACATACAATACTGTAGGTTAATGTTAGACATACAATACTGTAGGTCATGTTAGACATACTGTAGGTTAATGTTAGACATACAATACTGTAGGTCATGTTAGACATACAATACTGTAGGTTAATGTTAGACATACAATACTGTAGGTTAATGTTAGACATACAATACTGTAGGTTAATGTTAGACATACAATACTGTAGGTTAATGTTAGATATACAATACTGTAGGTCGTGTTAGACATACTGTAGGTTAATGTTAGATATACAATACTGTAGGTCGTGTTAGACATAAATAATGTAGATTGTGTTAGACATAAATAATGTAGATTGTGTTAGACATAAACAGTGTAGGTCGTGTTAGACATACAATAATGTAGGTCATGTTAGACATAAATAATGTAGATTGTGTTAGACATAAAACAGTGTAGGTCGTGTTAGACATACAATATTGTAGGTCATGTTAGACATAAATAATGTAGATTGTGTTAGACATAAAACATTGTAGGTCGTGTTAGACATGTCTTTTCAAGAGTCGTATTTTCACATGTAGTTTTCACATATTTCTCACAATTACATTTCAGTAGCCATAATGAAAACATATGTTGAAAATAGTAGCATGTTCCCGAATTCATGACTTCACAATTATAATATTACAGGCACTGCAGAAAATAGATCTGTGTACAGGAATGTACAGAACGAGTGTACATGCATTATTCCCCCAGGAAATGGTTAAATACGAGCATGTGACCGAGCATGTGACCTGTCACCTTATCAAACCAGAAAATATGATATAAAATCTGCAAACATTGGTTATATCATACTGGAAAAGATAGCATATTAACCGGTGGTAGACAGTATTGTGGTAGGCAAATAATTAAGTAATCACTTTGAAAGGTCTTGTTGTTTTGAGATATTTATGTAAATTAGCGAAAACAAATTGAATTTACATATTTACAAAATGCATGACAAATTTATTGTTTTAACACAAACCCTGGTTTACGTATAGACAAAAGGAAAATTGTTTTTTTGTTTGAATTTACATATTTACAAAATGCATGACAAATTTATTGTTTTAACACAAACCCTGAGACTGACTGATTGCTTCACAATAACATCCTGCGCTTTATGTATGTACGGTTGGTTATATAAAATGCCATATCTCTGTATATAACAAGGACAAGTGTGGCGTCCGTGGTCCAGTGGTAGAGTGTCGGATTTGGAATCGAACGGTCCCGGGTTTGATACTCAGTCAGGCCACGTATGTAGTGTCATTGAGAAAGGCACCTCACACACATTGCTTAGTACTGGTTAATTGCTTAGGTCGGCTGAGCCTGCCCAGGAAAACATGTCCAAGTCCCTGCGAGGGGTTTGACAGGAACATACATACATAGGACAATAATTTAGAAACTAAATCATTATTATAAATCATTATTTGTGTTGGATGATGAGTCATGAATTAGAATTTTATTTATAATTATGTTATGAATTTAATACTTATATCTTGTCTATATAATTTAATACTTATCTCTTGTCTATATAATTTAATACTTATCTCTTGTCTATATAATTTAATACTTATCTCTTGTCTATATAATTTAATACTTATATCTTGTCTATATAATTTAATACTTATCTCTTGTCTATATAATTTAATACTTATCTCTTGTCTATATAATTTAATACTTATCTCTTGTCTATATAATTTAATACTTATCTCTTGTCTATATAATTTAATACTTATCTCTTGTCTATATAATTTAATACTTATATCTTGTCTATATAATTTAATACTTATCTCTTGTCTATATAATTTAATACTTATATCTTGTCTATATAATTTAATACTTATCTCTTGTCTATATAATTTAATACTTATCTCTTGTCTATATAATTTAATACTTATCTCTTGTCTATATAATTTAATACTTATATCTTGTCTATATAATTTAATACTTATATCTTGTCTATATAATTTAATACTTATCTCTTGTCTATATAATTTAATACTTATATCTTGTCTATATAATTTAATACTTATCTCTTGTCTATATAATTTAATACTTATATCTTGTCTATATAATTTAATACTTATCTCTTGTCTATATAATTTAATACTTATCTCTTGTCTATATAATTTAATACTTATCTCTTGTCTATATAATTTAATACTTATATCTTGTCTATATAATTTAATACTTATCTCTTGTCTATATAATTTAATACTTATCTCTTGTCTATATAATTTAATACTTATCTCTTGTCTATATAATTTAATACTTATCTCTTGTCTATATAATTTAATACTTATCTCTTGTCTATATAATTTAATACTTATCTCTTGTCTATATAATTTAATACTTATCTCTTGTCTATATAATTTAATACTTATCTCTTGTCTATATAATTTAATACTTATCTCTTGTCTATATATTTTCAGGTAAGAATCGTTTCAGTTGAAAGAAAGGAACATAACTAATTTCATCGACAGATAAGTACAACAAACTAAATATTTAATACATCAACAGGATAAAAAAGAAGTCGGTGAAACAAATTTGTTTAAACATGCACTTAAAATCAACAATACCCTGATGTCATCGTCGTCATCGTCGTTTGTGACGGCATTTGCATCGACATCATCATAATCATCATCCATCAAATCGAAAACATTGGCAGCAACATCAGCATCATCAGCATCATCATCAGTATCATCATCATCATCAGTATCATCATCATCATCAGTATCATCATCATCATCAGTATCATCATCATCAGTATCATCATCATCAGTATCATCATCATCATCAGTATTGTCATCATCATCAGTATCATCATCAGTATCATCATCAGTATCATCATCATCATCAGTATCATCATCATCAGTATCATCATCATCAGTATCATCATCATCATCAGTATCATCATCATCAGTATCATCAGTATCATCAGTATCATCATCATCATCATCAGTATCATCATCAACATCATCAGTATCATCATCATCATCATCAGTATCATCAGTATCATCATCATCAGTATCATCATCATCATCATCATCAGTATCATCATTCATCAGTATCATCATCATCATCATCAGTATCATCATCAAACTATACATAAAATAAATAAGTCATCCCATTTGGTACACTACAGGTTTTTCTGTTTTGCATTTAGTTTTATCTTTGGACAGATTGATGTGGAGGTTGTTTGTTGAGCAGTATAGAGAGAGAGGGAGATAGAGAGAGAGGGACAAGATTTGATGGAGCATCAATCGTAGTAGAGTGTGTCGCTTCTTGTCCATCCACCTCATTAGCAACTAGATCTCTCTGCCATGTGGGCCAGCATTCATTAAGCCAACAAATTAGGACTGAGGACATGGGGGTCCCCTGTACTTTGATCACTGGTAGCTTCTCTCCTTACCTAATGATGCGTGCAGGCTGATTCAAGTGGTTTGCTTTTAAATCTATCACCCTTCCTTCAGATAGATTGGATTATTGTGTAGTATACAGTTTGTCACTATTTGTGGACCTTTGAAGTTGCAGCATATGATAGTATGCTCTTTGTTGAAACAGAAGTCAGTAAGCTAGATCGTATACAGTCAAGTGAAAGTGCTCATGTTTATTTTGGAATTGAGGTCTATTGGTGTGGTGGTAGTTGGTGTGGTGGTAGCGGGTTTTGGTGGTAGCGGGCATTGTAACAATTTTATGTCACCAGTTTCTGTAGCTTAAACAATTTTATGTCACCAGTTTCTGTAGCTTAAACAATTTTATGTCACCAGTATAGTAGTAAATCTGGCTCTTCACAAACAATACTAGATAATTTAAATAATTTTATGTCACCAGTATAGTAGTAAATCCGGGCTCTTTATAAACAATACTAGATAATTTAGTTTGATTAATTAACTCTTAATTGAGTGTTGCGGTTGGGGCAAAGAAGTGACAACGTATTTTCAGCTAGGCCATTACAATTAATGTCTGTACATTTCTATTCAGATGGGAGAACAATTTGTAGAGGTATTCTAAATTCACTGACATTAATATGAAGATATTTCTTATACCAAGTACTTCTACTTCCATCTCAAAGCAATGGCATTGGTACCCGTGCTGTTCAATGGGAAAAGGGCTTGTATAGGTGATCAATACATTTGTATGATTAGTGTTTATTCAGTAATTTATATTTTGAAGTAAATGGTGTAATGTTGGGTAATTGAAGCTACTTGCCAACCCAATTAATAGAATGTATTTGTGTATAAAGGCTTCGTTCAATACAGACATGGTCACATTTCAATAGATGAAAGACCAGCAAGGTCATAAAGGGAGGTAAACCACTTTAAAAAAAAAAGTATAAACTTTATTTATTTTTACAGCAATTTGCGAAACAAGCTTTGATAATTTAAATGAATCCACTCTCGTTGGCGCGGATATATGTTGTCCTTCATGTTGGAGAAAAAATTAACATAAAAGGGGCCTGAAAAAGTGGTCTCATAGTACAAGTGATCTCTTAATACAAGTGGTCTCTTAACCCATTCAACACCCAATAACTAACATGGACTGGTGCATGATATTTTCAGACCAATAAATTAATAAGAAAATTACATTTGGACCAGTTCATTTATCAAAATGGGTAATTTTTGTCTAAAAATAGTAATATTACTGACAAAAAGTGCAGATCCTGATGATGAGCCGGCTCATCTGGATCTACACTTTTTGTAAGTCTATTGAGAGGTTTGTGGTGTTGAGAGGGTTAAATAGACGTGGTTCTTCGAGCTAGTTAGACTGTATTTCTGTATCACCTGTGTTGAGAGGGTTAAATAGACGTGGTTCTTCGAGCTAGTTAGACTGTATTTCCGTATCACCTGTGTTGAGAGGGTTAAATAGACGTGGTTCTTCGAGCTAGTTAGACTGTATTTCTGTATCACCTGTGTTGAGAGGGTTAAATAGACGTGGTTCTTCGAGCTAGTTAGACTGTATTTCCGTATCACCTGTGTTGAGAGGGTTAAATAGACGTGGTTCTTCGAGCTAGTTAGACTGTATTTCTGTATCACCTGTGTTGAGATTACTGACAGAAGAAGCTTCAAAAATCGGCCTTGAAAAAAACCACCATTTGCAAATGAACATTGTAATCAGTGTGCGTACCGGATAAGCACACACGAAGTGCACACTTATGTATTCAATAGTCACTTAGCGTACCATGAAGTGATAACAGGCTGCTGTACTGTAGATGTGATTGAATACGGTGATATTTACATTTATCACAATATACGTTGCACATTCTGATGTAATTTTAATGACGAGCGTTACTAAAGTAGCAGATAGTAACGAGGAATTTATTAAAATTTTTAGCGAAATCTCACTGGATAGATGGTTATCTTTCCAACAGGAACATGTTAAAAGCTACTTTGAACAACTGGACAAGTTTTTATAGAGTACAAAATGATTTACGTCTGATAATACAAGAAGCATCATGGCAAGATAAGAAGACACTTATTGCAAACATGGTCTACAGTCTTTAATTGACGATATTTGTAAAATGCTCCCATTAAAGATTACATCACAAAAGAGTGTAATTTCAGTGTTTGATTGATCGTTTAAAACGCATAGTATAACTATTGCAACTACTCATCCCTTTTCTCTGCACAATTCTAACTGGCATTATACTTAAACAAATGCATCTTTGCTTGTCAATATTATGAATGGCGTTCAGGTATTGCCAGATTGTATTTCTCGACTTCAAAGAGCTAGGCGTTGATTATAGTTGTACCTTACCTAAAATAGAGTTTAGAGATTAATTAGAGGCCGAAACTCACCGTCAGTGAGTGCACAACCATTTTAATGCTGTACAGAGCTCATTCTTTTTTTTTTTTAATTTTTATTTTTTAAATAATTTTTATTCAAATAATTGTTTTAATATAATTTGTTTTCTCGCTTTGCAGACAAAATGTTCTTCAGTAAGATACACTGGCCACTGTAAAGCACTCCTATTCACATATTGTATATAATGGTCATATTCTGTATTTTAACCCTATTATATTTAAATTTATTAAATAATTACCATTAAATGACACAATCGTGCGATTTCTCCCAAAAATGTGGGTCTAGCTAGCTTGAGCTCTTCTGTAGGCGAAATGAGATTGGAATTTAATGAAATGTCACAAGCCCTACTTTTTAGCAGAAATAAGACAAATATTACACATTTGTTATTCGTTCATTTCGCCTACAGCGATTAACGGTTAAGAACTATTGTAATATGAGGTTTAATTATTGTGTACTTTTAAAATTTATAATTTGTAATATTTGGGCAGTAGGCTTTAACACTGTGGGGCCTCCCGTCGCTGTGTGGTTACGATCGTTGACGGCAAATCACTTGCCTCTCACAGCCTTAGGTTTGAATCCCACTGGTGGTGTAGAATTCTTTTATATGAGGAAGCTATCCAGCTAGTCGGTGGTTCTACCCGGGTGCCCGTGTCCGGGGTCTTCCTCCACAAATAATAGATGGAGAATGACCTAAGCAGTGGAAGCAACTTTAAACCGTAAATACACCCAAACATTAACACTGTGATGGCTTGGCCGGGGACCATGTTTACAATAGTATTAGAAATTGTGACCTTCCATAATATGATCAAAACTTTAGAGATGTTTTGTAGTTTAACCCATTCAACACCAAGTAACTGACATGGACTGGTCCATGATATTTTTAGACCAATAAATTATTAACAAAATTACATTTGGATCAGTTCATTTATCAAAATGGGTAATTTTTTCTCTCTAAAAATAGTTATATTACTTGAAAAAAGTGCAGATCCTGATGAGACGGCTCGTCACGAGCCGGCTCATCTGGATCTACACTTTTTTGTAAGCCAATTTAGAGGTCTGTGGTGTTGAAAGGGTTAAATGCCAAATAAAGTCAATTAGCAAACATTTAGTATATGTAACATCACTCTCTAATTTCTTAATTGGTCATTAGGTAAGGTTTGCACTTTGGTATTTGCTGTAAAAATGTGTGTTTAATCTTTTTAAATGATCTTGCTTTTAGATTTATTCACTTTAAATTGGGTAATTCATATACACTCGGTTATCAGATAGTGTCACTATAATCCAGCCATACCCCATTATTTCTTTCAGTCAAATCTTTACTATTGTGTTCACTCGATTATGTTGGGCCAATATCCCAAAAAAAGTGAAAGTCGCATATAGATTAAAGAGGAACGTGTAATACATTAGAGCACATTGCCACTTTTGGAATGTATTGATGGTTCGGTTTTTAAAGATAACCCATAATCCACGCATATTTTGTATAGCCGAGACTTGGGCGATGTTTGCTTATGAGATTCTCATTTAAGTTCCTACCTTATATACTTGATGGCCCAAAGGCCGTGTATATAGAAAACGTCTTGCAGATATCAAAATATTGATATTCCTTAAAACCATTTTATTTGTGGTAACTTAAGGAATTCCATTGTATGTACTTTATCACAGGTTATTGATAGATTGATCCTTAAAATAACTGTGTTATTACAGTAATTGTGGATCACTACTGTCCTACGGATTATTCGAAATCTAATAGTGAAAATGTACATGAATAATGCAGATAATTTTACATGAGAAATGGTGGTGGGTGGGGTACAAGTCTCTTGAAACAAACTAACCATACTTGTTTTAGCATCTTATGTCATTCTTCTACCTTCAATCCTGCCATTTCTCCGGCATTACATTGACAATACTTGCCGGAATTGGTGTCGAAATCTCTGGCATTGCATTCACATTGGCTTGCAGGAATTGGTGTCGAAACCTCCGGCATTACATTGACACTACTTGCCGGAATTGGTGTCGAAATCTCTGGCATTGCATTCACATTGGCTTGCAGGAATTGGTGTCGAAATCTCCGGCATTACACGAAATCTCTGGCATTGCATTCACATTGGCTTGCAGGAATTGGTGTTGAAAACTCCGGCATTACATTGACACTACTTGCCGGAATTGGTGTCGAAATCTCTGGCATTGCATTCACATTGGCTTGCAGGAATTGGTGACGAAAGCTCCGGCATTACATTGACACTACTTGCCGGAATTGGTGTCGAAATCTCTGGCATTGCATTCACATTGGCTTGCAGGAATTGGTGTCAAAATCTCTGGCATTCCTTTGACATTGGCTTGAAGGAATTGGTGTCGAAATCTCTTGCATTCCTTTGACATTGGCTTGCAGAAATTGGTGTCGAAATCTCTGGCATTCCTTTGACATTGGCTTGAAGGAATTGGTGTCGAAATCTCTGGCATTCCTTTGACATTGGCTTGAAGGAATTGGTGTCGAAATCTCTTGCATTCCTTTGACATTGGCTTGCAGAAATTGGTGTCGAAATCTCTGGCATTCCTTTGACATTGGCTTGAAGGAATTGGTGTCGAAATCTCTGGCATTCCTTTGACATTGGCTTGAAGGAATTGGTGTCGAAATCTCTTGCATTCCTTTGACATTGGCTTGCAGAAATTGGTGTCGAAATCTCTGGCATTCCTTTGACATTGGCTTGAAGGAATTGGTGTCGAAATCTCTGGCATTCCTTTGACATTGGCTTGAAGGAATTGGTGTCGAAATCTCTTGCATTCCTTTGACATTGGCTTGCAGAAATTGGTGTCGAAATCTCTGGCATTCCTTTGACATTGGCTTGCAGGAATTGGTGTCGAAATCTCTGGCATTCCTTTGACATTGGCTTGAAGGAATTGGTGTCGAAATCTCTGGCATTCCTTTGACATTGGCTTGAAGGAATTGGTGTTGAAATATCTGGCATTCCTTTGACATTGGCTTGATGGAATTGGTGTCGAAATCTCTGGCATTCCTTTGACATTGGCTTGATGGAATTGGTGTTGAAATCTCTGGCATTCCTTTGACATTGGCTTGAAGGAATTGATGTCGAAATCTCTGGCATTCGAAAAAGATGCAGGCCAAACAAAATTTGCTATTTTCATTTTTAGCATCATTACCAGGTATCATTCTAGAGGGTGATGTGGGCGAAATTGTCGCCCTAGGGACCCTGACTTCGCCCTCTGAGGGCCCCACTTCTCCCTAAAAATATTTTTTGGTTTTTACGATTTTCAAACAAATTTTTGTCTAGTACGATACACTGGCCCGTTATAAAGCACTCCTTCTATTCAAATGTTGTATTTAATGGTTGTACTATGCATTTTAACCCTATTTTGCAGAAGTATATTAAAGAACACCATTTAAGGAAGCGATTACGCGCTTTCTCACTTCTCCCAAAAATTCTGACCTAGAATGAACCCTGTCATTACTGCGTGGGTTTAAAGTTTAAAATTACAACGATTGTGAGCAAGTTTTAACAACTTATATTAATCACTCTCGTGCGTAAATGTGGTCATTCGTGTGGGAGGAAACCGGAGTACCCGGAGAAAACCCACCTGTCCGATCCTGCGACCACCGTACCATCTCACATACTTCATGGTCCGAGGATCGAACCCGGGTAGCATTGGTGAGAAGCAAGCCTGCTAACCACTGCGCCAATGGGACCTTTGGTAACATATCTAATGCCAATGTAATGTGTATCTAAGTGTTTGTAAAATAACAATATTTGAGTAACGTATCTAATGCCTGTAATTTATTATAGTCTAGACTAAAACTTCGAAAATGTAACAAATTTTTCTTCATATTTATTGTAGCCTATTATTGATTGAAAGACGGATCTGTAGTCCAGTGGTAACATGCTGGACTGGTAATCCAGGGATCGCAGGTTCGATCCCCCGTCTGACCAAAATAAAATTAACAGTCTTTCAGATGGGACGTTAAACCGAGGTCTCGTGTCGGTGCTTTACACTGTGCACGTAAAAGAACCAGAGGAGACTCTGGAATGGGTCTCTGTCTGTATCATGCACTATCCTCCAAAATCTAAAATAACTAATCTCTTCAGGAGGCGTCGCTCATATTGGCAACCGGTAGCGACGATAAATAAACGTAAAAACACATTGATTGAAAACAATTTGTTATTGCATTTGCAAGAGGCTAGAGGTTAGAATTGTGATATGATTGTTTATGGTTGACAATCTAGATAATGTCATACTACAGCAATGACTGGTCAATAAGTCATGCAGAAAGCTAAGCATTGAACAGATAATAACCAATAGTTCTGATTAATTACCCAGTGCTCTCTCGGTTAGATCATTTATATTTCAGTAGAAGTTTCAACTTGGCTGAACTTTGAACAGGTGTAAATAAATATGTGGGTACAAAATAAATAGTTGTATGTTTTCTCTAGCAAGCCCTGGGTGGTGAGTGTGAGTAACAAATGAATTATAATATATTTGGGGTATTTTTGAAGTGGGCTCTGCAGTGAGAAAGTAGTGAATCATGACCAGAATGTTTATGTTAAATCCGGCATATTGTTCCTGTCTTATCAATGCTGATGTTGTGCTGCTGTCATTTACTGCATTCAACTAATTCTCATGTGAATACAGTCAAACCTGTGTTAGTGGTCACCTGTGTTATAGGCTACACAGTCAAACCTGTGTTAGTGGTCACCTGTGTTAGTGGTCACCTATATTATAAATCAAACTGATGGTGGTCACCTTTATTATTGGCTACAGTCAAACCTTTGTTAGTAGCAACCTGTATGAAAAGTCAAATCTGTGTTAGTAGCAACCTGTATGAAAAGTCAAACCTGTGTTAGTAGCAACCTGTATGAAAAGTCAAACCTGTGTTAGTAGCAACCTGTATGAAAAGTCAAACCTGTGTTAGTAGCAACCTGTATGAAATGTCAAACCTGTGTTTGTAGCAACCTGTATGAAAAGTCAAACCTGTGTTGTTAGTAGCAACCTGTATGAAATGTCAAACATGTGTTAGTAGCAACCTGTATGAAAAGTCAAACCTGTGTTGTTAGTAGCAACCTGTATGAAAAGTCAAACCTGTGTTGTTAGTAGCAACCTGTATGAAAAGTCAAATCTGTGTTAGTAGCAACCTGTATGAAAAGTCAAACCTGTGTTAGTAGCAACCTGTATGAAAAGTCAAACCTGTGTTAGTGGTTCTTAAGATTCAAACTAATTTAAGCTTAGGCTAAAATCTGTTTCATATCACTCTAGTGTTTATATGATGTGACTAGGACTCAAGTAGGCCGTAAAACCACTATCTAGCCATTCAGCCAATGCTATCGAGAGTGAGGGTTCATTTCGAAACTCATACTTTACAATGAACCCTCGCCATTATGATGTATCTATAATATTTAATGTGAAAAACAT
Organism: Archivesica marissinica; assembly: GCA_014843695.1. Taxonomy (NCBI): domain Eukaryota; kingdom Metazoa; phylum Mollusca; class Bivalvia; order Venerida; family Vesicomyidae; genus Archivesica; species Archivesica marissinica. The sequence goes on from CM026391.1 coordinate 446,156, forward strand.
ACAATTAATATATTCCTGGTGGGGCTTCTGTCATGTTGTATACCCTGAACGGACAGACGCTTCAATTTTGCAGTGCAACTTGTGGTAGTAATACGACGACACAAACAGCTTGATTGTTACAGTTTTATTGTACTGCATGGTTAGTATTCCGCCAGGCTGAGTATAACAGCAGCAGGTGTTAGATGACTTTCTAATTCTTTTACAATCGTGGCTTGTACTATAGGCCATACATCAAGCTTATCTCTGGCTACATCTTCCATAGCTTTGTTGTCTCTTTCACATACTACACAATTACATCTTAACATCGGTTTTCCTGTAGCAAAGATGATTTGCCTCCCTCATATTTCTCCTAGTATAAAGAACTTCCTGGGGGTAAGATTATATTTACAACCAAGATATTGAAGTTGTCTCCCTGACATGTGGACCTGAATCTTTATCTTGGCTGTATTTGTGTCCACCTCCTCAATGAGTAGGGAGACATATTGAATTTGTACTTTCTGTCTGTCCATCAGTTCAGGCATACATTTGGGGATTAGGGAATAACTAATAAGTCATTAGGGTTAGGAGCTTAGTAATTATCGCCCTTTATAGCCCTTTATAGACACTTACTAGACCCTGTGTCTCGGGACTTAACTAGACCCTGTGTCTTGGGACTTAACTAGACCCTGTGTCTCGGGACTTAACTAGACCCTGTGTCTCGGGACTTAACTAGACCCTGTGTCTCGGGACTTAACTAGATCCTGTGTCTTGGGACTTAACTAGACCCTGTGTCTCGGGACTTAACTAAACCCTGTGTCTCGGGACTTAACTAGACATTGTGTCTCAGGACTTAACTAGACCCTGTGTCTCGGGACTTAACTAGACACTGTGTTTCGGGACTTACTAGACACTGTGTTATAGGTTTATTAATCCGTTATAGATATTTTTAATCCATTTGTTCCAACTCGATAATTGATGACCTTATATTGAAATAACCGAAATGGTGTAACAAAAGCATACACTGTCCTAGTTCTGTCTGTAAACTGAACTTGCCAATGACATTTCAGCAAATCCAATTTATTGTTGTGCATCGGTGCATATTTCTATGATTTGACATAATTTACAGTGCTTAATTATTTGTTTGATCTTTGGTTCGGAATGGTTTCCATATCAACCTGTCTTATTGTATTGCATCTATGTATATGTTTGTTGTATTTTCACATGGGCCTCTGGCTTACTGAATTTCAAAATAAACTATCTATCTATATGTGGTCTAAGCACAATACCACTGATTTAGGATCTTAAGTAGGGGGGAGTCTTATAGTCGAGATCGTCTTATAGGCGAGTAAATAGAGTATATACTGTATCAGGGTTCATTCTATGTCAGAATTTTTGGGAGAAGTGAGAAAGCGCGTGATCGCTTCCTTAAATGGTGTTCTTTAATATACTTCTGCAAAATAGGGTTAATTTGCACAGTAAACCATTAAATACAACATTTGAGTGCTTTATAATGGGCCAGTGTATCTTACTAGATAACATTTTGTTTGAAAATCTTTTTTAGGGAGAAGTGGGGTCCCCAGAGGGCGAAGTCAGGGTCCCTAGGGCGACAATTTCGCCCTCTAGAATGATCCCTGCA
>CM026391.1:452770-561741 GCA_014843695.1 Archivesica marissinica
TAGGAGAAGTTTAGGATATAAATGGAAGAAGTTTAGGGTATAAATGGAAGAAGTTTAGGATATATGTGGGAGAAGTTTAGGATATAAATGGAAGAAGTTTAGGATATAAATGGAAGAAGTTTAGGATATATGTGGGAGAAGTTTAGGGTATATGTGGAGGGAGTTTAGGGTATTTGTGGGAGAAGTTTAGGGTATAAATGGAAGAGGTTTAGGGTATACGTGGGAGAAGTTTAGGGTATACGTGGGAGAAGTTTAGGGTATACGTGGGAGAAGTTTAGGGTATATGTGGGAGAAGTTTAGGGTATACGTGGGAGAAGTTTAGGGTATTATGTACAATATGGGATAAGTTTATAGGTTATAAATACAATGAGATTCTGGCCTGCATTATGAACATTGGTTTGGCTACTACATTGTCAATGTATCATATTGGTAATGGAGTCAAGAGGTGCTTCTATGAGGGAAAGGGTTAACTCAGTCAATGTATGTTGTATTGGTAATGGCGTCAAGAGGTGCTTCTATGAGGGAAAGGGTTAACTCAGTCAATGTATGTTGTATTGGTAATGGCGTCAAGAGGTGCTTCTATGAGGGAAAGGGTTAACTCAGTCAATGTATGTTGTATTGGTAATGGCGTCAAGAGGTGTTTCTATGAGGGAAAGGGTTAACTCAGTCAATGTATGTTGTATTGGTAATGGCGTTAAACTAATGAAAGTATATCTTCCATTCCTTACAAGTCTTCGTTGTGCTCTCATCAATTAAGCAATTAAGTTGATACTTTTCACACTTTGCATAATGAATTTACCTCTTTTATGAGAAATTCTTCATGTGTTACAAGAAGTTTAGAATATTGCCAAAAACCGGCTAGAGACTTGACTCTTATCTCGGGAGGGAGAATGGCAACATTACAAAATCTTATCACCTAAATCCCTGGCTTTGGGAGATTTTGTCTGGAAACAGAGAACATCTAATATGTTTCATGTGTTTTTAGAAAATAGTTCTGCAGTAATTATACAAGATGATGATTCTGTTATGGTGTTTATTATCTAACCTGATGAGATATACTGATAATAAATTCTTCTCATTGGAAGAACGGTGATCCATTGAGATTTCCGTGATCCTTCGAGATTGCAGAGTTTTTGTAGGCTGTGCCAGCTGTCTTCTGCATTCAATGTTATGTTGCTTCACATTTAACCCTTAACCCGCTAATCACGAAGTCGCTTTTGCAAGCCACATAGAGCAGGATCAGAATTAAGGCTCAGAATGGGCCGTGCTGTCTGATCAGAATCTATGCTGTTTGCTATTCGGAAATACTTTGCTGAATATCAACAACATAGATCCTGATCAGACGCGGCATTATAATTATAATATTATTAATTTATTTTTCTTTCGTCATTACTTGTGAAGCTTTTACAATTTGTTTGATATTTGATTCTGAGTGGTTTCCATTTTCTCAACGTCTTATACACGAGTCTATGCAAAATACCACTGATTTAAGACCACAAAGTTGGAGGGTCGTCTTATAGTCGAGAGCGTCTTATAGGCAAGTATATACGGTAAAAGAAATTGATATAGTATAATATATTACAAGGTTCAGTTTGTGGAATGTCTTCAACTCTCCATTGTCATTTAGTTTTAGGAAATGCCTAACATAAATATATATATTACACACGATCGAGGACTGCATTTTAGGAAATCCACAGCATAAATATATATCACACACGATCGAGGACTGCATTTTAGGAAATCCACAGCATAAATATATATCACACACGATCGAGGACTGCATTTTAGGAAATACCTCGCATAAATATATATTACACACGATTGAGGACTGCATTTTAGGAAATCCACAGCATAAATATATATCGCACAGCATGAGTATGTGACATGATTGAGGACTGCAATTTTATTTCCTTTTGGCACATAATAAAATGTGATTTTTTGGCACTGCTTTGAGAAGCTATTATATCTGCTGTTAACAGGAAGAAACTTCTGCATTTCAATTACTGTACACACAAGTTATTTCTGGAAGTAATTTGTTTTTATACCCCATTTAACGCAAATGGAAGCAAATGGCTCATAAAATAGATTCACTCTGACACCATGGATTTCCTGGAAGTGACAATCTATTCTTCTTATACACAGACTGAGTACTAATCATAAACATATGTTTTTAAAATATGTACGACTGGAAGTCAATTCTATAAGTTTTCATAACTAAATCGTTTTATTTACGATTACTAGTTAGTTTAAACATTATTTATTTCAGTAGTTGTACATGTAATCAAGAAATGAACATTTTACATATAATTTAACAGCAGTAGACTGAAAGGGATTAGAACGAAAGAAAACTTATAGTTCTTCTCCCTCTTCTCCTTGCTAGTTATAGTTCTTCTCCCTCTTCTCCTTGCTAGTTATAGTTCTTCTCCCTCTTCTCCTTGCTAGTTATAGTTCTTCTCCCTCTTCTCCTTGCTAGTTATAGTTCTTCTCCCTCTTCTCCTTGCTAGTTATAGTTCTTCTACCTCTTCTCCTTGCTAGTTATAGTTCTTCTCCTCTTCTCCTTGCTAGTTATAGTTCTTCTCCCTCTTCTCCTTGCTAGTTATAGTTCTTCTACCTCTTCTCCTTGCTAGTTATAGTTCTTTGTGTTGTTTGTTTTTCCCTCTTCTCCTTGCTAGTTATAGTTCTTCTCCCTCTTCTCCTTGCTAGTTATAGTTCTTCTCCCTCTTCTCCTTGCTAGTTATAGTTCTTCTACCTCTTCTCCTTGCTAGTTATAGTTCTTCTCCCTCTTCTCCTTGCTAGTTATAGTTCTTCTACCTCTTCTCCTTGCTAGTTATAGTTCTTCTCCCTCTTCTCCTTGCTAGTTATAGTTCTTCTACCTCTTCTCCTTGCTAGTTACAATGTAACTAATGTTGCTAGATGCTGTGGCCCGATCTGTTTGCTTTTCTTTGCATTGGCTTGTTTTGTATTACATATAATGATTTATGTAAAATGAATCGAGCAATGAAATATGATTAAACTAAATCGTTATGTGTACATTGTATGGGGAAGTAACAATATTCACCAGCAGTATGGCAACTAATAAAAATGTTAAGACTAGATTTCCCATATTACGAAGCGAAAGTTCTCAGAAAAATGTGCATGTAACTATTATGTGCACGGAATAAGATGAGAGTTTCCATATACAAAGCATTTCTGTTATAGAATTACTGGGACAGAGTGCAAGTTGGCTTGCTGCAAAATCTCATCTAAATTGTGTTCTTTTATCCCCAATTTAATCTTATTTGCAGAAAATTACTGCCGAGCTTGAGCCAATGTTGTCATGGTTTATATCCCCCCTATGCCATTTATTATCTTTTAATTATCTCCTGTTCTGCTTTTTATTATTTCTGTTGACTTTCAAGAAAAGACTCTTGGCTGATTATCACTGATTAACTATCCAGAAGAAAAATTGAACTGTCAAATTGCTATTATTGTGACAAAATAAATTCTTCACAAATTATTTCTGGGATATTTTTCTCTGCACTGTTTGGAAATCTTATAATGATTTGTGCTCTGTTCTTCTATCTTGTCAGTCACACTTCCTTGTCTGCAATTCTTAATGAGAGACAGCGGTCAATTACTGCCCCTGAATACTCCCTAAATAATGAGAGACATCGGTCAGTTACTGCCCCTGAATGCTCTATAAAAGTATGTAGGTCTTCTTCTTAAGTGATTTCCTCTGTTTTTATCGTTGTTTTCTTTGCATAGCATGCTATCGATTTTCAGCCACTTTCTCATGGCCGTATCCTACAGTATATGGGGCCAATGGGTACTTGATTGTACAAATTTGTTATCAATTAATTAACATGATTTTGATAAAAAATCACATTTATCATACTGCAACATCTGGTTTGGGAACATAAATCCGACTTTATCTGCGAAGGGAGGTAATAGAAAAGCTAGGGAGGCTGCTCATTACCTCCAAAACATATCACGTTACGTCTTGGAATAATTTGCTGAGTTCTTACCATATTTACAAGGGTTCACTCATCCTTTGTCAGGGAGGAGTGAGAAACTGTGCGATAATGTCCCCATAAAAGGTCATGGGTACTCACAATTGGAGAATATTTATTTTACTTATATAAAATAATTTTTAGACATTAAAATATAATATAATATTAAAAACATTAATAATTGTTTTGATTAAATAAATGTTCTCAATTCTTAAAAATTTAATTTTGAACTGAAAAATAATTAAAGTTTCATTGATTGTAAGAAAGAGGATTATATAGTAATATATTTAAAAAATTGTTGAACATAATTTGTTTTTATAATATATCTATGACTTCCCAGATATACCGTAGATGTTATTACCCCAAAAACTGAAACGAGTCTTATTTTATAAGCAGAACTATTTTTTTGTCAACTGTTATTATTGCCGTAACTAAATAAAATCTACACATATTGTATGATTTATGGTGTTGTTTTATTGGTGTGCTTCCTGATGAAATGGAAAATATTGAGAATGCTATTCTGCTTCAATGAATTTTAGTATTTTTGGCATTTTAAAAATCGTTTTAACGATACTTTTGGGGCCATGTAAACCAATATAAATACCGATTATCTCGGGTAGTCAGTCATTTTGTATATAATAATTTAAAATGCTCTGTACTCACGTTTCATTAACAGATTTAAGGACGTGCATCGTGCACAGTTAAGATAGTAGGACACAACATCACATTTCATTAACAGATTTAAGGACATGCATCGTGCACAGTTAAGATAATAGGACACAACATCACGTTTCATTAACAGATTTAAGGACGTGCATCGTGCACAGTTAAGATAGTAGGACACAACAAGGTAACGTGTTTCTGCAGATTTTGTGAGTAATCAAACGAATATGGACCATAAAATATGTGATATCTTTATTTCGGTACTCTGATATTGTATTTATATTCACTGATGATAACGTAAGATAAAATACCAGAAAAAAAAGGAAAATATATGACAAGGCAGCTGTTAACCCTTTCAACACTACAGACCTCTTAAGCCTTTCAACACTACAGACCTCTTAAGCCTTTCAACACTACAGACCTCTTAACCCTTTCAACACTACAGACCTCTTAAGCCTTTCAACACTACAGACCTCTTAAGCCTTTCAACACTACAGACCTCTTAACCCTTTCAACACTACAGACCTCTTAACCCTTTCAACACTACAGACCTCTTAACCCATTCAACACTACAGACCTCTTAACCCTTTCAACACTACAGACTTCTTAACCCATTCAACACCAAGTAACTGACATGGACTGGTTCATGATATTGTTAGACCAATAAATGAATCAGAAGATTATATTTGGACCAGTTCATTTATCAAAATGGGTAATTTTGTCTAAAAATAGTAATATTACTGGCAAAAAGTGCAGATCCTGATGAGACGGCTCGTCACGAGCCGGCTCATCTGGATCTACACTTTTTGTAAGCCTATTTAGAGGTCTGTTGTGTTGAAAGGGTTAATAGGCTTACAAAAAGTGCAGATCCATGTCAGTTACTGGTGCATGGTATTTTTAGACCAATAAATTTAATAAGAAAATTGCATTTGGACCAGTTAATTTTTCAAAATGGGGAATTTTGTCTAAAAACAGTAATATTACTGGCAAAAAGTGCAGATCCTGATGAGACGGCTCGGCAGCTCATCTGGATCTACACTTTTTGTAAATCTATTTAGAGGTATGTAGTGTTGAAAGGGTTAATGGAGGTAAACTTTAGCCTGGCTAAATGTTCCACTGGCTGTGATGGCATATGAAATGAAATATTAATATACGCACGCGGTCAAATCATTGCCCCGTTATGTTGAGTATCAAGCACAAAGCTTATCAACATTTCAATGCCTATTGTGCACTTCATCAATTATTTTCATATTTTAAAAGTATTTTGAATGAATATACACCGCATGACATCGGCCGTTTGTACTGCAAGCACAGAGGGAAGGCTTCAAACACGATTGTTCACTGTTTCCATCCGATTTACCGCCGATATCAGTGTCACACCCCACCTGTGCACACCTGACTGATCATGTGACCACTTGACCTCACATGACCTGTACTCCTGACCTCTAGTGGCTGATGAGTGCACTAAATCTATTAAAGGGCAGATAATTAAAGAGCTGTTTGATTAGTTTAGCATGACCGTTACAATTATCTGGCTGTATAAGTTGGTGAAATTATGGGATCTTAACATGTTGGTACTGCTAATCAAGAGCATTGAAGACATTATGTTAAAATGATACTGCTGCTCAGTAACTCAAGGACAGTGGACAATTTTAACTTAGTCTTTGAGACCAGATAGATTAAACCATTCAACCCCAAGTAACTGACATGGACTGGTGCATGATATTTTTAGACCAATAAATTAATAAGAAAATTACCTTTGGACCAGTTCATTTATCAAAATGGGTAATTTTATCTAAAAATAGCAATAATTATTACTGGCAAAAAGTGCAGATCCTGATGAGACGGCTCGTTACGAGCCAGCTCATCTGGATCTACACTTTTTATAAGTCTATTTAGAGGCCTGTAATGTTGAAAGGATTAAACAATAACTTAAAACTTGTTTTAGTGGGTAATTCGTGTGCTACATCACAGCAGCATGTGCGTAATAGAAAATAAACCTCGAGATATTGTAATATTGCGTAATTATCTCTGGATTGCAAAGAATTTTTTATTACATAGAATAAATGCAGAGAGGATCGTGTATATGATTAAGTTACTTGATACGTATAGCGATAGAATGTTTTAGCCATATGTGGTCTCCTTTTGTGGCTTTGTGAAGCGATGTTTAATTGTATGTTGCTTTCGTATTGTAGCTGCGATATTAGTATTTTTATGCGTATGAAAATTAGACCTAATTTAGATTCATAGAATGATGGCTCGTTTACTTCATAATCTTATCAAATTTCCATTTTAGTGATATCAACGTTTTTCAAAATAAATATGCAAAATTATTTCACAGGAAGTTGAGAATGTGTGCATTTGTTGGCTTTGAATGACTGACAGTAGCACCTCTGTTTGCCCAAATATTATTTATGATGTAAAAAAGTTGGCACCTGTCGAATGCTTTGTGCTATTCATTTGTCTAAGTTGTGTGATAGAGGTCACGGTCTAGTGGTTGTTATAATAGTGTCAGGTTGAGCCGTGGCTGCTGATGGTTTATGGGTTAGAGACTCTGCTAGAGACTCACAGAGTCAACAACAAACAGCTGCATTATCAGCATCATCATCAGTGTCTCATCATCAAGTCTCATCATCATTGTCTCTTCATCATCATCATCATCATTGTATCATCAGCATCATCATCATCATCATCATTGTATCATCAGCATCATCATCAGCATCATCATTGTATCATCATCATCATCATCATTGTATTATCATCATCATTGTATCATCAGCATCATTGTATTATCATCATCATTGTATTATCATCATCATTGTATCATCAGCATCATTGTATTATCAGCATCATCATCATTGTATCATCATCATCATTGTATCATCAGCATCATTGTATCATCATCATCATTGTATCATCAGCATCATTGTATCATCAGCATCATTGTATTATCATCATCATTGTATTATCATCATCATTGTATCATCAGCATCATTGTATTATCATCATCATCATCATCATTGTATTATCATCATCATTGTATTATCATCATCATTGTATCATCAGCATCATTGTATCATCAGCATCATTGTATCATCAGCATCATTGTATTATCATCATCATTGTATCATCAGCATCATTGTATTATCAGCATCATTGTATTATCATCATCATCATCATTGTATCATCATCATCATCATCATCATTGTATCATCAGCATCATTGTATTATCATCATCATTGTATCATCAGCATCATTGTATTATCATCATCATTGTATTATCATCATCATCATCATTGTATCATCATCATCATCATTGTATTATATATCATCATCATCATCATTGTATCATCAGCATCATTGTATTATCATCATCATTGTATCATCATCATCATCATTGTATCATCATCATCATTGTATTATCATCATCATTGTATCATCATCATCATTGTATTATCATCATCATTATCATCATTGTATCATCATCATCATTGTATTATCATCATCATCATCATCAGTATCATTGTATCATCATCATCATTGTATCATCAGCATATTGTATTATCATCATCATGTATCATCAGCATCATTGTATTATCAGCATCATTGTATTATCATCATCATCATCATTGTATCATCATCATCATCATCATCATTGTATCATCAGCATCATTGTATTATCATCATCATTGTATCATCAGCATCATTGTATTATCATCATCATTGTATTATCATCATCATCATCATTGTATCATCATCATCATCATTGTATTATTATCATCATCATCATCATCATTGTATCATCAGCATCATTGTATTATCAGCATCATTGTATCATCATCATCATCATTGTATCATCAGCATCATTGTATTATCATCATCATTGTATCATCATCATCATTGTATCATCATCATCATTGTATCATCATTGTATCATCATCATCATTGTATTATCATCATCATCATCATCATTGTATTATCATCAAATCTCATCATCATCATTGTATCATTATCAAATCCTCTTATCATCATCATCAGATTAGTCGTCAATATTTACTAGTTATCATGTCAAGACAGAATACGGTGTAATGAAGTTGTTATGATGTCAAATATTATTTGCAGGTAAATGCTACAGATCCAGACTGTGGAGTGAATGGTCGTATCTCATACAGCATCCCGCCATGGCTGGGCTCAGACTGGTTCACGGTCGAAGAGTTTACGGGACAAATCTGTGTCAATAAGGAGCTTGACTACGAGACTCGTAAATTGTATGAGTTTGCTGTGGTTGCTACTGATACAGGTATGGTAGACTTGCTTGAAGGTTTAGTTAACCCATTTCATTCTGGATACATTTAAAGGCTTTTGCTAACAACATAGATCCAGATCAGTTACAGCGCAACGCTGCATACTGATCAGGATCTATGTTGTTTGCTACATAGCCAAGTGTCTTAGCAAGATCATCTGAATAGCAAACAGCATAGAGCCTGATCAGACGGAACGTTCTGTGGCAGTTGATCTGGCTCTATATTCTTTGCAAATACTGTTTGAACGGTATCCAGAATGAAATGGGTTAACGGAATTAGTGTGTTTACGTTTATTTATTGTTACTACCGGTTGCCCATATGAGCGACGCGTCCTGAATAAATAAGTCATTTTAGATTTTGGAGGATAGTGCATGATACAGACAGAGACGCATTCCAGAGTCTCCTCTGGTTCTTTTACGTGCACAGTGTACAGCACCGACACGAGACCTCGGTTTAACGTCCCATCTGTGACACTGTTAATATTATTAGGGGTCAGACTTGGTATCGAGTTAACTGAGTGTGAGCTAGGATATGTCACTGTGTGTGGGGTCTCCGTGGCTGAGTGGGTACGGTCGTGAGGAAGCTACCCAGCTGGCTTGCCAATGGTCAGTGGTTATACCCAGCTGGCTTGCCAATGGTCAGTGGTTATACCCAGCTGACTGTCCATGCCTGAAATACTGCACAAAGCTGACTGTTTTCCGAAGGTTGTGTTGCTGTTGTATATTGCTGGTTGTATATTGCTGTTGTATTGCTGTTGTATTGCTGGTTGTATATTGCTGTTGTATTGCTGGTTGTATATTGCTGGTTGTATATTGCTGTTGTATTGCTGGTTGTATATTGCTGTTGTATTGCTGGTTGTATATTGCTGTTGTATTGCTGGTTGTATTGCTGTTGTATATTGCTGTTGTATTGCTGGTTGTATATTGCTGGTTGTATATTGCTGTTGTATTGCTGGTTGTATATTGCTGTTGTATTGCTGGTTGTATTGCTGGTTGTATATTGCTGGTTGTATATTGCTGGTTGTATATTGCTGTTGTATTGCTGGATGTATATTGCTGTTGTATTGCTGGTTGTATATTGCTGGTTGTATATTGCTGTTGTATTGCTGGATGTATATTGCTGGTTGTATATTGCTGTTGTATTGCTGGTTGTATTGCTGGTTGTATATTGCTGTTGTATTGCTGGTTGTATATTGCTGTTGTATTGCTGTTGTATTGCTGGTTGTATATTGCTGGTTGTATATTGCTGGTTGTATTGCTGTTGTATTGCTGTTGTATTGCTGGTTGTATATTGCTGGTTGTATATTGCTGGTTGTATATTGCTGGATGTATATTGCTGGTTGTATATTGCTGGATGTATATTGCTGGTTGTATATTGCTGGTTGTATATTGCTGGTTGTATATTGCTGGTTATTGCTGGTTGTATATTGCTGGTTGTATATTGCTGGTTGTATATTGCTGGTTGTATATTGCTGGTTGTATATTGCTGTTGTATTGCTGGATGTATATTGCTGTTGTATTGCTGGTTGTATATTGCTGGTTGTATATTATATTGCTGGTTGTATATTGCTGTTGTATTGCTGGATGTATATTGCTGGTTGTATATTGCTGTTGTATTGCTGTTGTGTTGCTGGTTGTATATTGCTGTTGTATTGCTGTTGTATTGCTGTTGTATTGCTGTTGTGTTGCTGGTTGTATATTGCTGTTGTATTGCTGTTGTATTGCTGGTTGTATATTGCTGGTTGTATATTGCTGTTGTATTGCTGGTTGTATATTGCTGGTTGTATATTGCTGTTGTATTGCTGGTTGTATATTGCTGTTGTATTTGCTGTTGTATTGCTGGTTGTATATTGCTGTTGTATTGCTGGTTGTATATTGCTGGTTGTATATTGCTGTTGTATTTGCTGGTTGTATATTGCTGTTGTATTGCTGGTTGTATATTGCTGTTGTATTTGCTGTTGTATTGCTGGTTGTATTGCTGGTTGTATATTGCTGGTTGTATATTGCTGTTGTATTGCTGGATGTATATTGCTGTTGTATTGCTGGTTGTATATTGCTGGTTGTATATTGCTGTTGTATTGCTGGATGTATATTGCTGGTTGTATATTGCTGGTTGTATATTGCTGTTGTATTGCTGGTTGTATATTGCTGGTTGTATATTGCTGTTGAGTTGCTGGTTGTATATTGCTGGTTGTATATTGCTGTTGTATTGCTGGTTGTATATTGCTGTTGTATTGCTGGTTGTATTGCTGGTTGTATATTGCTGTTGTATTGCTGGTTGTATTGCTGTTGTATTGCTGGTTGTATTGCTGGTTGTATATTGCTGTTGTATTGCTGGTTGTATTGCTGGTTGTATTTGCTGTTGAGTTGCTGGTTGTATATTGCTGGTTGTATATTGCTGTTGTATTGCTGGTTGTATATTGCTGTTGTATTGCTGGTTGTATTGCTGGTTGTATATTGCTGTTGTATTGCTGGTTGTATATTGCTGGTTGTATATTGCTGGTTGTATATTGCTGGTTGTATATTGCTGTTGTGTTGCTATTGTATTGCTGGTTGTATTGCTGTTGTATTGCTGTTGTGTTGCTGTTGTATTGCTGGTTGTATTGCTGTTGTGTTGCTGTTGTATTGCTGGTTGTATTGCTGTTGTGTTGCTGTTGTATTGCTGGTTGTATTGCTGGTTGTATATTGCTGGTTGTATATTGCTGGTTGTATATTGCTGTTGTATTGCTGTTGTATTGCTGTTGTGTTGCTGTTGTATTGCTGGTTGTATATTGCTGTTGTATTGCTGGTTGTATATTGCTGGTTGTATATTGCTGTTGTATTGCTGGATGTATATTGCTGGTTGTATATTGCTGGTTGTATATTGCTGGTTGTATATTGCTGTTGTATTGCTGGATGTATATTGCTGGTTGTATATTGCTGTTGTATTGCTGGATGTATATTGCTGGTTGTATATTGCTGTTGTATTGCTGGTTGTATATTGCTGGTTGTATATTGCTGGTTGTATATTGCTGGTTGTATATTGCTGGTTGTATATTGCTGTTGTATATTGCTGGTTGTATATTGCTGGTTGTATATTGCTGGTTGTATATTGCTGGTTGTATATTGCTGGTTGTATTGCTGGTTGTATATTGCTGGTTGTATATTGCTGGTTCTATTGCTGGTTGTATATTGCTGTTGTATTGCTGGTTGTATATTGCTGGTTGTATATTGCTGGTTGTATTGCTGGTTGTATATTGCTGTTGTATTGCTGGTTGTATATTGCTGTTGTGTTGCTGGTTGTATATTGCTGTTGTATTGCTGGTTGTATATTGCTGGTTGTATATTGCTGTTGTGTTGCTGGTTGTATATTGCTGTTGTATTGCTGGTTGTATTGCTGGTTGTATATTGCTGGTTGTATATTGCTGGTTGTATTGCTGGTTGTATATTGCTGTTGTATTGCTGGTTGTATATTGCTGGTTGTATATTGCTGGTTGTATTGCTGGTTGTATATTGCTGTTGTATTGCTGGTTGTATATTGCTGTTGTGTTGCTGGTTGTATATTGCTGTTGTATTGCTGGTTGTATATTGCTGGTTGTATATTGCTGTTGTGTTGTGGTTGTATATTGCTGTTGTATTGCTGGTTGTATTGCTGGTTGTATATTGCTGGTTGTATATTGCTGGTTGTATTGCTGGTTGTATATTGCTGTTGTATTGCTGGTTGTATATTGCTGTTGTGTTGCTGGTTGTATATTGCTGTTGTATTGCTGGTTGTATATGCTGGTTGTATATTGCTGTTGTATTGCTGGTTGTATATTGCTGTTGTATTGCTGGTTGTATATTGCTGGTTGTATATTGCTGTTGTATTGCTGGTTGTATATTGCTGTTGTATTGCTGGTTGTATATTGCTGTTGTGTTGCTGGTTGTATATTGCTGTTGTATTGCTGGTTGTATTGCTGGTTGTATATTGCTGTTGTATTGCTGTTGTGTTGCTGGTTGTATATTGCTGTTGTATTGCTGGTTGTATTGCTGGTTGTATATTGCTGTTGTATTGCTGTTGAGTTGCTGGTTGTATATTGCTGGTTGTTTGTATCAGAGATTTATTGCATTTAATGTTACTTTACTGCTACTATAGATTGACTGCAAAGCAAATGTTTTATTGCAAATACTGGTGTTTTCCGTAATATATGAGATATATTGATCGTTTTGAAATTTCAGGAGATTTTTCAACAACAGCCAACATACAGGTCGCTATTCAGGACATAAACGACAACTGGCCTGTGTTCTATCCACGTAACTACAGCATGAACATCCAGGATGGTTCCCAGCCTGAGTCCACTGTCATTACCGTACAGGCAATGGATGACGATTCGGGCGAGTTTGGCAAAGTCACGTACAGCATCGCCTCCGACAATACTAATGGACAGTTCAGGATCGGTGCTCAATCTGGTATAGATTTTTATTCGGAATGCTACATGAAATTTTGGAATGCTGGTATTTCATTGGATCACATCCTTGAATACTTAACTGGTACCCTTGTTGTGATACCTAATGCAGATTTATCAAGTTTAAAGCAGCATTACATCGTAATAAGGATGTTTTGGGTAAAATATAAATACTAATGTGTGTGTGTTTACAAAAATCGAAATAGTCGCTCAGAAACGATAAAATTCCAATAAATTTAAACCGTCGTATACGCGAATTTGTTTATCAATACACGAAATGTAAACACGCACAGCGCGCATGCGTGAAACAACAGAGGATGTAGAAAACAACGTATATATTTTGAACATGAAAGACTATCTATCTATATTCCTCTAATGTCGAACCCCCGCGAGGATGTAGAAATGTCCCTAAAAGACTTAGCAAACAAGTGCGGACGATGCATTCCGGTTGTAAACAAGTGCGTGACCGATTGACTCGGAAAGTCCTACTTTCGGTTTCGAGTTTGTTTTATCGCAAAAAAACACTGTTTACCAAATGAACATAAGCATACAAAGTATAATGTTAGAATGTGTAGCAGCATTGCTACCCATATGCAAAAATTGAATTTTTCAAATAGCTTTTATTTCATACGATGTAATGCTGCTTTAAGACCATTGACTAACATACATGATGTATTTTGTTAAAAGCAGTTGGAATAATTTATAATAATTTTGAAGATTTGGAATGATTGACTAATGACACAGCTGGATACAGCTGAATTGTTTGTATATTATTTGGTAAATATATGTGTATTTTATGTTGTTTATAGGAACTATAATCGTTGATAAAAGTCTTCCTGCGGGTGAAAGTGTGTATCGTCTTGTAATTGATGCCGAGGACGGGGGCAGACAGAGGACATTACAAAAAGCTGAGGTCTACATCAGTGTAACGGGGCCGGGTTCCAATCCTCCTACTTTCCAGCTACGGGTATACCGGTTCCTGGTATCGGAGTCTGCAGCTAATGACACTCTTGTTGGCACTGTTACTGCCATGTATGCTGGTAGCCCCGACAGTAAGTAGTTCCTGAACTAGGGATCACACCTCCGCCATACTGCATAATGCCAAGGGAGTGTGATGTCTAAAATGTATTAACAATCTTTGAGGTGGGACTTTAAACCGAGGTCTCGTGTCTGTGCTGTACACCGTGCACGTAAAAGAACCAGAGGAGACTCTGGAATGGGTCTCTGTCTGTATCATTGCACTATCTTCCAAAAATCTAAAATGACTAATCTCTTCAGGAGGCGTCGCTCATATGGGCAACCGGTAGCGACAATAAATAAATGTAAAACACACATGTCTTAAATGCACAATCGGGCACGACGGGCACAATCGGGCCTTTTGCACCTGAAGCGAACGCGCTACCACTGAGCTATCATGACTTCAACTTCTGTTGCAGAGTAAATGGTTAAATAGTTCATAGTGATGTTAATGTTTTTAACAGACGGATCTGTAGTCCAGTGGTAACACGCTGGACTGGTAATCCAGGGATCGCAGGTTCGATCCCCCGTCTGACCCTAATAAAATTAACAGTCTTTCAGATGGGACGTTAAACCGAGGTCTCGTGTCGGTGCTTTACACCGTGCACGTAAAAGAACCAGAGGAGAATCTGGAATGGGTCTCTGTCTGTATCATTGCACTATCCTCCAAAATCTAAAATGACTAATATCTTCAGGAGGCGTCGCTCATATGGGCAACCGGTAGCGACGATGAATAAACGTAAACACACATACATAATGTTTTTATGCATAGTTCCCACACAACCGGGGAAAATGGGAAAAACTCGGGGATCTTGGAAATTAAGTTTCTTGGAAAAAACTTGTGACTTGTATGATGTTAACTTGATTACTGTAAACATCCAGGGTTCATAACGAAATATTTAATCAAGAATATTTTCTTGCGCTGTTCTCTCCCTTAGAAGTAATGTTATTAAAGTACGCAAAAAACCCTATTGTTGTTGGCTCACGGACGTTTCCAAGAAATTCCGATTTGTATGCGAGCGTTTTTTTAGATCATTATGCCTGCATGCGATTTGAGTGTTAATATTGTACGTTGAATATATTTTAAATATTTCAAATACATTTTAGCGAAAATTTTAGAAAGGGTATACAGTCAAACCTGTATTAGGCAGCCCGTTTTCAGATTCCCAATACGTTCTTTTATTATACATTTGACCTCTATTAAGCAGCCACCTGTGCTAAGCGGCCACTTTTGGTGATTCCCTTGGCTGGCTGCTTAACACAGGTTTTGCTGTACGTATGTAATTAGGCTGTATTTAAATAGGAACACTAATTGTTACCCATATTTGTTGCAGATATAAGATATGCTATATCAACCGGAGACCGCAACTCTTTCTTCAAGATCACTTCAGAGGGGGGAGAAATTCATACAGCAAAATCACTGGACCATGACGAGTACCCATTCCTGGTCCTCGGAGTGACGGCAGAAATAGGCAGCACACCACTCTACGGATCTACACAGGTAAGTTGTTGGAAATAGCAAGCTCCCGTAATGCTGCTGAAGAGCTAAACTAACCGTCCGTCCCTGCAATATATCTCGGAGGGATTGTTATTATTTCTCTGTGGTCTTCCTCCACCAGCTGGAGAGTCACTGTATCACCTAAGCTGTTCGTGCGATTGTAAACCCAAAAAAGCGTGGCGTGTTCACTTCACGTGTTTCGCAATCAAGCTAAAATAAATTTGGATAAACTAAACACAATAAGTTGTTATCGTAGTTGAAACCCTCGCTTTAACCCTTAACCTGCCGAATAAATGTGTGCTAAGGTTATGCCCGATTGCTAATCTGCATACCATACATGGCGAGGAGACCCTGACAGATGACATCAACAAAATAATATTTGAATATGTCCATAACTTCATTCGTGATACAAAACGATTCTTTGAGTGAAACCCCATGCATATAAAACCCCATGTATATAAGACGTGCACATGATGACTTTACCCCTGTCTGCCTGCGCTACATTCTCAAATATCTTCTCTTTCTTCTGCTTTCTTACCGGTATTATATTCCTGTCATTTCTAAGCAATATGCACATTTGGTATACATGTATTAGCTCCACACCGTCCAAAATAGTACTGTGTATTTTGAACTGCAAGGAGAGAAACTATATAAGCTCTGCTTCCGTTTTGATCCTTTCCTATTCTTTGATTTTGTGTGCATGTATTGTTTTGTGAATGTATATAGTGGAATAAATATGTTTAAACCAAATAAATTGGACAGAATGTGCGGCGCGTCTGATCAGGATGTATGATGTTTGCTATTCAGACTAAGTGTTTTAGCACCACTATCCGAATAGCAAACAGCATAGAGCCTGTGCAGTCTGTTCTGACTTTATGTTGTTTGTAGTTTATGCAAATTTATTTTAGTTTGATTGCAAAACAAGTTCTTATAACTAATATTAATCACTCTCGAGACCTCATTCCTGATGGAATTCATCGCCGCGAGGGAGAGAGAAGAGGCATATGGAATTTAAATGCCTTACCTAAGGGTACAATCATAACGGCTCCACAGCGTGGCTCGAACTCCAGGCCTTTCGCACATGAAGCGAACACGCTACCACTGGGCTATCACGACTTCCAATGTTTTCTTGTTTGCAAAAGCGGCTCTAATTGTGATTGGCAGGATAAGGGTTAACCCTTTCAACACCACAGATCTCTAAATAGGCTTACAAAAAGTGTAGATCCAGATGAGCCGGCTCGTGACGAGCCGTCTCATCAGGATCTGCACTTTTTGCCAGTGATGACTATTTTTAGACATAATTACCCATTTTGATAAATGAACTTGTCCAAATGTGATTTTCTGATTCATTTATTGGTTTATGAATATCATGGACCAGTCCATGCGAGTTATTTGGTGTTGAATGGGTTAAGCACGAGATGCATGAATGATCAGATTTGCTTGTAATTCTGTGTTTGTTCTTTCTATTTAGGTGAATATCACAATTAAGGATGTTAACGATAACGTACCACAGTTCAGCAGCGCTCACGTGACCGCATCCATTTCTGAGGGAATTACTTCCTCGACAACCATCTACTCCGCTCATGCCTCTGACAAAGATAGTCGCGAAAATGGTAACGGCGAGGTTCGTTATAAGCTGCAACACAACCCCAACAATCTGTTTTACATTGATGCTACCAGCGGAGAAATCCATCTCGCTCCCCATGCCAAGTTGGACTATGAGGTTGATAACAGACACGAGCTAATAATTATTGCTACCGACCAGGCGAGTCTGCTAGAGCAACTAAGCTCAAGTATGACGCTTACTGTCAATGTTCAAGATGCAAATGATAATATACCAGAGTTCAGTGAAGACATCGTTGTGCTGAGTGCATCAGAAGCCGACGAGGTGAATCACAAATATGGACCTGTTGAAGCAAGCGATAAAGATAGCGGAGAGAATAGTAGACTGTCGTACAGTTTTACAGATTCTGAGTTGTCCTCGAAGTTTGGAATATTTCCGTCTGATGGCTACATTTATTTGAAGGAAAAGTTGGATCGTGAAGTTATGGCCCAGTACACATTGCACGTTAAGGTTCGCGATCATGGACAGCCGTCGTTATCGGCCACAGCGACTGTCATAATTAACGTTGATGACTACAATGATAATGCTCCTGAGTTCTCTCGAGGCGAATATCATTTCTATATAGAAGAGAACCAGCCAGCGGGACAATTTGTCGGGAAAGTAAAAGCCACTGATGCTGATAGCGGATATAACGCTTTGCTTCAGTATGACTTTGTTTCATCTCAAGATGATTTCTTAATAACTGATGACACAGGCATTATAAGTACAAGCAGATCCCTTGATCGTGAACTTGCTGCACAGTATGATATAGAAGTTACTGTAGAAGATGCTGGATCACCTGTACAGAGGACCAACGTCCGGGTCAGAGTCACGGTCACCGACATCAATGACCACGATCCCGTCATACAGAACTCGCAGTTCATGGGACAGGTGGATGAGAACCAATCAAAAGGTGTGCGTGTGCTGCAAGTTGTGGCACGTGACCCAGATGCTGGTACTAATGGCTCAATCACATTCAGTCTGGAACCAGGTTAGAGAATACATAAATTCCACGTAAATATGTGTAATAGTCAAACCTGTCTTAAGCAGCCGGCCATGGAATCACAGAAAGTGGCTGATTAGCACAGGCTGCTGCTTAATAGGGGGCAAATGCATAATAAGTTAAGATATTGGGAATATAGAAACAGGCTGCTTAATTCAGGTTGGATGCTTAATTCAGGTTGGCTGCTTAATGGAGGTGACCACAACCACAGGTTTGACTGTAGCTCTCATTCTAATTAATATGTTTTATTTTACAACGATTGCGAAGCCAGTTCTAACAACTTATATTAATCACTCTCGTTGGTGTGGATGAAAGCGTTAATGTGATCATTCGTGTGGGAGGAAACCAGAGTACCGGAGAAAACCCACCTGTACGATCTGGCGACCAAAGTACCATCTCGCATACTTCCCTGTCCAAGGATCGAACCCATGTTGCATTGGCGAGAAGCGAGCGTGCTAACCACTGTGCTAATCAGACAGCATTATATAAAGTTATAATGTTAGTGCAACGTTTCAAACGTTCTTTCAAAAACATCCTTTACAACGTGTCACTAAGCAAGTCACAATTCACTCAATTGGTAATGCAACAAGTTGAAATGTTCAGGATTTGTTTCTGAGACATTGTGGTATAGCTGATGTATCAACTTCATTTTTGTTAAACATATTCGAAGGGAGAACTTATCAACTGGGCCAAGTTTCATCGCCATGTTATATACCACAACAATTCTCCCTGAAGCCAGATAGGGAGAAGTGAGGGAGCTTATGCCAACTTCCTCTCAACTCCTCCAACTAAGCCTTGGCCTTAGTTTGTGTGTAAAAATGTAACCATGTAAGCAAGTTGCTTTCTCCTCAATCCTACATGTATGTACATACATTCTACATCCGTTATGTCGAATTTCGTCGGACCGAACAAAATACTTCGACATAACCAAAGTTTGACTTAACGAAATTCGATATAAACGGAGCCGGTTATATGTAAAATGTAAGTGTCTGAAACAGAACTTTGATCCGACTTGTAGATAACCCGAGAATTTGACATAGCCGACTTTGACATAACGGTTGTAGACTGTAACTGGATATACATGTATTATTATCATTATTATAATGTACATTATGATAACTAGTATAACGATATTAACCCATTTCATTCTGGATACATTTAAAGGCTTTTGCAAACAACATAGATCCAGATCAGCCACAGCGTGACGCTGCATGCTAATCAGGATCTATGTTGTTTAGTACATAGCCAAGTGTCTTAGCAAGATCATCTGAATAGCAAATAGCAAACAGCATAGAGCCTGATCAGACGGTACATTCGGTGGTAGCTGATCTGGCTCTATGTTCTTTGCAAGTACAGTTTGAATGGTATCCAGAATCAAATGTGTTAATTAATTCCTTTTTAAGATGAGTAACAGAGTATTCTCACGTGTTCCCGTCGTGGGAAGTTTATCCACGTATACATAACGGATGTAGACTGCATTACATGTATGAATACTCGATTATGTATATTCAAAGAAATAAATGTAATATATTTTATTATTTGTACAGATGGAGCGACTGATGCATTGAGTTACTTTGATATTAACCAAGTTACTGGATGGATCACAACGAAGGAAGTGCTCGACTACGAGGTTATGAACAAATACAAGTTCAGGGTCGTTGCCACGGATATGGGCACACCTCCACGATCAGCAGAGAAGTTGTTCATGATTAATGTAAAGGATTTGAACGATGAAGGGCCGATTTTCTCACAAAGCGCAAATGAAACATTTTATGTTGTAGAAAACACGGCAATTGGTACTACAGTAGGTCAAGTTGAAGCTTACGATCGTGATGATGGTGAAAATGGCCGTGTGTCGTATTACGTAATTGCTGGAAACCATTTTGGACTATTTGCGGTTGAGAGGGAAACCGGGGACATTTTTACCATAAAAGACATTGACTATGAGGAATCGTCCTCCCATGACATCGGAATTAAAGCTGTCGATAATAGTGCGTACAATCCAAAGAGTAATGTAATCACCATCAAAATACACGTGATCGACACCAACGATAACCCTCCTGTGTTTGAGCAGGATCCAGTTTTATTGACGGTAAAAGAGAACACGCGTGTATCGACAGTGATTCATAAATTCACTGCGTCTGACGCTGACTCGGGTATCAATGGAACTGTTAAATATGATATCATCAACTCCGATCCAGGCCAAAAATTATTTTCAATTGATCCATACACTGGTAAACTCTCTGTTGCCAGGATAATCGACTATGAACAAGTGAGGACAATAACCATGACGATTAAAGCCATCGACGACGCTCCAACCCCGGACAGCCGGCTGTTTATCACCTTGACGGTGAGAATACAAGTGTTGGATGAAAACGATAACTATCCCGTGTTCCCGAATTACCTGCCCATACAGGTGTGGGAAGACGAACCAGTGAGTTATAGAGTTGCATCACTTATTGCTACTGATGCAGACGATAATGTGAACAGGAGTGGAAACAGTCAGGTTACCTATTCAATAAAGCATGGAAACGTCAACAATGCCTTCAGGATCAGTGCAACCACAGGTAGGTGATTGTTTGGTAATGTATACAACTCCGTGACTGAATGGTTACCTCTGTGATGGAATGGTTACCTCCATGACTGAATGTTTACCTCCGTGACTGAATGGTTACCTCCGTGACGGAATGGTCACGATGATTGACTTCAAGTCACTTACTCTCGCTGTTGTCACTTTCACGAAGAGTGCCAAAGGTGCCGAACTAAAAACCGACTATCCTAGTAAAAGATTATTGATTTTTCAATAATGATCAAAAATGTTAAAAGCATTGGATTTCTTTACTGACAATCTTGGTGTGGGTTTTTTTTTATTTATCGTCGCTACCGGTTACCCATATGAGCGACGCCTCCTGAAGAGATTAGTCATTTTGGAGGATAGTGCAATGATACAGACAGAGACCCATTCCAGAGTCTCCTCTGGTTCTTTTACGTGCACGGTGTAAAGCACCGACACAAGACCTCAGTTTAAAGTCCCATCTGAAAAACTGTTAATTTTATTAGGGTCAGATGGGGGATCGAACCTGCAATCCCTTCATTACCAGTCTAGCTTGTTAACCACTGGACTACAGATCCGTCTGTGAAAATCTTGGGTAATACGGGTTTTGTAACGAACACGATTGCATGATAACTACGGTATCTTTGTGACAAGTCACTTTAAACAGGAATAATTTTATGATGTTCATAAACTGGAGAGTTGAAGCTGTTGAGAATGGTGTCTATTCCCCCAAGTTTATAAAAATTGGTCATTTTGTACTTGGGGTAATCAGGAATTTGTCCAGTTAGGGGATTAGTATTAACATAGCCTTAGGGTGTGAAAACATTATATTCTGTTTCAACTTATAAATTAATTTTGTTCTGGAACTGTAAACAAATAATTATACATCAAATCACATAAATAGTTAGTTTGTATGACATTCACCAAACAACCGTAATTTCTTGAAACAGATTATAGTTTTGGGTCTCGCCTTTTCTAATTTACTTGTAAAACTGACTTGGGGTAATCAGGAATTCTGGAGATTAAATTTGGGGGAATGAGGAATAAACCGTTGAGAACTGCTAAATTAGAAGTGTTCCAATTGTTCTGCATTCCAATTACCATACATACTCACCTATAAGACACGTTTTTTACCACCAGATTATCACCTCAAAATGGCTTCCCATCTTCTGTGAGTGAGTGTTAAAAACAAAATTTAAAAAAATATTATTTTTTTTAAATGTGTTAAATTGGTGTCCATAATTATGTTTAGAAAAGATAGCACACGGACACTGAACATTTCCTCAACTTGCACTGGCCAAACATGCAATCTATACATGGTCTGGTGTCCAAGCTATCAACCCGTCTTACATGCGAGTGCATGCCACAAACCCACAGATTTCATTACCAAAGTAGGAAGGGGAGGGGGGGGTCATCTTACAGGCGAGATCGCCTCATAGGCAAGAATGGACGAATATGAACATCACCGTATGATATAATGGTCGTAAATATGAAATTATTAAAAGTAGTATTTACGGGTACCTCAAAAAACGCACTCACCCATACATCTCTTGTTCTAGGTGATCTTACCGTTGCATCTCCGCTCGACCGGGAAGTACTGAGCGTGTACAACTTGAGAATAACCGCACAAGATCACGGTTTGCCACCCCTGGCGTCTGAGATCATGTTTATCGTGGAGTTGACGGATGTCAATGACAATGCTCCGCAGTTTGATCAACCGAGTTATCAAGTTAATGTAACTGAAGATGCTGATATCGGAACTGTCCTCATGCAAGTCTCGGCTAGCGATGAAGATGAAGGTAGGTGCTCTTTCTTGTTTCTTTGGGTCATCTATGGGTGAGACATCTCGCCCCACCCCACTTCCTTGTGTGAGACATCTCGCCCCATCCCACTTACTTGTGTGAGACATCTCGCCCCATCCCACTTCCTTGTGTGAGACATCTCGCCCCATCCCACTTACTTGTGTGAGACATCTCGCCCCACCCCACTTCCTTGGGTGAGACATCTCGCCCCATCCCACTTCCTTGGGTAAGACATCTCGCCCCACCCCACTTCCTTGGGTAAGACATCTCGCTCCATCCCACTTCCTTGGGTGAGACATCTCGCTCCATCCCACTTCCTTGGGTAAGACATCTCGCTCCATCCCACTTCCTTGGGTAAGACATCTCGCTCCATCCCACTTCCTTGGGTAAGACATCTCGCTCCATCCCACTTCCTTGGGTAAGACATCTCGCCCCACCCCACTTCCTGGGTAAGACATCTCGCTCCATCCCACTTCCTTGGGTAAGACATCTCGCTCCATCCCACTTCCTTGGGTAAGACATCTCGCTCCATCCCACTTCCTTGGGTAAGACATCTCGCTCCATCCCACTTCCTTGGGTAAGACATCTCGCTCCATCCCACTTCCTTGGGTAAGACATCTCGCTCCATCCCACTTCCTTGTGTGAGACATCTCGCCCATCCCTTCCTTGGGTAAGACATCTCGCTCCATCCCACTTCCTTGTGTGAGACATCTCGCTCCATCCCACTTCCTTGTGTGAGACATCTCGCTCCATCCCACTTCC
This sequence comes from Archivesica marissinica, assembly GCA_014843695.1. Lineage (NCBI taxonomy): Eukaryota > Metazoa > Mollusca > Bivalvia > Venerida > Vesicomyidae > Archivesica > Archivesica marissinica. Next base: position 476,389 of record CM026391.1, read on the forward strand.
TTGTGTGAGACATCTCGCCCCATCCCACTTCCTTGTGTGAGACATCTCGCCCCATCCCACTTCCTTGGGTAAGACATCTCGCCCCATCCCACTTCCTTGGGTGAGACATCTCGCTCCATCCCACTTCCTTGGGTAAGACATCTCGCTCCATCCCACTTCCTTGTGTGAGACATCTCACCCCACCCCACTTTCTTGGGGGAGATGATGCCTTTTCCATGTCTGTCCATCCGTCTGCCGGTCATACTTCGTTTCCACTTCGAGAGTTTGAGATCCACAGTGTTTAGTGGATGAACCAGATTGATTGATGGGTGTGTGATATGCAATGTTTAGTGGATGAACCCTGTTGATTGATAGGTCCGTGTGTGATACACGATGTTTAGTGGATGAACCATATTGATTGATGGGTCCGTGTGTGATGCGCATGTGATACGCAATGTTTAGAGGATGAACCATATTGATATATGGGTCCGTGTGTGATGCGCATGTGATATGCAATGTTTAGCGGATGAACCATATTGATATATGGGTCCGTGTGTGATGCGCATGTGATACGCAATGTTTAGCGGATGAACCATATTGATATATGGGTACGTGTGTGATGCGTATGTGATATGCAATGTTTAGCGGATGAACCATATTGATAGATGGGTCCGTGTGTGATACGCGATGTTTCTCATAGTTTTCATTTTGTATTTTTGTTTGCTTGAAAATATTTATGTTCTAGAATTATGTTCTGGGAAATTCATTGATTGAAAGAGTTTATGATATTCTTCCTTTATCAGGTGAGAACAGACGGCTAACGTACATGATATCTCCAGGAATTGCCCAGGACTTCTTCGAGATTGAAGCAGACACTGGTATTATTAGCCTGGCTACTGACAAACTTAACCGTGAAGCAACAAGCTCCTATGTATTTACAGGTACGGTTGTTTTATACGTCGGTCTGCATTTGATGCATGCATGTTTCTGAACATTGAATTACTGTAGAATAGTAACCAGACTATTCCAAGAATTGGGATCGGTTGTCTACTCGGCCAAACATTTCCACGTGGCAGTATGGTAAACTGTGTGTTTAATTTCGGAATGGCAACAAATATTCGTATATTCGCTCGAACGTCCGAATATCCGAATACTATTCCAGTATTCGAATATTCGGAAACAAATATTATATTGTTCTCAAAAATACCACCCGCTCAGTCGCACGTTTGGAATGCTTGAATCGCTCTGAGAATAAGAAAACTGCTAGGTGTAATATATGCAAATTTAATTTAACATATTAACAATTATTACAATATCAATCTGAATAAGCATTTGAAGAAGATTACGTTTACGTGTAAAACAGAAATTAGGTTAGTTTTGCAATTTTTATAAGAGTTTTGAGTGATTTTGAGTTTTTGATAGAATTCTATCGAATATTCGAATACCTTCCTGACCGAATATTCGAATAGTTTAATCGTTATTCGTTGCCATCCCTAGTTAAATGACATCACCAATGTCATTCAGTTGTTTATCGTTAATAATATTAACACAACATTGTTCATTTTCATCCAATGTTTTACGTTTATTTATCATCACTACCTGTTGCCCATATGAGCGATGCCTCATCAAGAGATTAGTCATTTTAGATTTTTGGAGGATAGTGCAATGATACAGACAGATACCCATTCCAGAGTCTCCTCTGGTTCTTTTATGTGCACAGTGTAAAGCACAGACACGAGACCTCGGTTTAAAGTCCCAGTTGAAAGACTGTTAATTTTATTAGTGTCAGACGGGGGATCGATCCAATGTGTTAACCACTGGATTACAGATCCGTCCAATGTGCTGCACACTGAAGTCTGTCTCAGTTGCAGATCACTAGCAATTGTCATTAGTGTCTTGTGTTTTGCATGTCTCTCAATCAAGTTGGCTCATTTGCATGCTGGGTAAATTAAAGGCTATAAAAGTGTTTGTTTATTATAGTGTCCCCCCCCCCCTATTTAAAGGGCCAGCCATTTCTGTCTTACGAGACACCTCTTTTTTATGAACATCAGTACTTCCTGAATCCTATGCTTGTATGCCGGGCACCAGGCTGGTAGGCAATCGGTAACCATTATTTAATAAGCTGGCGGCTCACCAACCGGCCATATCAGAACGAACCCCTGACGAGATTCAAACCCTCGACCTCCCACTCCGTAGGCAGACGCCTTAACCACTAGGCCACAGAGACGGCAATAAATAGTTAAAATAATTGTAGTTGACGACAATTCAGTAATGCATTTTTCTTATCTATAGCTGAAATATGTCATGAAATTTCATTAAGAGTTGTGTCACTACGTCACAGTTCTCGTGAAATTGCACGACATATTTCACTATTGTTTTCACCTCTAACGTGTAATGAGTTATTATGTTGACCTTGTAATGAGTTATGATGTTGACCTTGCAATGAGTTATTATGTTGACCTTGCAATGAGTTATTATGTTGACCTTGTAATGAGTTATTATGTTGACCCTGCAATGAGTTATGATGTTGACCTTGTAATGAGTTATTATGTTGACCTTGTAATGAGTTATTATGTTGACCCTGTAATGAGTTATTATGTTGACCTTGTAATGAGTTATTATGTTGACCTTGTAATGAGTTATTATGTTGACCCTGTAATGAGTTATTATGTTGACCCTGTAATGAGTTATTATGTTGACCTTGCAATGAGTTATTATGTTGACCCTGTAATGAGTTATTATGTTGACCTTGTAATGAGTTATTATGTTGACCTTGCAATGAGTTATTATGTTGACCTTGTAATGAGTTATTATGTTGACCTTGTAATGAGTTATTATGTTGACCCTGCAATGAGTTATGATGTTGACCTTGTAATGAGTTATTATGTTGACCTTGTAATGAGTTATTATGTTGACCTTGTAATGAGTTATTATGTTGACCCTGTAATGAGTTCTGTAATGAGTTATTATGTTGACCTTGTAATGAGTTATTATGTTGACCCTGTAATGAGTTATTATGTTGACCTTGTAATGAGTTATTATGTTGACCTTGTAATGAGTTATTATGTTGACCCTGTAATGAGTTATTATGTTGACCTTGTAATGAGTTATTATGTTGACCTTGTAATGAGTTATTATGTTGACCCTGTAATGAGTTATTATGTTGACCCTGTAATGAGTTATTATGTTGACCCTGTAATGAGTTATTATGTTGACCTTGTAATGAGTTATTATGTTGACCTTGTAATGAGTTATTATGTTGACCCTGTAATGAGTTATTATGTTGACCTTGCAATGAGTTATTATGTTGACCCGTCTTTCAGTGTATGTTGAAGACGCCGGTAAGCCGCTGCAGTACGATACGGCCACCATGATTATTAATGTTACGGATATCAACGATTCCCCGCCCAAATTCAAGATGTCCATGTACTTTGCCACGATTCCCGAGAACCAGGTGCAGGAAGATATACACACATTTGTAGCGCTGGATGCCGACATTGGTGACAATGCCCGTGTGCGATATAGTATAACAGGTAAGTGTCGAAGAAGCTTTTGATGTGCTCGCATGATGAAACAGTACCATGATAAATTGCTCAATTGTTGCCTCATGCTATGTGTGCATTGTACCAGTATAAGTTTATTTAATGATAACAGTGATGTACAACTGTCCAGGAGACCATGGATCATTCTAGAGGGCGATGTGGGCGAAATAGGTGCCCTAAGGACCCTGACTTTGCCCTCTGGGGGCCCCACTACTCCCGGAATTTTTTTTTTACGATTTTCAACCATAATTTTGTCTGGTAAGATACACTGGCCCATTATAAAGCACTCCTTCTATTCAAATGTTGTATTTAATGGTTGTACTGTGCATTTTAACCCTATTTTACAGAAGTATATTAAAGAACACCATTTAAGGAAGCTAACACGCATTGTCTCACTTCTCCCAAAACAAAAATTCTGACCTAGAATGAATCCTGGGAGACCCAGTATAAGTTTAGTTAATGATAACAGTGATGTACAATTGTCCAGGAGACCCCTGTCCACCTTACTGGAGCAGGCTAAGTTGGCTTGCAGAAGGTCAGTGGTTCTACTCGGGTGACCACCCATGTTTAAAGCAATACTCATGCGGACGCTTGTAGTCTTCCATCATTGAAACTAGAAAGTCAGTATATAAATGTAGCTAGTTGTTAAAAGTCTAAACCGCTCACCCACATGGTTCACTGGAGGCGAGGGTAAATAAGCTCAGTCATCATACGTCTAAACCGCTCGCCCACATGGTTCACCGGAGGCGAGGGTAAATAAGCTCAATCATCGTACGTCTAAACCGCTCGCCCACATGGTTCACCGGAGGCGAGGGTAAATAAGCTCAATCATCATCAAAAGTCTAAACCGCTCGCCCACATGGTTCACCGGAGGCGAGGGTAAATAAGCTCAATCATCATCAAAAGTCTAAACCGCTCGCCCACATGGTTCACCGGAGGCGAGGGTAAATAAGCTCAATCATCATCAAAAGTCTAAACCGCTCGCCCACATGGTTCACCGGAGGCGAGGGTAAATAAGCTCAATCATCATCAAAAGTCTAAACCGCTCGCCCACATGGTTCACCGGAGGCGAGGGTAAATAAGCTCAATCATCATCAAAAGTCTAAACCGCTCGCCCACATGGTTCACCGGAGGCGAGGGTAAATAAGCTCAATCATCATCAAAAGTCTAAACCGCTCGCCCACATGGTTCACCGGAGGCGAGGGTAAATAAGCTCAATCATCATCAAAAGTCTAAACCGCTCGCCCACATGGTTCACCGGAGGCGAGGGTAAATAAGCTCAATCATCATCAAAAGTCTAAACCGCTCGCCCACATGGTTCACCGGAGGCGAGGGTAAATAAGCTCAATCATCATCAAAAGTCTAAACCGCTCGCCCACATGGTTCACCGGAGGCGAGGGTAAATAAGCTCAATCATCATCAAAAGTCTAAACCGCTCGCCCACATGGTTCACGGAGGCGAGGGTAAATAAGCTCAATCATCATCAAAGTCTAAACGCTCGCCCACATGGTTCACCGGAGGCGAGGGTAAATAAGCTCAATCATCATCAAAAGTCTAAACCGCTCGCCCACATGGTTCACCGGAGGCGAGGGTAAATAAGCTCAATCATCATCAAAAGTCTAAACCGCTCGCCCACATGGTTCAGTGGAGGCGAGGGTAAATAAGCTCAATCATCATCAAAAGTCTAAAACCCACTAAGCACACAGATAAACAAACAAGTATCAAAATACTCATAAACCTCGTACTTTATAGACACCAGCCCAATAAATACTTATATCATCTTTGCAGCAGGGAACCAGAGAGGGAAGTTTGCTATCGACATGGACACCGGTGTCCTTTCATCTCGGCAACCGTTGGACCGGGAAACAGTAGCGAAATACCTGCTCACCATCACCGCTAGCGACGGAGAATATTCGCAGACATGTTTCATTAATATAACCATCAGCGACCAGAATGACAATGACCCTGTATTTGAGGAAACCAAGTACAAAAAGCTTCTCTTTGAAGATGCGTTACCAGGGACACTGGTTGCTAAGGTGAAGGCAACCGATGAGGATGAAGACGAAAATGGAAATGTGACGTATTCACTGCATAATGATTCAGATACCAGTGTGTTTGAAATAAACACAACATCTGGAGTAATCACCACTAAAGGGTAAGCTTATACAAAATAAAACAGAGAGAATTACCATAAGCTCCTGTAGCTTTCAATTCAATCCACTTGTCTTGATAGTTGTATTGTATGGATGTTATATGTACAGATGGTATATGTCATGTTTATCTTGATAAATAAAATATGTTTAAACCAACAGATTATTGTAACCAAACCTGCTCCAAATTCTGTCTCAGTTTGGCTGCACACATGTTCGTTGCTATGTTGAACACATTGTATGATGTAAACAATTGAAGCAAATCTTCTTGTCCAAATCTCATTAGAACCATGTGATTTAGAAAGCCTTATGAGCATGAGATGGTGTCATTAAACATTCAGTCTAAACGTTACATTAATGTGTTGCTTGTTGTTAATTGGCAAATCTTGAAATGGAGTTGCGGTATTTGATGTGAACAAAACGTGTACGTTTAGTAACTTAATGGGCAAAACAAAAACTAATATAATTTTTAAAAAATACAGTTATGATATACATGTATATATATATAGGGTCTTACATGAGTGTTGATTTCATACCATAGTTTAGGAAACGAGTTTCTTAATTTGATATTAAGCTCGTCAAAAATCTCGCTTAATGGCAAAATTCCAAAACTATCCTTGTTTATGCATTACCATAGTACGCTCATTTTAATAAATAACGCTGCTACTTTCATTTTAATAAATAACGTTGCTACTTTCATTTTAATAAATAACATTGCTACTTTCATTTTGGTGCCAAGTGTCAGCGCAAATTGCCATGACGTCACTACGCAAAGCAGCGTTATATTTAAGTATTGAACAGCGTTGATACTTCTTTTAAATCATAGTTTGTGCTACCATTAACGCTAGGTACCAATTCAAATAAAAATATAACATAATCTTTAAAGTTTAATTTAGAAATTATAAGGATTATTCTCTCAACCAATCAGAATCCTTCCAGGTGTTATTACACGTGTGTACATCTAAGAAATTATGAGATGACTGTATTACACTGAATAAATAAACTGTGATAAATGCTGACACACATATTTAACAGAATACATGTACAGTCAAACCTATCTTAATGCAGGTGACCACTAACACAGGTTGGCTATTTAATGGAGGTGACCACTAACACAGGTTGGCTATTTAATGGAGGTGACCACTAACACAGGTTGGCTATTTAATGGAGGTGACCACTAACACAGGTTGGCTATTTAATGGAGGTGACCACTAACACAGGTTGGCTATTTAATGGAGGTGACCACTAACACAGGTTGGCTATTTAATGGAGGTGACCACTAACACAGGTTGGCTATTTAATGGAGGTGACCACTAACACAGGTTGGCTATTTAATGGAGGTGACCACTTAACACAGGTTTGGCTATTTAATGGAGGTGACCACTTAACACAGGTTTGGCTGTATATATATGTTGATACACATATTTTTCAGTACTTTCGACCGTGAGAAGAAATCGAGTTACTCGTTCGATGTTGTGGCAAGTGATAGTGGTATGTACGACAGACGGTCGAATAAGGTGCGAGTGGAAGTTACCATTGGCGACGTAAATGATAATGCACCAGTATTCCGGGAAGTTCCCTACCGGAAGGATGTGCAACAAGGAACTGCAGCAGACATGGTGGTTCTTACTGTTGTAGCAGACGACAAAGATGCCGGACTCAATGGTGAAGTCACATATAAACTGAGTAGCCAATCAAACTACTTCGAAATGGACTCTACGTCTGGCGAGATTACAACAAAGCGAGAGTTAGGCTCTGATGCACTTGGTTACTACAACCTGAAAGTGGTTGCTACGGATAGAGGGGAAACAGCTCTTAGCTCAACTGGTAGGTTCAGAATTTACTTTAATTGGTAACGTCATTGTTCATGTAATATTATATATGTTATAGTCAGCTATTTTCTTTCAGCATGTTTTGGATATTTTGAAATTGAGAGACTATAAGATATATAAAAATAGTTTAAACTTTATTTATTTATTTATTAATGATTGCGAAGCAAGATTTAACAACTTATATTAATCACTCTCGTTGGTGCTGATGAAAGCATAAATGTGGTCATTCGTGTGGGAGGAAACCGGAGTACCCGTAGAAAACCAACCTGTCCGTTCTGGCGACCACCATACCATCTCACATACTTCCTTCCCAAGCGATGATTGAACTCAGGTTGCATTGGGGGAGAAGTGAGCGAGCTAACCACTGCGCTAATCGGACAATAGAACATATATATCATTACTAGTTCCCTTTTTGATACAAGAAACATATACATGTAATATTAATTTGTGGATTAGTGTTAAGTGTGTATCATATATGGTGGATTGTTGGGTGTCTCTTCTCACTAGCATCAATATTATGTGTTGTTCAGTTATGTACTATTTTATGGTAGCTTGTGTTTTTGGACTGTTTATATTTGTCTTTGACACCCTGATGCTCCACATAAAAGCCAGCATCGTTATCAATATCCACTTTATTATCTCCCTTATCAATATCCACTTTATTATCTCCCTTATCAATATCCACTTTATTATCTCCCTTATCAATATCCACTTTATTATCTCCCTTATCATGATCCACTTTATTATCTCCCTTATCATGATCCACTTTATTATCTCCCTTATCATGATCCACTTTATTATCTCCCTTATCACGATCCACTTTATTATCTCCCTTATCATGATCCACTTTATTATCTCCCTTATCACGATCCACTTTATTATCTCCCTTATCAATATCCACTTTATTATCTCCCTTATCATGATCCACTTTATTATCTCACTTATCATGATCCATTTATTATCTCCCTTATCAATATCCACTTTATTATCTCCCTTATCAATATCCACTTTAGTTTCTCCCTTATCATGATCCACTTATTATCTCCCTTATCATGATCCACTTATTATCTCCCTTTTCAATATCCACTTTATTATCTCCCTTACAGGTGTGATTGAGATCACAGTTGGAACAGGAACAGGGAACCAGTTGGTGTTCAAGAACCAGAATTACTCCAGCAGTCTATATGAGCATGCTCGTCAAGGTAGCCGCGTGCTCACAGTAGGACTTGAGAACCCGCCATCTGGGGTGGCGTTCAGTTTCGCAAGTGGAAACAACAATGATGCTTTCTTCATCGACACATCAGGTAAATTACGGGGCTTTACTTTATACCAGTTTATTTTAGCTCGATTGCGAAACAAATTCTTACAACATTAGTTTAATCACTCTCGAGACCTCGTGGAATCCATCGCACTGAGGGAGAGAGGAGGGGCAATGTGGAATTTAAGGGCACATTGGGAATGGCTACAACTGGGCGCAAAACTCCGGGCCTATCACACCTGACGCGAATTCGCTACCACTGCGCTATCACGACTTCCACAATTAACATGATGCCGATGAGACTATAGCTCCTCCCACTAGTCACATGATCAAACTATTCTAGACTCCGATAATCGCGACAAGTTGTCGAGGGAAATAGCGGCTGTTTGATAAGGCTTAACGGTTGCTGAAGGCGTGTCGCTTTATCGATCGCTGATTGGTTTATCGGATTATCGCTGGCTGGGTTGATTGACAGCTCGCGTTAATTACTGGGGTCATCTACTGTGCAGTCTGTGCTTTCTGCACATAATATATTTGTTAATATTTGTCATTTTTCTTTCATATTGTTATGTATCTGGATAGTTAGCAGTTCCAAAACGTAATTAAGTAATTGAAAACGTGAATCTTTGTCGGAAGGTGATACAGAGTAAATGTGATTTTGTAGGCAATAAATGTACATCGAGCATGGAACCTGGAAGTGGACGTCTTCTTACACTAACCTCCAAAACATAAAATAACCAAGTAACCAGGAGGCGTCACCCTGAGTAACCAGGAGGCGTCGCCCCGAGTAACCAGGCAGCGTCGCCCCGAGTAACCAGGCAGTGTCGCCCCGAGTAACCAGGAGGCGTCGTCCCAAGTAACCAGGCGGCGTCGCCCCGAGTAACCAGGCAGCATCGCCCCCGAGTAACCAGGCGTCGTCGCCCTGAGTAACCAGGAGGCATCGCCCCGAGTAACCAGGCGGCGTCGCCCTGAGTAACCAGGCAGCGTCGCCCCGAGTAACCAGGCGGCGTCGCCCCGAGTATCCAGGCAGCGTCGCCCCGAGTAAACAGGCAGCGTCGCCCCGAGTAACCAGGTGGCGTCGCCCCGAGTAAAGTAACCAGGAGGCGTCGCCCCGAGAAACCAGGGGACGATAATAAATAAACATATCCATAAATACAAATTTCCAATTGGGGAGGAAAAAAAGGCATACAGAGACTGATATCTAACATCTCGCTACGTTATGTTAAATAGGATCAGGCAGAATTATTAATTACATTTCTGTTTAATACAGGTTCCATCACCGTACTGAACCCTGTACCGATCGACTACGAGGCCTTCCACCACATGAAGCTGATCGTGGCCGCCACAGCTTCTGGTCTATATGCTTACACAACAGTGTGGGTGAACCTGATTGACATCAATGATAACGCTCCGCTGTTCTCCCAGGATAAATACGTAACCAAAGTATACGAGGAGCAAGTGAAGTTCACCTACGTCATGCAGGTAAATAAATGCTGGCAGCTGTACGCACTGTGTTAGTTTATACAAATTTATTTTAGCTCGATTGCGAAACAAGTTCTTACATCTTATATTAATCACTCTCGAGACCTCATTCCTGATGGATTCCATCGCCACGAGGGAGAGAGAAGAGGCAACGTGGAAATTAATCGCCTTGCCTAAGGGCACAATTGTAACGGCTCCAGCGGGGCTTGAACTCCTGACCTGAAGCGAACGCGCATCCACTGCGCTATCACGACTTCCATGCCGTGTGTTGTTTCTATCTTCATAAAGGGGAAGTTCCTATTACAATGTTCAACCTGAGATAGGGTTTATTAGAGTGGGATAGAGAGCAGGGTGTGTCAGAAAAATGGCAGGGTGCATTATGAGCGGTAAAGGGGGGCGATACAGGAGGAAGTATTTGGGGGTTGTCCCTCTAGAAATATTTTCTAACTGACAGTGATTGACAGTTAATTATGCTTGAAGAGAGATGCAGTAGGGCGGAACATATCAGGCAATGGGGCGGATTAGGGCGGAACATATCAGGCAATGTGGCAGATTAGGGCGGAACATATCAGGCAATGTGGCAGATTAGGGCGGAACATATCAAGCAAAGGGGCAGATTAGGGCGGAACATATCAAGCAATGGGGCGGATTAGGGCGGAACATATCAGGCAATGGGGCGGAACATATCAGGCAATGTGGCAGATTAGGGCGGAACATATCAGGCAATGGGGCGGATTAGGGCGGAACATATCAGGCAATGGGGCGGAACATATCAGGCAATGTGGCAGATTAGGGCGGAACATATCAGGCAATGTGGCAGATTAGGGCGGAACATATCAGGCAATGGGGCGGATTAGGGCGGAACATATCAAGCAATGGGGCGGATTAGGGCGGAACATATCAAGCAATGTGGCAGATTAAGGCGGAACATATCAGGCAAAGGGGCAGATTAGGGCGGAACATATCAGGCAATGTGGCAGATTAGGGCGGAACATATCAGGCAAAGGGGCAGATTAGGGCGGAACATATCAGGCAATGTGGCAGATTAGGGCGGAACATATCAGGCAATGTGGCAGATTAGGGCGGAACATATCAGGCAAAGGGGCAGATTAGATCAAGTTTGTAAACGTTTGCTAGAATGCACTAGCCCCAGAATGCACTAGCCCCAGAATGCACTAGCCCCAGAATGCACTAGCCCCAGAATGCACTTGCCCCAGAATGCACTAGCCCCAGAATGCACTTGCCCCAGAATGCACTAGCCCCAGAATGCACTAGCCCCAGAATGCACTTGCCCCAGAATGCACTAGCCCCAGAATGCACTTGCCCCAGAATGCACTAGCCCCAGAATGCACTAGCCCCAGAATGCACTAGCCCCAGAATGCACTTGCCCCAGAATGCACTAGCCCCAGAATGCACTAGCCCCAGAATGCACTTGCCCCAGAATGCACTAGCCCCAGAATGCACTTGCCCCAGAATGCACTTGCCCCAGAATGCACTAGCCCCAGAATGCACTAGCCCCAGAATGCACTTGCCCCAGAATGCACTAGCCCCAGAATGCACTATTCCCAGAATGCACTAGCCCCAGAATGCACTTGCCCCAGAATGCACTAGCCCCAGAATGCACTTGCCCCAGAATGCACTTGCCCCAGAATGCACTAGCCCCAGAATGCACTAGCCCCAGAATGCACTTGCCCCAGAATGCACTAGCCCCAGAATGCACTTGCCCCAGAATGCACTAGCCCCAGAATGCACTTGCCCCAGAATGCACTTGCCCCAGAATGCACTTGCCCCAGAATGCACTTGCCTCAGAATGCACTTGCCCCAGAATGCACTAGCCCCAGAATGCACTAGCCCCAGAATGCACTTGCCCCAGAATGCACTTGCCCCAGAATGCACTAGCCCCAGAATGCACTAGCCCCAGTGCACTAGCCCCAGAATGCACTTGCCCCAGAATGCACTTGCCCCAGAATGCACTTGCCCCAGAATGCACTTGCCTCAGAATGAACTCACCCCAGAATGCACTTGCCCCAGAATGCACTTGCCCCAGAATGCACTTGCCTCAGAATGAACTCACCCCAGAATGCACTTGCCCCAGAATGCACTTGCCCCAGAATGCACTTGCCCCACCCAGAATGCACTTGCCCCAGAATGCACTTATCCCAGAATGCACTTGTCCCAGAATGCACTTATCCCAGAATGCACTCGCCCGTTGAATTAAAAATAAATTAAAAAGGTAATTAGGTGGACATGAACAGAAAAAACATTATGAGTTATATTTTCGCCAATTTTAGAAAACAAGCTCTCCGTATCAGCTGTGATAGTTTCTTCTTTGCTTAATGTACAGTATTAAGAGTGCTGCCCTTTAGAAAGCCTCATGGACATGGTAGCGTCTCACTTGTGATCCAGAATTACCGTATTTATAACAATGGAGAAGCAAACGTATGTATACCTTGTTGCAATGATTTCAGGTGACGGCGGCGGATGCAGACAGTCCCGGTCCAAATAGAGAAATATTCTACAACATAATACAAGGAAACATAGACGAAGCTTTCATCATCGATCCGGCATACAGCGGCATCATAAAGACAAACGTGATCGTAGATTATGAGATAAGAAAGGACTACAGACTGACTATTGAAGCTAAAGATAATGGGTTAAACGGAACTCACTCCAGTACATGCATCGTGAAAATCTCAGTCATTGATACAAATGATAACCCACCGAAGCTTCCCCGCACGAAACCAGTTTATATTAGTGAAGGTAAAACATTTTTTTTAATTTTTAAAAAATATTTTGTGGGTCCGCCTCCGTGGTCGAGTGGTTAAGGTCGCTGACTTGTATACCACTGTAACCTATCATCACTGATGGTCACGGGTTCGACCCCCGCTCAGACCGTGTCTCATTTATATGAAAAAGTTGGCAGTTTCTTACGGAGGTTGGTGCACCCAAGTACTGGTTAACCGTTGGAGCTTGCCCAGGAATGGTGTTGTTAGATAAACTGCCCGCCGGCGATATAGCCCAAAATGGTGCTGATGCAGGCGTAAAACCCGAAATATAAATGAATATCGTTTCCTTCTCATATGTCCAAAATATTCAACATTGCCATCAAAATACATGAAATGCTACAATTACACCTGGCCAACAAAACAAACATTTGCCAGTCGTACCAATATTATATATTGGTATTAAACAACAAACATGAAACGCTTATTGAGTTAATGTAGCCCAGTGGTTAAGGCGTCCGCCTACGGAGCGGGAGGTCGAAGGCTCGAATCTCGTCAGGGGTTCGTTCTGATATGGCCGGTTGGTGAGCCGCCAGCTAGTTAAATAATGGTTACCGATTGCCTACCAGCCTGGCGCCTGGCATACAAGCATAGGATTCGGGAAGTACTGATGTTCATAAAAAAGAGGTGTCTCATAAGTCAGAAATGGCTGGCCCTTTCAATAGTACACTATAATAAACAAACACTTTACTTTTACTTTTGATGCCTATTTACGTATCGCATATATGACTTGTGGAGGTCTATATCAACTACCAGTATATGCTAAGAACTGTTTCTATCGTTTAATCGTAGCATTGTTTATCGTTTTAGTGACAATTGAGCTTTGTATTTAAATACTGTAACGATTGATTTGCATGTGTAGTTGGCCCCATTGAAAGTTGTTTGAAGCCATACTTCTAAAACAACACCTTGTACAAAGTGTCAAGACACCTGAGGGCATGTGAGATTGGGAACAGGTGGCCAGGTTTTCGCACTTAAACAAACACCCGAGGAGGTGCGAATCAGTGGATTGAAATGACCAATTTTAAAACAAAAATTGTAAATATAATTTTTAGTTTTTTGTATTCGAATACCAAAATAGGATTGGGATATTCGGTCAGGTATTGGAATATTCGGTCAGGTATTGTGATATTCGGTCAGGTATTGGGATATTCAAATATTCGGTCCCTTCCATCCCCAGTTTTTTTTATGTTAATTTTGAATGTAGTTTGTGTGGAAGTAATCGTTTATCAGTTTATAATATCATATTGGTCACGTAATACAATAGATTTAACATGCGCATATATTCAAAATAGTAACTATATGGTATATATAGTATTATTAGATGTTTCGATTTACAGTATATAGAGGATGAACACTGCTTGAAATATATTTAATGTTAACTGTATGCTATCAATCAAATACCGTTAGCTCCATTTCATATATTACTGATTCTAAAACATGACCCTAATTGGCGCTCGCCCATATGGTTCACCGGAGGCGAGGGTAAATAAGCTCAATCATCGACTCTAATTGAGTTAGATAATGAGATAATGGTATTTAACAAAAATTAATTCAAAATGTGAAGTTTTATCGGATGTTTCTTTATGTACAGGAATGGAAGTTGGTTCTGCCATCACCTTGGTAACAGCCAATGACATCGATGTGAGTCCACCAGTCATGTATAACTTCAGTGCCGGAGGTAATCCGGACAATATGTTCAGCATTGACCGCTATTATGGCAGGATTCGACTTGCCAAACAACTGGACTACGAGAGTCGCCAGAAATACGTGATTGGTATCCAGGCTAGTGATGGTGTGCACTCGGCGTATAGCACTCTTGATGTGTACATAGTGGACGAGAATGACCATGCCCCGCAATTCACGCAACAGAGTTATCGGGTAAATAGATCTCATGTTTCTGCTTTCACATTTTCTTCATCAGAGTGGTTGGTTTTTTGGAGGATATTTCCCACCAATTGCCTTCCAGTAAACGTCTATTCAGGTTCACGGGCGTATCGATGATCCATGTTGGACTGAGTTTGATTCCCCCATCCCACATAATATTAACAGTCTTTCAGATGTGACTATAAACTGAAGGTCTCGTGTATCAGTGCTGTAGAACCAGTATGTAAAACAACCAGGACTTCTTCTGTATTGCACTATCCGCCCAAACCTAAAATGACTTTCCACTATTCTGTAAGCATCACTCTGCATTGTGGGGACAAAGATAAAGGCGTAAAAGAAGGAATCAATTCAAATGCATGAAATATAAACATGAAGCATTCACTGCATAACGTCATAGCTGCAGAAACATAAATAGACAGCATTATCTCTGATCAACTTGCTTAGGGGTCGTAAATATTGCTTAAATGTTCAATTCGTATTAGTCAGTTTCCGCATTTGGTTGTTATACAAAACGTTGTCTGTTCCATTTTCTACAGGTGTCTCTTGAAGAATTAACTTCCCCTGACAGAAAGGTCATTCAGGTCAATGCCAGCGATGCTGATGCAGGAGAAAATGCAAGAATAATGTATAGTCTCACGCCTTCATTGTCTAGTGACAGTTTCTATATCAATGAAAACACTGGTAAGTTAGCGCCTTCATTGTCCAATGACAGTTTCTAGATCTGTGAGCACATTGGTAAGTCACACGCCTTCAATGTCCAGTGACAGTTTCTAGATCTGTGAGCACATTGGTAAGTCACACGCCTTCATTGTCCAGTGACAGTTTTTAGATCTGTGAGCACATTGGTAAGTGACACGCCTTCACTGTCCAGTGACAGTTTCTATATCAGTGAACACATTGGTAAGTGACACGCCTTCACTGTCCAGTGACAGATCCTATATCAGTGAACACATTGGTAAGTGACATGCCTTCACTGTCCAGTTCTATATCAGTGAACACATTGGTAAGTGACACGCCTTCATTGTCCAGTGACAGTTTCTAGATCAGTGAACACATTGGTAAGTGACATGCCATCACTGTCCAGTTCTATATCAGTGAACACATTGGTAAGTGACATGCCTTCACTGTCCAGTGACAGTTTCTAGATCAGTGAACACATTGGTAAGTGACATGCCTTCACTGTCCAGTTCTATATCAGTGAACACATTGGTAAGTGACACGCCTTCACTGTTCAGTGACAGATCCTATATCAGTGAACACATTGGTAAGTGACACGCCTTCATTGTCCAGTGACAGTTTCTATATCAGTGAACACATTGGTAAGTGACACGCCTTCATTGTCCAATGACAGTTTCTATATCAGTGAACACATTGGTAAGTGACACGCCTTCACTGTCCAGTGACAGTTCCTATATCAGTGAACACATTGGTAAGTGACACGCCTTCACTGTCCAGTTCTATATCAGTGAACACATTGGTAAGTGACACGCCTTCACTGTCCAGTGACAGATCCTATATCAGTGAACACATTGGTAAGTGACATGCCTTCATTGTCCAGTGACAGTTTCTATATCAGTGAACACATTGGTAAGTGACGCGCCTTCATTGTCCAGTGACAGATCCTATATCAGTGAACACATTGGTAAGTGACACGCCTTCATTGTCCAATGACAGTTTCTATATCAGTGAACACATTGGTAAGTGACACGCCTTCATTGTCCAGTGACAGATCCTATATCAGTGAACACATTGGTAAGTGACACGCCTTCATTGTCCAATGACAGTTTCTATATCAGTGAACACATTGGTAAGTGACACGCCTTCACTGTCCAGTGACAGTTTCTATATCAGTGAACACATTGGTAAGTGACACGCCTTCATTGTCCAATGACAGTTTCTATATCAGTGAACACATTGGTAAGTGACACGCCTTCATTGTCCAGTGACAGATCCTATATCAGTGAACACATTGGTAAGTGACATGCCTTCATTGTCCAATGACAGTTTCTATATCAGTGAACACATTGGTAAGTGACATGCCTTCATTGTCCAGTGACAGATCCTATATCAGTGAACACATTGATAAGTGACACGCCTTCACTGTCCAGTGACAGTTTCTATATCAGTGAACACATTGGTAAGTGACATGCCTTCATTGTCCAATGACAGTTTCTATATCAGTGAACACATTGGTAAGTGACACGCCTTCACTGTCCAGTGACAGATCCTGTATCAGTGAAGAAATTGGTAAGTGACACGCCTTCACTGTCCAGTGACAGTTTCTATATCAGTGAACACATTGGTAAGTGACACGCCTTCATTGTCCAGTGACAGTTTCTATATCAGTGAACACATTGGTAAGTGACACGCCTTCACTGTCCTGTGACAGTTTCTATATCAGTGAACACATTGGTAAGTGACATGCCTTCACTGTCCAGTGACAGATCCTGTATCAGTGAAGAAATTGGTAAGTGACACGCCTTCACTGTCCAGTGACAGTTTCTATATCAGTGAACACATTGGTAAGTGACACGCCTTCATTGTCCAGTGACAGTTCCTATATCAGTGAACACATTGGTAAGTGACACGCCTTCATTGTCCAGTGACAGTTCCTATATCAGTGAACACATTGGTAAGTGACATGCCTTCATTGTCCAGTGACAGTTCCTATATCAGTGAAGAAATTGGTAACACATTTCATCTTTCATTATCTAATGACCGTTTCTATATCAACAAACTCATTGTGTTTTAGTAAAATTTGCACTATTAATTAATAAGAAAACTGTTTATATCAGATATGTGCATTATGTGTATAACATAGGAAACTATAGGTATAATGTGTTATAGAAATATATATAGTGAACAGGTACTTGGTGAATGTACAGATATACACTCCATTTTTCAATTATGTCTGTTGGTTCAAATCCCACTGGGGTGTCGAATTATTTCAAGTAAAGCTATCCAACTGGCCTGCAGAAGGTCAGTGGTTCTACCTGGGTGCCCACCTGTGCAAGAAATACTGCTCAGAGAGCTGGAGAGTTGCCATATAACCTAAGGTGTTGTTCCGATCTTAACCCTCAAATACAGACAAACAACAGTGTATAATTTATGATGTAGATTTAATGTATATGTACACCATTTAACGACACTAATGTTTGTTTAACAGGTATAATCTACACGGACAAAACCATCATCTACCAAGCCAATCAGGAGATTATACAGTTAGTTGTCACGGCAACTGACAATGGAACACTTGCACTATATGCGGTAGTCACTGTGTACATACAGATCACTAGCGTTAACAACCACACTCCTCACTTCCTGCAGAATAGCTACTCGTAAGTACTTTTAAAATCTAATGTGGAACGGATCTCTGGTTCCATGGTAACGGATCTCTGGTCTCATGGTAACGGATCTCTGGTCTCATGGTAACTGATCTCTGGTCCCATGGTAATGGATCTCTGGTCTCGTGGTGACGGATCTCTGGTCTCATGGTAATGGATCTCTGGTCTCGTGGTAACAGATCTCTGGTCTCATGGTAACGGATCTCTGGTCTCGTGGTAACGGATCTCTGGTCTCGTGGTAACGGATCTCTGGTCTTGTGGTAACGGATCTCTGGTCTCGTGGTAACAGATCTCTGGTCTCATGGTAATGGATCTCTGGTCTCGTGGTGACGGATCTCTGGTCTCGTGGTGACTGGTCTCATGGTAATGGATCTCTGGTCTCGTGGTAATGGATCTCTGGTCTCATGGTAACGGATCTCTGGTCTCGTGGTGACGGATCTCTGGTCTCATGGTAATGGATCTCTGGTCTCGTGGTAATGGATCTCTGGTCTCATGGTAACGGATCTCTGGTCTCGTGGTAACGGATCTCTGGTCTCGTTGTAACGGATCTCTGATCTTGTGGTAACATATTTGGATTGAAATCTAGAAGGTGCGGGTATGCTCCCCTGATGCTTCTTCGCATGTGTCATTCCAATGAGACGTTAACCGAGGTCCATCTTATATTGTCTTTTTGTATTGACGGGATGCTAAACCAAAATGTGCGCATTCACTCGAGTGTTAAATGCTGCTAGCTTACTGTTGTGTGTGAGGAATGTATACAGATGTATAGGAGAGGCTGATGGTTCTGCTGCAAGCACCCGTGCTATTCCTCCACCACTGAAGCTACAAGGAATGTATACAGATGTATAGGAGAGGCTGATGGTTCTACTGCAAGCACCCTTGCTATTCCTCCACCACTGAAGCTGCAAGGAATGTATACAGATGTATAGGAGAGGCTGATGGTTCTGCTGCAAGCACCCGTGCTATTCCTCCACCACTGAAGCTACAAGGAATGTATACAGATGTATAGGAGAGGCTGATGGTTCTACTGCAAGCACCCTTGCTATTCCTCCACCACTGAAGCTACAATGAATGTATACAGATGTATAGGAGAGGCTGATGGTTCTACTGCAAGCACCCTTGCTATTCCTCCACCACTGAAGCTACAAGGAATGTATATAGATGTATAGGAGAGGCTGATGGTTCTGCTGCAAGCACCCATGCTATTCCTCCACCACTGAAGCTGCAAGGAATGTATACAGATGTATAGGAGAGGCTGATGGTTCTGCTGCAAGCACCCTTGCTATTCCTCCACCACTGAAGCTAGCAAGGAATGTATACAGATGTATAGGAGAGGCTGATGGTTTAGCTGCAAGCACCCATGCTATTCCTCCACCACTGAAGCTAGCAAGGAATGTATACAGATGTATAGGAGAGGCTGATGGTTCTGCTGCAAGCACCCATGCTATTCCTCCACCACTGAAGCTAGCAGTTGCTGCCACTGTAAATCCCAAACCTCAATGTTGCTCGCTAATGTTATGTAGTAATTATCAGATATATATGTTGCAGTTTCCATGGTAACTCTCTGTAGTGGCATTTACTCTACATTACTATTTGATTTGCTATGTTTATGCTGTGCAGCAGATGAATAGGAAAGTTCTTTGCACTATACATAATTATTTCATTACGAAATTACTCATTTAGTCAGTTTTGGTAGTTGGCAGATTGGCAGACGGTGTTGCCATGGCGATATGGGTTATATAAGCAAAGTAAAGTGTTTGTTTATTAAATTGTTTGTTTATTATGGTGTCAACCCCTATTGAAAGGGCCACCAGCCATTTCTGACTTATGAAACACCTAATTTTTATGAACATCAGTACTTCCCGAATCCTATGCTTGTAGGCCAGACTGGTAGGCAATCGGTAACCATTATTTAACTAGCTGGCGGCTCACCAACCGGCCATATCAGAACGAACACTGATGAGGTTCGAACCTTCGACCTCCCGCTCCGTAGGCAGACGCCTTAACCACTAGGCCACGGAGACTGTATATACTCGTCACTAAATGTATATACTCGTAACTAAAGCATAATACAGTATGAATATTTATATCTCTTCTAGCACTACAATTGGGGAGGACATGGAACGTGGATTTATCGTGATGCACGTGGAAGCAAATGACAAAGACACGGCCGGACGCAACAAGGAGATCGATTATCTTATCACTCGTGGAAATACTGACGGAGCTTTCACCATTGATCAGAAGCAAGGAAGAGTAATGTTAAACAAACCGTTAGATCGCGAAACAATTTCCAATTACAACCTGCAAGTAATGGCGAAAGACCGAGGGGTACTGTCGAGAAACTCCACGGTTAAAGTGCACATCACAGTGCAGGATATAAATGATAAAGTTCCATACTTTGAATTCAGTGAATATTTCAAGCAACTGAATGAATCGTTCCCAGATGATGTCGGATTTTTGAAAATTAATTGCTATGATGAAGATATAGGCGCGAATGCAAAAATATACTACACAATAACATCCGGTAATGAAGACGGCATATTCATCATAAATGGGGGAACCGGCGAACTATTTATAACGCCAAATGAGACTTTGGACTATGAGCGTCATACGTACCATAAGCTCATTGTACGAGCAACCGATTGTAGCGGTTGCATGGCTGGAAGTCCAGTGTTCTCGAATATCACCACAGTGCATATAAACGTGACGGACGTCAATGAATATGACCCAGAATTCACTGTCCCGATATATTTCAAAGGTGTAAAAGAAGATATGAACATAACTTCGTCAGTGTTTGAGGCTTATGCTAATGACAGAGACGGCGGTGATTTCGGACTTGTTGAATACGTTCTTACAGGAAGTAAGCTGTTCTCTATTCATTCCAAAACTGGACTCGTAACAACCAAAAAACGATTCGACTTTGAAACAGCGCCGCCTGGTGAGAGAGAGTTTCAGTTCCAAATAACGGCGACAGATAAAGGTGGAAGATCTGGGACGATTCCGGTAATCTTAAGCTTAGTAGACGTGGACGAGTTTGATCCAATTCTAGAAAAATTGAGTTACGAGTTTATGGTCAAGGGAAGTGCAGTGAAAGGTACTACTATTGGGCGTGTTCATGCAAGCGACCGGGATGGGGGATCCGCTGGGAAAATTGTGTACAGGTTCAAGCCGCCTCACAAATACTTCGGTGTAAATGCATCGACTGGTGAAATACATGTTACTCATGATTTGAATAGAGATATACTTAATGATGCAAGAAAGAAACGGGAGATAAACATGCTATTGATAGAAGTAAGTTCAGGACTTGATGATTCTCGAAGTGCCTCTGTGGTTGTGGATATAGATGTGGATCGTACATGTGCTGGATGCGAGTATATTGTACGAGAGCCGATTGTGCAGGACGATACATCAGCCAAGATTGTTATCATTATTGTTGTATTCGTGTCGTTTGTTGCGCTAATATTGCTTGCAATAATCCTCGTTATATTGGTGCGTAGGCGATACAGTGGCAAAACTCCGCCCCCAAGTGAAACTCCCATGTGGAACAACGATGAATTTGATTCGGTGCCCCAACAGCCACATACTTCAGGCCCCCCTGGTTATGATGATGTGGTTAAACTCCCAGCAAATTATGCTGTTAATATGACAACATCGTCGGACATATCGGGTCATTCGCATCGTTCGGGTTCAAGTGGGCGGGGCTCGGCAGAGGATGAGGAAGACGAAGAACTAGCGATGATAAATTCCAATTCTCCTTCGTACTTAAATCATTCTAATGGATTTCGGAAAAACATGCCCGATTCGGGAATACAAGATGATGACAACACATCCGAGCCGTCAGTGCAAAATCATCAAGACTATTTAGCGCGGCTTGGAATAGATACAGCTAAAATCAACTCAAAAGCGAAATCAGGTTTGACTCATTCTGTAGAGAGTATGCACCAGTTCTCTGATTCAGGGGGAGGTGAAGGAGACGGGTTAGATATAGACAATGTCGACTACTCAAAGCTTCACGCTTCCCATGCAAATCATGCAAATTTAGCAGAAAAAAACAATGACATGGGCTTCCATGAACCCGAGCCACATATGGTAGGCTCGTTGTCAAATGTGATAAATAGTGAGGAAGAATACAGTGGTTCATATAACTGGGACTATTTGCTAGACTGGGGTCCCCAGTACCAACCACTAGCTCATGTGTTTTCGGAAATCGCGAGACTAAAAGACGATACAATTCAGCCAAAAAAGCAAGTGGTACAGATAGTTCCACAAAGACAGTTGAGTTCAAGTGGTCAGGCACCGGTGCGGATGCTGCCACCACCAATGATAACAAATGCCCCGCCAAAAGCAATTACGCATCCAGTGTCAAGGTCAAATCGATCTAGTCATTCCTCAAACATGAACTCCCGTAATAGTACTATAAACACGTCTCTACCCAGCATGCCTCGGTCACCCATCAGTCACGAGTCAAGTTACACATCGGCGGCTCTGACACCATCATTTACACCATCATTGTCACCCCTAGCAACAAGAAGCCCATCAGTGTCGCCAGTTAACAGTGGGCGGGGCATGGTGTCGTCCAATCACAGCTCTGGACAAAATACACCTAGAAGTCGAACATTGAACTTGAATAATAACAACAATAAATTTGTGTTTAATTCGTCGAGTTCGGAGCAGGAACTGAGAATATAGGTAGATTATTAAAATTTAGAGAAAATAAATCAAAAGTAATATTTTTAAATATTGATATTGCACTAATTTAAATAGAGTAGATTTTTAAAACGTTTTTTTTATTAAATTTTTATGAGATCGACATTTGAATTCAGATAATTAAATCTGTTGTAATATAATATTTATATAATGATTTAATGTATTTTGGATTTTACGTAGGTTGTTACATTTTAACTACCGTATGCATTTGCTATTCCTCTTTAAAGTTTAATGTAATTCTTAAAAGAAATTTTCTAGGTTTCTGTTGTTGTTGTTGCATATCACCTTTCCTTCATAGAGATTTAGGTTAATATACTATTATATCTCCATACAAACGACAGTCCTTTAGCTATCATGCAGTGGATAAGTAGTCGCCACCTCCATAGATATTACTGGGACTACATGAGATTTAGGTTAATATACTATTATATCTCCATACAAACAACAGCCATTTAGCTATCATGCAGTGGATAAGTAGTCGCCATATATATCCCACCTCCATCAGGGCCATCGCTGGAGCTATTTTGATGATACGCATGGTCAAATTTGTTTGTCAATTGAACATAGCGTGCGATTATGCTAGGGGGGTCTCCCCACCCCGGGATATTTTTGGAAATGAGGAAGCAATTTCCTGCATTTCAATGCATTTTGTAACATAGAATTGCAGGACTATTGCTCTTATCAATTAATCAAGCACGTAAAATAGCACAAACTATTTCGAGATGTACCATATTTGCAATGGGCTCAATTATTCCACCACTCCACACATCACGGCACCTATGTATCCCTACTACCCCCCCCCCTGGCGTTTTAATTCATTTTTGGAGTTTTAATTTTTTTTCATTTTCTCAGACCAATGATACGCACGTGCGTACTTGCGTATGCCCAGCGACGGGCCTGTCCATAGATATTACTGGGACTACATGAGATTTTGGTTAATATACTATTATATCTTCATACAAACGATAGCCATTTAGCTATCATGCAGTGGATAAGTAGTCGCCATATATATCCCACCTCCATAGATATTACTGGGACTACCTTAGATTCTGGCCTATATTATGAACATTGGTTTAGCTACTACATTGTCAATGTATGTTGTATTGGTAATGGCGTCAAGAGGTGCTTCTAGAGGGAAAGGTTAATGTATGTCGTATTGGTAATGGCGTCAGAGGTGCTTCTATGAGGGAAAGGGTATGTATGTCATTGGTAATGGGTGGGTATGGGGAAGGTAAGTATGTTATGGTATGGCGTCGAGGTGTTCTTGAGGGAAAGGGTTAATGTATGTCGTATTGGTAATGGCATCAAGAGGTGCTTCTATGAGGGAAAGGGTTAATGTATGTCGTATTGGTAATGGTGTCAAGAGGTGCTTCTATGAGGGAAAGGGTTAATGTATGTCGTATTGGTAATGGTGTCAAGGGGTGCTTCTATGAGGGTAAGGGTTAATGTATGTCATATTGGTAATGGCGTCAAGAGGTGCTTCTATGAGGGAAAGGGTTAATGTATGTCGTATTGGTAATGGCATCAAGAGGTGCTTCTATGTGGAAAGGGTTAATGTATGTGGTATTGGTAATGGCGTCGAGAGGTGCTTCTATGAGGGAAAGGGTTAAAGCAAGTATATCACAGATGAAGGACCGCCCTCCATACAATATACTCTGTGTGGCATACAGTTTACGGATATTTTCATTTGCAATAAGTAGGGATGGCAATGAATGATCATTTTGGCATTCGTATATTCGAATGATCTTCCAAACGAATATTCGAATATTCGCTCATTTCTTGAAATTACAAATTGTACACCTTTTCTACTCTCTGTTTTGAAACGCTGTGACGTAGCACCGTGTGGCTTTGTAGAATTATATATCCGTGACGAGTCTTTTAAAATGGCAGGATCTTATGTTAGCTTACTGTTTATAAACATTGAACATTCATGTTGGGGACAGCATTTCTGAACACCGTGGAACATATTAAATAACACCATTTAAAGTCGCAATCACGCGCTTTCTCACTTCTCCCAAAAATTCTGAGCTAGAATGAACCCTGTTGTGTAAAAAACTGTAATGATTTTGTTCACAATAGAAAAGTGATGGATATGGTAAATATATGTTGGAATATCTAAATCTAGTGAACATGGCATGAATACAAGATCCTCGAAGAATAATCCTGGACACAGGAGATAAACAATTAGTGATGGACATTGAAAAACTGTCAGATTTTCATATTGACATGCAAATAAAGTATACCAAACATTTTTAACGCCATTTGCATGACTGTGGTAACAAACACATTTCAACGTTTATGAAGAAACAGTGATACCTTGAAAGAGATGTGGTTGTGCTGATATAGATGTACATTTCTACAGTTTTATTAATACTGTATATACGCCCACTCATAAGTCGAGGTGGTAGTTTGACAGCTAGAAAACGTTTTATTTTATATACACTAACTGTCATAAATAAGTAACTTAAGTCTATGTAACTTTTTCTGAACATTTGTGTTTCTTAGAATCTCTCGAAGTAGTTACAATCAACAAATAATCGAGATAAAGGGTCAAAGTAATAAAATATACAATATTAACAACACGTGATTAGGTTGTGGGTTTTTTTGTATGACTCAGTCATTTTTAGAAGCAAAAAAGGTCGACTTATGGCCGAGTATATATGGTGTTTTTTTACCATAAATCCATGAGCCAGTAGCTTTAATTTTGGACTGATCACTCATACTGATAATCTGTTTTATCAAGTCATGCATGACTCTAAACTTCTGAAATATTTTATTATCTATGACAAAATGGTTGTGTTAATATATAGATATACCTAATTCTTTTATTTTGTATACACCATTTTAAATAAATATGCGATAAATACACAATTTCTTGTATTGAAAAAGTATGCATATATGGCATTATCCAAACAGTAGTGAATATGTTGTATTTATTTTACGCTCACCAGGAAACTTGGAGAGCATATGTTATATGTTATAGGTGCTGCTTGGTCCATTCATTTGAATACGAATCGGCAATGACTCTGCTAAATAACGGAGGCAAATTTCCTCGATAATTTATATAGGCGTTGTGCTCAATGTGGCAACATGCTATGTGGTACATTATGGTGTTAACTCCTGCGTTATATATAACTGGACAAGTACTGCTGAGAATTACACTAGTACAAGCATTTAGTTTAAACAAATTTATATTAGCTCAATTGCGAAACAAGTTCTTACAACTTATATTAATCACTCTCAAAACCTCATTCCTGATGTAATCCATCGCCATGAGGGAGAGAGAGGAGGAGGCAACGTGGAATTTAAATGCCTTGCCTAAGAGCATAATCTTAACGGTTCCAGCGGGGCGCAAACTCCGGGGATTTCACACCTGAAGCGAACACGCTACGACTGCGCTATCACGACAAGTGTTTAGCACTGTGTGCCATGAGCAACATTTACGTCTGTACCTTCAACGTGAAAATAATCCAATTGCAGACTTTGAAGGAAATATAATCACACTGCATAGACTTTTGATAAATATGGCAATATTTATTGTTCATAAGCAAAATGTGTTCCCGTCAATCACTGATTTCGTAGAGCATTAATTGGTTCCACCGATATTCCTGTTTTTAATTGGTCAATAGATATACCTAATTCTTTTATTGTATACACCATTTAAAATAAATATGCGATAAATATACAATGAAAAATTATGCATATATAGCATTATCCAAACAGTAGTGAACACATATATGAGGGGAGTATTTTACAAATGTCGAGGACAAATCGGTGAACAGCAAAACTGATGAATGGTTGTACAATAAAAACAGGTGTCTCGTTGATTACATATCCCATTCCTTGTTGGTATCCTCAGTCCGCCTCCGTGGTCAAGTGGTTACGGTCACTGACTTGTATACCACTGTAACCTATCGAACCCATGATGGTCATGGGTTCGAGCCCCGCTCAGGCCGTGTCTCATTTATATGAAAACGTTGGCAGTTTCTTACGGAGGTTGGTGCACCCAAGTACTGGTTAACCGCTGGAGCCTGCCCAGGAAAGGTGTTGTTAGGTAAATTGCCCGCCGGCAATATAGCCCAAAATGGTGCTGATGCAGGCGTAAAACCCGTAATATAACATCAATTGTTGGTATCCTCATGTAAACGTAGTTGTTTCTTATAGCAATATAAAATATGTTCCAGAACACTTACAATAATAATGTAGGACTTCGTTAAAGTTTGTAAACATAGATCTACAACATTAAATACTTTATATTCGACACTAGATACATTATGTCATGTTACTGCTGATTACAATATACAGTTCTCTCCAAAAGTTTTTAGACATTTTCTATTGTTGCTCTACAACTGTTACAATTCCGTCTTAATGCCATTCAGAATAACAAAACATTGGTGGTCATGTGACATCAACTTGGCCAATCAGGTGGCATGTGACATCAACTTGGCCAAATCAGGTGGCATGTGACATCAACTTGGCCAATCAGGTGGCATGTGACATCAACTTGGCCAATCAGGTGGCATGTGACATCAATTTGGCCAATCAGGTGGCATGTGACATCAATTTGGCCAATCAGGTGGCATGGATGGGGAGATTTGACAAACATGTATCTAATATATAAAATAAAAATGTGTAGCAAAATATTTTCGGTCGAAACTTTTGAGAAGGAACTGTAATAGTCTTGGAGAATGTTTCAAAGACAAAATGACAGATGTAGTGCTATCATATTACCTGGGATCTAGTGTCAAACAAACATTATATGTGCCAAACTTGTATAGTATGTGTTGTAAAAAACATTGCAGATGAAGTTCAATTATCTATTTCATTCCTTTATACCGTATTTATTCTATTTTCTGTAATATTTTATTCTTCAACATTGTAAGCATGACAGTAACTAGGTAAGTTTAGCAGCTGAATTAGTACATTGCAATGACTTGGTGTTGCATCTTGAAGGGTTCATGATGTACTGCACATATACAGAGAGTGAATACCTAACATTATTCAACACCTTATTTGTGTGTGCTGTACACCCAACTTAACCACCACCATAGTGAACAATGAGTACATTTTATGAGTTTAAATCTTCATATGTCTGAGAAATGTTTCTCCTTGTCTATTTAGAGTCTGTGACAGTTCCCTCATGGGGGTACGGTATTGTCCAAATATGGTTAAAATGCACAGTATGACCATTAAATAGAAGGAGTACTTTATAATGGGCTAGTGTATCTTACTCGACCACATTTTGTATGAAACTTGTAAAAGAAAAAAAGGAGAGAAGTTTTAGGGAGAAGTGGTACCCAGAGGGCGAAGTGTTGTATACAAAAACACCCCAAAAAGTGTTTATGCAACACACATGAAGCTATATATAAAGTATGAAATACTTTTTGACCAAAACTGTTTGTGGTAATAGATCTATATATATTCTGTTAGAAGTCCCAATTGGTCATAGAATGACTTGAGATATAATTACAATATAGTGAACATTCCCAGATATCTTCATACTTGCTGTAACCTGCTAGAGTAGACTATTGCTGGTAGACTATTTCCGTTTACCATAAAACCTTCACCATTGTTTGTTCTATGCCAGGTCATTTAGTTATCTCTTTATTTTTGGAAAACTGAATATTATCTTGCACCTGTGGTGTGGTTGTGTAACGGATATGGTGTCCTTCTCGTAGCCAAAACGGGTTGTGAGTTTGAGCCCTATCGGTATCATGGTTGTGGTTTCCTTAGACAAGACACTATTCCACATCGCCTCTACTCTCTCCCGTTAGCCCATTTCATTCTGGATACATTTTAAAGGCTTTTGCGCCGATCTCGCTCTATGCTCTTTGTTTTAAACAGTATCCCGAATGAAATGGCTTAAGCTAATGTTGTAAAAAACTTGTTACAATCCGGCTAAAGAAATTTTTATGAACTATTCTTTTTTAAAATTGTGGTATTTTTTACAGTGAGCTTTAGACATAATGTATTTTGACAATGAGCTTTAAGACATAATGTATTTTGACAGTGAGCTTTAGTCAGCAGGTATTTTATAATACATTGGTATATAATAACATTGCTACTCTAAGTGTAATGTTGCACACACATTTCTAGTTAGAATGCATGCAGTAATACAAATATTTACTTTTTTTCAATTAAAACTGTAGCTGAAAGATAATCGATTAAAGGTAATTGATTAAACTGAAAGGTAATTGATTTAACCGAAAGGTAATTCATTTAACTGAGAGGTAATTGATTTAACTGAAAGGTAATTGATTTAACTGGAAAGTAATTTGAAAGGTAATTGATTTGACTGAAAAGTAATTGATTTAACTGGAATGTACTGAGAGGTAATTGATTTAACTGAGAGGTAATTGATTTAACTGAAAAGTAATTCATTTAACTGGAATGTACTGAGAGGTAATTGATTAAACTGCTGGGAGATACATAGAGTAATGGTGTTCATGGTTGTGTATTTAGTTGTTTTACTTATCATGTACATTTTATTTCTCTGGATCTGATTCTGATAAATGGTGAATTGTTATTTTACTTTTTTATTGTTATCTTTCAATTTGTCTTTATTAAATAATGATGGTAATGTATTGCAGCTATATGATGGCTGCATCATTTATACTATCAACTAAAGTGTGAATTGTAGGCTCAGTCGTTGTGTCACTTTATGTGTTTGTATAAAACATCAAAATGTTGGTTTAAACAGTATGTTGTTAAGAATACTGACAATAATAGTACTAGAACTTAGCTCAATGAGAGACATCGGTCAGTTAGTTTATACAAATTTATTTTAGCTCGATTGCGAAACAAGTTATTTCAACTTATATAAATCACTCTCGAGACCTCATTCCTGATGGAATCCATCACCACGAGGGAGAGAGAAGAGGCAATGTGGAATTTAAATGCCTTGCCTAAGGGCACAATCGTAATGGTCAGTTACTGCCCCTGAATACTCTCTATCAAGTGTTTTCCTCTGTTTTTATCGTTATTTCCTTTGCACAACATGCTAGCAATTTTATTCCACTATCGATTCCACTATGAGTTTTAAATACTATATCTCGGCAGATCTCGTACAGTATATGCAATGGCTACCTATTTCTAAAAGAATGTTATCAGTTAATTAACACGATTTAGATATAATCACATTTGTCATACCGCAACATCTTGTTAGGGAACAACAGTAAAAACAAAGGATTCTAACTAAACGGACCTATTCACATATTGGAATAAATCAGACTTTATCTGCCAAGGGAGGTAATAGAAACAGTCTTTATCTGCCAAGGGAGGTAATAGAAACAGTCTTTATCTGCCAAGGGAGGTAATAGAAACAGTCTTTATCTGCCAAGGGAGGTAATAGAAACAGTCTTTATCTGCCAAGGGAGGTAATAGAAACAGTCTTTATCTGCCAAGGGAGTAATAGAAAATAACAAATGTCTCTCATTAATCTTATTGCGTTCTTCTCCTGTTTTCTCCTGTAATGGTAACTACGGTAACTGTTACCAACTATTATGCCAGTAGATAATTATGTTTGGACACACAACCGAATGTTTTCTTGTATTCTCAGTACAAGAGCTACATGTATCGTATCAATAAATGTGTTTTATTTGTTGATTACCTCTAGCTCTCTATTCTACACGCATTGGTCAGTGATATGTCATTCTGTAACATTGTCATCTTTCATCAATTTATTAATTATTTTTACAAGAAACTATATTGATAATAAATGATAAAATCATGAATGATGCAGTGTTGTTTTATATGTAACTATAGCAAGACCTACCCAGCCAGTAACTATAGCAAGACCTACCCAGCCAGTAACTATAGCAAGATCTCTCCAGCCAGTATCTATAGCAAGATATACCCAGCCAGTAACTATAGCAAGACCTACCCAGCCAGTATCTATAGCAAGATCTACCCAGCCAGTAACTATAGCAAGATCTATCCAGCCAGTAACTATAGCAAGATCTACCCAGCCAGTAACTATAGCAAGATCTCCCCAGCCAGTAACTATAGCAAGATCTACCCAGCCAGTAACTATAGCAAGATCTCTCCAGCCAGTAACTATAGCAAGATCTACCCAGCCAGTAACTATAGCAAGATCTACCCAGCCATTAACTATAGCAAGATCTACCCAGCCAGTAACTATAGCAAGATCTACCCAGCCAGTAACTATAGCAAGATCTACCCAGCCAGTAACTATAGCAAGATCTACCCAGCCAGTAACTATAGCAAGATCTACCCAGCCAGTAACTATAGCAAGATCTCCCCAGCCAGTAACTATAGCAAGATCTCCCAGCCAGTAACTATAGCAAGATCTACCCAGCCAGTAACTATAGCAAGATCTCTCCAGCCAGTAACTATAGCAAGATCTCCCCAGCCAGTAACTATAGCAAGATCTACCCAGCCAGTAACTATAGCAAGATCTCTCCAGCCAGTATCTATAGCAAGATCTCTCCAGCCAGTAACTATAGCAAGATCTACCCAGCCAGTAACTATAGCAAGATCTCTCCAGCCAGTATCTATAGCAAGATCTACCCAGCCAGTAACTATAGCAAGACCTACCCAGCCAGTAACTATAGCAAGATCTACCCAGCCAGTAACTATAGCAAGACCTACCCAGCCAGTAACTATAGCAAGATCTCTCCAGCCAGTATCTATAGCAAGATCTACCCAGCCAGTAACCATAGCAAGATCTCCCCAGCCAGTAACTATAGCAAGATCTCTCCAGCCAGTAACTATAGCAAGATCTCCCCAGCCAGTAACTATAGCAAGATCTACCCAGCCAGTAACTATAGCAAGATCTCTCCAGCCAGTATCTATAGCAAGATCTACCCAGCCAGTAACTATAGCAAGACCTACCCAGCCAGTAACTATAACAAGATCTACCCAGCCAGTAACCATAGCAAGATCTACCCAGCCAATAACTATAGCAAGATCTACCCAGCCAGTAACTATAGCAAGATCTACCCAGCCAGTAACTATAGCAAGATCTACCCAGCCAGTAACTATAGCAAGATCTACCCAGCCAGTAACAATAGCAAGATCTCCCCAGCCAGTAACTATAGCAAGATCTACCCAGCCAGTAACCATAGCAAGATCTACCCAGCCAGTAACTATAGCAAGATCTACCCAGCCACTAACTATAGCAAGATCTCTCCAGCCAGTAACTATAGCAAGATCTACCCAGCCAGTAACTATAGCAAGATCTACCCAGCCAGTAACTATAGCAAGATCTACCCAGCCAGTAACTATAGCAAGATCTACCCAGCCAGTAACTATAGCAAGATCTACCCAGCCAGTAACTATAGCAAGATCTACCCAGCCAGTAACTATAGCAAGATCTCTCCAGCCAGTAACTATAGCAAGATCTACCCAGCCAGTAACTATAGCAAGATCTACCCAGCCATTAACTATAGCAAGATCTACCCAGCCAGTAACTATAGCAAGATCTCCCCAGCCAGTAACTATAACAAGATCTCTCCAGCCAGTAACTATAGCAAGATCTCCCCAGCCAGTAACTATAGCAAGATCTACCCAGCCAGTAACTATAGCAAGATCTACCCAGCCAGTAACTATAGCAAGATCTACCCAGCCAGTAACTATAGCAAGATCTACCCAGCCAGTAACTATAGCAAGATCTACCCAGCCTGTAACTATAGCAAGATCTACCCAGCCAGTAACTATAGCAAGATCTACCCAGCCAGTAACCATAGCAAGATCTCCCCAGCCAGTAACTATAGCAAGACCTACCCAGCCAGTAACCATAGCAAGATCTACCCAGCCAGTAACTATAGCAAGATCTACCCAGCCAGTAACTATAGCAAGACCTACCCAGCCAGTAACTATAGCAAGATCTACCCAGCCAGTAACTATAGCAAGATCTACCCAGCCAGTAACTATAGCAAGATCTACCCAGCCAGTAACTATAGCAAGATCTCCCAGCCAGTAACTATAGCAAGATCTCCCCAGCCAGTAACTATAGCAAGATCTACCCAGCCAGTATCTATAGCAAGATCTCCCCAGCCAGTAACTATAGCAAGATCTACCCAGCCAGTAACTATAGCAAGATCTACCCAGCCATTAACTATAGCAAGATCTACCCAGCCAGTAACTATAGCAAGATCTCCCCAGCCAGTATCTATAGCAAGATCTACCCAGCCATTAACTATAGCAAGATCTACCCAGCCAGTAACTATAGCAAGACCTACCCAGCCAGTAACTATAGCAAGATCTACCCAGCCAGTAACTATAGCAAGACCTACCCAGCCAGTAACTATAGCAAGACCTACCCAGCCATTAACTATAGCAAGATCTACCCAGCCAGTAACTATAGCAAGATCTACCCAGCCAGTAACTATAGCAAGATCTCCCCAGCCAGTAACTATAGCAAGATCTACCCAGCCAGTAACTATAGCAAGATCTACCCAGCCAGTAACTATAGCAAGATCTACCCAGCCAGTAACTATAGCAAGATCTACCCAGCCAGTAACTATAGCAAGATCTCTCCAGCCAGTAACTATAGCAAGATCTCTCCAGCCATTAACTATAGCAAGATCTACCCAGCCAGTAACTATAGCAAGATCTACCCAGCCAGTAACTATAGCAAGATCTCCCCAGCCAGTAACTATAGCAAGATCTACCCAGCCAGTAACTATAGCAAGATCTCCCCAGCCAGTAACTATAGCAAGATCTCCCCAGCCAGTAACTATAGCAAGATCTACCCAGCCAGTAACTATAGCAAGATCTACCCAGCCAGTAACTATAGCAAGATCTCCCCAGCCAGTAACTATAGCAAGATCTCCCCAGCCAGTAACTATAGCAAGATCTACCCAGCCAGTAACTATAGCAAGATCTCTCCAGCCATTAACTATAGCAAGATCTACCCAGCCAGTAACTATAGCAAGATCTACCCAGCCAGTAACTATAGCAAGATCTCCCCAGCCAGTAACTATAGCAAGATCTACCCAGCCAGTAACTATAGCAAGATCTCTCCAGCCAGTAACTATAGCAAGATCTCCCCAGCCAGTAACTATAGCAAGATCTCCCCAGCCAGTAACTATAGCAAGATCTACCCAGCCAGTATCTATAGCAAGATCTACCCAGCCAGTAACCATAGCAAGATCTACACAGCCAGTAACTATAGCAAGATCTACCCAGCCAGTAACTATAGCAAGATCTACCCAGCCAGTAACCATAGCAAGATCTACCCAGCCAGTATCTATAGCAAGATCTACCCAGCCAGTAACTATAGCAAGATCTACCCAGCCAGTAACCATAGCAAGATCTACCCAGCCAGTATCTATAGCAAGATCTACCCAGCCAGTAACTATAGCAAGGTCTACCCAGCCAGTAACTATAGCAAGCCTACCCAGCCAGTAACTATAGCAAGATCTCCCCAGCCAGTAACTATAGCAAGACCTACCCAGCCAGTAACTATAGCAAGATCTACCCAGCCAGTAACTATAGCAAGATCTACCCAGCCAGTAACCATAGCAAGATCTACCCAGCCAGTAACTATAGCAAGATCGCCCCAGCCAGTAACTATAGCAAGATCTCTCCAGCCAGTAACTATAGCAAGATCTCTCCAGCCAGTAACTATAGCAAGATCTACCCAGCCATTAACTATAGCAAGATCTACCCAGCCAGTAACTATAGCAAGATCTACCCTGCCAGTAAACATAGCAAGATCTACCCAGCCAGTAACCATAGCAAGATCTACCCAGCCAGTAACTATAGCAAGATCTACCCAGCCAGTAATAATAGCAAGATCTCTCCAGCCAGTAACTATAGCAAGATCTACCCAGCCATTAACTATAGCAAGATCTACCCAGCCAGTAACTATAGCAAGATCTACCCAGCCAGTAACTATAGCAAGATCTCCCCAGCCAGTAACCATAGCAAGATCTACCCAGCCAGTAACTATAGCAAGATCTACCCAGCCAGTAACTATAGCAAGATCTCTCCAGCCAGTATCTATAGCAAGATCTCCCCAGCCAGTAACTATAGCAAGATCTCCCCAGCCAGTAACTATAGCAAGATCTACCCAGCCAGTAACTATAGCAAGATCTACCCAGCCAGTAACTATAGCAAGATCTACCCAGCCAGTAACTATAGCAAGATCTACCCAGCCAGTAACTATAGCAAGATCTCCCCAGCCAGTAACTATAGCAAGATCTACCCAGCCAGTAACTATAGCAAGATCTACCCAGCCAGTAACTATAGCAAGATCTCTCCAGCCAGTAACTATAGCAAGATCTACCCAGCCAGTAACTATAGCAAGATCTCCCCAGCCAGTAACTATAGCAAGATCTACCCAGCCAGTAACCATAGCAAGATCTACCCAGCCAGTATCTATAGCAAGATCTACCCAGCCAGTAACTATAGCAAGATCTACCCAGCCAGTAACTATAGCAAGATCTACCCAGCCAGTAACTATAGCAAGATATACCCAGCCAGTAACTATAGCAAGATATCCCCAGCCAGTAACTATAGCAAGATCTACCCAGCCAGTAACCATAGCAAGATCTACCCAGCCAGTAACTATAGCAAGATCTACCCAGCCAGTAACTATAGCAAGATCTCCCCAGCCAGTAACTATAGCAAGATCTACCCAGCCAGTAACTATAGCAAGATCTCTCCAGCCAGTAACTATAGCAAGATCTACCCAGCCAGTAACCATAGCAAGATCTACCCAGCCAGTAACTATAGCAAGATCTACCCAGCCAGTAACTATAGCAAGATCTACCCAGCCAGTAACTATAGCAAGATCTACCCAGCCAGTAACTATAGCAAGATCTACCCAGCCAGTAACTATAGCAAGATCTCCCCAGCCATTAACTATAGCAAGATCTACCCAGCCAGTAACTATAGCAAGATCTACCCAGCCAGTAACTATAGCAAGATCTCCCCAGCCAGTAACTATAGCAAGATCTCCCCAGCCAGTAACTATAGCAAGATCTCCCCAGCCAGTAACTATAGCAAGATCTCCCCAGCCAGTAACTATAGCAAGATCTCTCCAGCCAGTAACTATAGCAAGATCTCCCAGCCAGTAACTATAGCAAGACCTACCCAGCCAGTAACTATAGCAAGATCTCCCCAGCCAGTAACTATAGCAAGATCTACCCAGCCAGTAACTATAGCAAGATCTACCCAGCCAGTAACTATAGCAAGATCTCTCCAGCCAGTAACTATAGCAAGATCTCCCCAGCCATTAACTATAGCAAGATCTACCCAGCCAGTAACTATAGCAAGATCTCTCCAGCCAGTAACTATAGCAAGATCTCCCCAGCCAGTAACTATAGCAAGATCTCCCCAGCCAGTAACTATAGCAAGATCTACCCAGCCAGTAACTATAGCAAGATCTACCCAGCCAGTAACTATAGCAAGATCTCCCCAGCCAGTAACAATAGCAAGATCTCCCCAGCCAGTAACTATAGCAAGATCTACCCAGCCAGTAACTATAGCAAGATCTACCCAGCCAGTAACCATAGCAAGATCTACCCAGCCAGTATCTATAGCAAGATCTACCCAGCCAGTAACTATAGCAAGATCTACCCAGCCAGTAACCATAGCAAGATCTACCCAGCCAGTATCTATAGCAAGATCTACCCAGCCAGTAACTATAGCAAGATCTACCCAGCCAGTAACTATAGCAAGATCTACCCAGCCAGTAACTATAGCAAGATCTACCCAGCCAGTAACTATAGCAAGATCTCCCCAGCCAGTAACTATAGCAAGATCTCTCCAGCCAGTAACTATAGCAAGATCTCTCCAGCCAGTAACTATAGCAAGATCTACCCAGCCAGTAACCATAGCAAGATCTACCCAGCCAGTAACTATAGCAAGATCTCCC
This sequence comes from Archivesica marissinica, assembly GCA_014843695.1. Lineage (NCBI taxonomy): Eukaryota > Metazoa > Mollusca > Bivalvia > Venerida > Vesicomyidae > Archivesica > Archivesica marissinica. The sequence continues at coordinate 513,199 of CM026391.1, forward strand.
CAGCCAGTATCTATAGCAAGATCTACCCAGCCAGTAACCATAGCAAGATCTACCCAGCCAGTAACTATAGCAAGATCTACCCAGCCAGTAACTATAGCAAGATCTCCCCAGCCAGTTATCGGATTGTCATGATAAAGACCAGATCTACCCAGCCAGTTATCGGATTGTCATGATAAAGACCAGATCTACCCAGCCAGTTATCGGAGTGTCATGATAAAGACCAGATCTACCCAGCAAGTTATCGGATTGTCATGATAAAGACCAGATCTACCCAGCCAGTTATCAAATTGTCATAAAAGACCAGATCTCCCCAGCCAGTTATCGGATTGTCATAAAAGACCAGATCTCCCCAGCCAGTTATCAGATTGTCATAAAAGACCGGATCTCCCCAGCCAGTTATCGGATTGTCATAAAAGACCAGATCTCCCCAGCCAGTTATCGGATTGTCATGATAACAGACAAGATCTCCCCTGCCAGTTATCGGATTGTCATGATTAAAGACCAGAACTCCCCAGCCAGTTATCGGATTTTCATGATAACAGACAAGCTCTCCCCAGCCAGTTATCAGATTTTCATGATAACAGACAAGCTCTCCCCAGCCAGTTATCAGATTGTCTTGATAAAAGTACCTATACATGTTTGAGGACACTTGACACCAAATTATTAAAGTTATGAGGACATGGTTTTTGAAATATAGGTTCCTGCGGCCTGGACCTTTAACATTCTTCATTTAACCCATAACCTGCCAATCACAACTAATGTCGCTTTTACAAACAGCATAGAGCCAGATCAGATGACACAGAATGGGTCACCTAACCGTTATATATATATATAGGTCACCTATCAGTTATATATATAGGTCACCTATCAGTTATATATATAGGTCACATATCAGTTATATATATGTCACCTATCAGTCATATATATAGGTCACCTATCAGTTATTTATATATAGGTCACATATCAGTTATATATATAGGTCACCTAACAGTTATAAATGGGTCACCTGGCAGTTATATATCGGCTACCTGTAACAGTAATTCCCGGTTATACGTGGGTAACCAAACAGTTATATATATGTCACCTAGCAGTTATATATATGTCATCTAGCAGTTATATATATGTCACCTAGCAGTTATATATATATGTCACCTAGCAGTTATATATATGTCACCTAGCAGTTATATATATGTCACCTAGCAGTTATATATATGTCACCTAGCAGTTATATATATATGTCACCTAGCAGTTATATATATGTCACCTAGCAGTTATATATATGTCACCTAGCAGTTATATATATGTCACCTAGCAGTTATATATATGTCACCTAGCAGTTATATATATGTCACCTAGCAGTTATATATATGTCACCTAGCAGTTATATATATGTCACCTAGCAGTTATATATATGTCACCTAGCAGTTATATATATGTCACCTAGCAGTTATATATATGTCACCTAGCAGTTATATATATATGTCACCTAGCAGTTATATATATATGTCACCTAGCAGTTATATATATGTCACCTAGCAGTTATATATATATGTCACCTAGCAGTTATATATATAGTCACCTAGCAGTTATATATGTCACCTAGCAGTTATATTATGTCACCTAGCAGTTATATATGTCACCTATCAGTTATATTATGTCACCTAGCAGTTATATATAGGTCACCTACAGTTATATATATGTCACCTAGCAGTTATATAGGTCACCTAGCAGTTATATATATGTCACCTAGCAGTTATATATATGTCACCTAGCAGTTATATATATGTCACCTAGCAGTTATATATATGTCACCTAGCAGTTATATATATGTCACCTAGCAGTTATATATATGTCACCTAGCAGTTATATATAGGTCACCTAGCAGTTATATATATGTCACCTAGCAGTTATATATAGGTCACCTAGCAGTTATATATATGTCACCTAGCAGTTATATATATGTCACCTAGCAGTTATATATAGGTCACTGCAGTTATATATATGTCACCTAGCAGTTATATATATGTCACCTAGCAGTTATATATAGGTCACTTGCAGTTATATATATGTCACCTAGCAGTTATATATAGGTCACTTAGCAGTTATATATATGTCACCTAACAGTTATATATATAGGTCACCTAGCAGTTATATATATGTCACCTAGCAGTTATATATATAGGTCACCTAGCAGTTATATATATAGGTCACCTAGCAGTTATATATATGTCACCTAGCAGTTATATATATGTCACCTAGCAGTTATATATAGGTCACTTAGCAGTTATATATATGTCACCTAGCAGTTATATATAGGTCACTTAGCAGTTATATATATGTCACCTAACAGTTATATATATAGGTCACCTAGCAGTTATATATATGTCACCTAGCAGTTATATATATAGGTCACCTAGCAGTTATATATATAGGTCACCTAGCAGTTATATATAGGTCACCTAGCAGTTATATATATAGGTCACCTAGCAGTTTATATATAGGTCACCTAGCAGTTATATATATGTCACCTAGCAGTTATATATATATATATATGTCACCTAGCAGTTATATATATAGGTCACCTAGCAGTTATATATATGTCACCTAGCAGTTATATATATATAGGTCACCTAACAGTTATATATATGTCACCTAGCAGTTATATATATATAGGTCACCTAGCAGTTATATATATATAGGTCACCTAGCAGTTATATATATAGGTCACCTAGCAGTTATATATATATGTCACCTAGCAGTTATATATATAGGTCACCTAGCAGTTATATATATAGGTCACCTAGCAGTTATATATATATGTCACCTAGCAGTTATATATATAGGTCACCTAGCAGTTATATATATAGGTCACCTAGCAGTTATATATATATGTCACCTAGCAGTTATATATATAGGTCACCTAGCAGTTATATATATAGGTCACCTAGCAGTTATATATAAATGTCAGTTATATATATAGGACACCTAGCAGTTATATATATAGGTCACCTAGCAGTTATATATATAGGTCACCTAGCAGTTATATATATATGTCACCTAGCAGTTATATATATGTCACCTAGCAGTTATATATATATAGGTCACCTAGCAGTTATATATATATGTCACCTAGCAGTTATATATATGTCACCTACCAGTTATATATATATAGGTCACCTAGCAGTTATATATATATGTCACCTAGCAGTTATATATAGGTCACCTAGCAGTTATATATATATGTCACCTAGCAGTTATATATATGTCACCTAGCAGTTATTATCAGGGTACAGACGGATCTGTAGTCCTGTGGTTAACACGCTGGACTGGTAATCCAGGGATCGCAGGTACGATCCCCCCGTCTGACCCTAATAAAATTAACTGTCTTTCCGATGGGACTTTAAACCGAGGTCTCGTGTCGGTGCTGTACACCGTGCACGTAAAAGAACCAGAGGAGACTCTGGAATGGATCTGTCTGTATCATTGCACTATCTTCCAAACTCTAAAATGACTAATCTCCTCAGGAGGCGTCGCTCATATGGGCCACCGGTAGCGACGATAAATAGACTTTTAAAAAATCTATATATGTCACCTAACAGTTACATGTAAATCGCCTAACAGTTATATATATAATATATATATATATACATAGGGGTCACCTGACAGTTATGTACCCATTTGTGTATGTATGTAATACCTGTATGATTGTGATCGTATTTATGTATACATATACAATAAAATATGATTAAACTAAAAATGTATGTCACCTAACAGGTATATATAATTCACCTATTAGCTATATGTACAGGTCACCTATTAGTTATATATTAAGGTCACCTAACTACTATATATAGGTTACCTGTATGTAGGTCACTTAACAGCTATATATAGGTCACATAGGATTCACCTAACTCTCGATCAGAAGCAGATATTGGATTTGCGATTGATCAATATGAGTTTACAACCTGCGAAGACCATAATGTTTAGCCAATGTCTGTATATATAAATCATATTGGAGGGGGGTTAAGTCGTTCCTACAGCTTAGAACGTATGGCGACTCTGACTATTAGTGATTGAGGAAGATCCCAGATGCCCCTCCAAGTAGTGTGTCAGGCACTCTGGTAGAACAACTGCTACAAACCAGCTGGAGGAAGATCCCAGGAGGAAGATCCCAGATGCCCCTCCAAGTAGTATGTCAGGTACTCTGGTAGAACAACTGCTACAAACCAGCTGGAGGAAGATCACAGATGCCCTCCAAGTAGTATGTCAGGTACTCTGGTAGAACAACTGCTACAAACCAGCTGGAGGAAGATCCCAGATGCCCCTCCAAGTAGTATGTCAGACACTCTGGTAGAACAACTGCTACAAACCAGCTGGATATCTTCTATATATAAAACCATCCTGTCCGATTTGGCGACCACTGTACCATCTCGCATACTTTCCAGTCCGAGGATCGAACCCAGGTTGCCTTGGTGAGAAGCGAGCGTGCTTACCACTGCTCTACTCAGACAGCCAGTTTAACGCATTCAACACCAAGTAACTGACATGGACTAGTGCATGATATTTTTAGACCAATAAATTAATAAAAAAATTACCTTTGGACCAGTTCGTTTATCAAAATGGGTAATTTTATCTAAAAATAGTAATAATTATTGCTTGCAAAAAGTGCAGATCCTGATGAGAGGGCTCGTTACGAGCTGGCTGATCTGGATCTACACTTTTTGTAAGTCTATTTAGAGGCCTGTAGTGTTGAAAGGGTTAATAGTTTATACAAATTTATTTTAGCTTGATTGCGAAACAAATTCTTACAACTTGTATTAATCACTCTCGATGGAATCCATCACCACGAGGGGGAGCACCACGAGGGAGAGAGGCAACATGGAAATTAAATGCTTTGCCTTAGGGCACAATCATAACGACTCCAGCGGGTTCGAACTCCGGACCTTTCGCACCTGAAGCGAATGCGCGTCGTCCACTGTGCTATCACGACTTCCAAAAAGACACCCACAACTGTGAGGGACAAGTGACTTGAAGTCAGTGACCATAATCACTCAGCCTTGGAAGCCCTATTGTACCAAGTTGATAGACTGGGTCCCATGTTATTGATGGAAACATGTATGAATATAAATCTCTTAATATGTGACATTGATCGGTGACATACTGGTCCCCCACATCAGTATGGGTCATCTACTGACAAATGCATGACTTTGAAGAATGCGTGTCTGAGGCTAATCATAGTTGATTACATTATATACAATGTACAATGTACAAAACAAATGAACAAACTTGTAAAATTGTCCATGATATAATACTGAGGATCCCTGGTGTAAGAATCGTGCATTTATGGAAGAAAGCACCATCTTTTGCATGTTGATAGCTTAGATCACGAACTTTCATTTGAGCCCAGGAGACACGCTTGAGAGGTCACGTGCTTCCCAGAATCCAAGATGGCCGCCAAGATGGCCGCCGTTCAGCCAGAAAATACTAACATGGCTATAACTCTTTTGTTTATTAATTTATCCAAATAAAATAAACTGTAATATGTTCATAATTGTAAACACAAACAATACTGAGTAACGCAGTGCCCATTATATGTGAAGGTCAAGGTCATATTGGAGGTCAAAAGGTCAAATATACGACAAATGTGACTATTTGAACAATAAATTCACTAAAATTGCAATACATTCCAGTAAAATAGCTGCTTACTCTTATTTAAATACTTTCTACAACACCTGCAACTCATAATACTAGCACCCGGTTATGAAAATGCTCAACAAAAAATATACAGACGTTTATAAGCGGGTGGGGTAATTTAATATGAAATATAGTTTAATCTTATAAAGACAATTTATGGTATACAAAACTTGTTTTAAAGTTCTGGGATTATTTCCCAATGTTCTACAGTACATATGATCATTACTCCTCTCTAACATACAATGCTTGACCTTGACCTTCATAGTGACCTTTGTGAAGGTCAAATTGTCTATTATGCAATTTGTATAGCAATACATTTAATTCATTGAACTTGTTGAACTTAATTAAACTGAAATAATTAATAATCTACAATACAATAGACTAAAATTAATGTTTAAACTACAGTATATTATGTAGTTTAAACATTAATTTTAGTCTATTGTATTGTAGATTATTAATTATTTCAGTTTAATTAAGTTCAACAAGTTCAATGAATTAAATGTATTGCTATACAAATTGCATAATAAGGACACATTGCGTAGACTGTATACGTCAGTAGGCTAATTGTAGCAAAACACGGTCCATATCACGAATTTAAAGTAAAAACATCAGTCTAATCTCCAAATTGATTGATAACAGTTTTCAATTATCGCGCTCGCAGTTGCCACCACATAAACACAACTTTGTGCAAGGCAAGTTAGCCTTACAACATTTGCAACGTCCACTACATGCAACTTGGCATTTACATTTGATTAATTCCGGACATGCCTTGGAGGCCTCGGGAAGTGTCGTCCAGTTAGGTATCCAGATATTTTCATCCTCATCCTGTTTCCATCCCCAATTTGATGGTGAAGGCAGTGGGGGGCATTTCACCAGCATTTGACCCCATACGTGACCAGCCTGGAAGACAGCCCTAAGAACATGTTGATGAAGGGCATCTTTGGTAGGCGGGATGTGATCAATCTGTCTGCCTTGATATCCAAACATATATTGTCGGGCATCATTCACCGTCGACAGTGAGGATGTTCTACTGTATAGCAGAACAACAAACCGTTCCAACATCAGAATGTCATCACTTGATACTGACTCTGGAGCTAAAGATAATTTCCTGAACTCTGTATGAATTTCAGGTAATGATGCCCATACTGCGAAGGCAGTTTTCTTTCCAATTCCCGCGAATTGGGACACAGTATCACAGCCAGAAATGGCATGCAATAACAATAATCCCCAGGCAGATGCTGGTCCTAGCTTTTCTGATATAGTGTGGGCGGGAATATATCGAAAATCCTTGGCGCCATGGCCAAATGCTACCCATATCTTACATCCCTTATAAAGACTTGACAAGGCTACTGCAAGGACCACAACATCAGTATCTGTCGCTGATATAGATATCTGTTTGGCTCCGTTGTTCATGGCATTGGCTGCATGCAACATCATACGGTAATCAGCTTCTTCATGATTGCATGGGACTATGGCTGTGATGTCCGGTATTTCACTGTTTGTATGCAACACTTGATTCCCTACAGTAGACAGGATACATTTTCCCGGCGGAACTTGTATTTCTGGTATTGACTGAGAAAGGAAGCGGTAAAAGTTGGACTTATTGCTATCATTTCGGAGGAAATTTTTCCATGTCGCTGTTGGAAGAGTAGTAGAAGGCGCCACTTTAATTGTGTCTCCACTTCCCCTGTTCTTCCGAGTCTGAGCCTTCAGGCTGTTATCTATATAGACGTCCCATACAATGTCTAGACGCTTGGTTGTTAGCAGCCGTTTCAAAATGTATGGTCGAAACAAGTTGTCTATATAGTCTTGGAATGTAGTCATTTTCCCATAGGCGTTTTTAGGTTCCAGTGACTGAACAAGTGCAGCACCATCAATGATCCTGCAGTCCACAGCTTGTACATCCTCTGCCTCACACATCTTCTCTAGCGGGTCAAGTAAATCCGACTTGTTTACAATAAATCGCATTACCTTGTGCTCAGCTAATGCTGGAGGATATGGGTGGTTCTCGTGTCGGAAGAAATTCTCCATGTCCCCTCCGCGATTTTGGCAAGCAATGTACATTCTTGAAAAGAGACTCACATCATCCTTCATTGACTGGACCTTTTGTTTAAGTGTTGATGATTTGGAAGGTTTCTGCAGTTGAAAGAGCTGTAATTTCGTTTTCTTTATTGGATCGTAGAATGAGATGTTTTGGCCTTCAAGAAATTTTCTGTATTTTACCTGGCCTTCAGTGGCTGCCATCTTGAGTTGTTTTACAGAGTCCTGACTCATTATCACCTTGGTATCTAGTGTCAATAGTTCCGACGAGTTCTCGGTGAATGGGTTGCCCAGCTCATTCATTGTTCTTACTAGGGATTGGACTTGCATCACAAATCGGGTCTGGTTGGTGGTCCCACTATCATGATGATTGGTTGGCTCAGCATTGGATGTCGTAACCTCTGAAATGATTCTGGTCAATTCTGGAGCTGACACAGTCCAACGTTTTAGTGTTTCCGCATTCTCTGTGATCCCTATGAATCCTCCATCTCCCTTCAAAATTGCATTTAACTGTTCGTGAACTTGATCGTGAGCCATAGCTGAAAACTTTCGTGTAGATTTTTGTGTTACAAATGCACCTTTGGAGAACTGTTCAAATGTTGCTTGGTTTGACACTTGTAGCTGTGTTAGGTCTTGTACGTGAACGGTGAGCCATCTGGCATAATGGACATGATCCAGGAGGAAGAACCATGGAAGCATCTCTCGGAGACATTCAATATACATGTCGAAGTTTGCTTCACGTTGGGATCTGATGAATTTCAGCAGTAGCAATTCCATGTCCATTACTCGTGTCCAGTAGTGGAATTGTGGATTAGTGTTTACCATTGAATCCGACCAGGATGCGAATGATAGAGAGTGTTGATTGTTTCTGACCTGGTGTGTTTTATACGCGTCTTGCTTTAACATATGTAATGCAGCAACCATGACTTGGTGTATCCACTGACCTCTGGCAACACTGCTACCCTTCTGTACACTTTCACCTCTACCTGCGGTAACAATCTCCGCTGTGACTAGGGAATTAAGCCACCCACTACCCTCTAGCCATTCCCCTATCGCCTTCAGATAGGACATTTCAATATGGAGGCCGCCCATCATTATCACATATTTGTCCGGTCCATATTCATATGGCCACAGCCATTGTACTTTCTTTGCCAAGACATACAAAGGTTGATCTACCGTGAGAACAGGGATTTGTCCAGGATTTGTGAATTCGGTAGCAAGCTTCACAATATTCATGCCATGTTTTATCATGGCGGGTGTATGTGCTTCCTCTCTGAATAGTGGTAGCAGAGCTGATGTTGCAGGTGGTCTTGTTTCGCTCATCTGTTCAGCCCTATAGGCTGACCAAGAGAAGGACTGGCCTTTATCAACCGCAATATTCTCACTTTCTACTTTCATTCGGACGTTATATAACCAGTCTGTTTCTGTTACAGCGTGTGATGGCACAGGTGGTCTTTCTTGACATCCATGCACAAAAACTGGCTGTGGCTGATTGGTACGGAATACAGTTGGTGGTATGTCCGTGTATGTAGCTGGCAATGGCCTGCTTACACTTCGTGAGTGGGTACTGTCAATGTCAATATATGTGGGTGTGACATTGTCATTGTCAACATGAGTAAATTTATGCTGTGTCAATGAAATAGCTGTCCCATGGAACGAATCGCTGGCTGTTATAGAGGACGGGTTGTGATCAATATTATCGAGATTTCCAGTCGTATACACACCACTCTTTAAATTTGGAGGACATACAATTCCAGTTTGTTCATACTTCTGCAGAACAGCATTTGCCACATCAGTTGAGACATCCATTACTCTTCGATAAGACACTGACAAGCCTTGGTCATGTAATGCATCAACTAGCTCCTTTTTTCTCGTTTTGCCATGAACCAATAGTCCTACATATAATGGTAGCATTGTTTCCCGATCTAAGTTATGTCTAGTAATGTCGTAACTTTCAGTTGGCTCTTTGACTCGTTGTCTTTTAACAGTGTTATACACTATTAATTGTGACAGATTTGTGGCCGCTGTGCTATACTGGTCATGCTTGTTGGAAATACTCGGTCCTGTAAGGATCATGTCAATCAATTTAATCAGAGTGGTTGGGAGTTGTGAATATCTTGGATCTTTCAATGATCCCCTGAAATCATATTGCATTTCAAACATTTCATTTCTTATTGTGTTCGCTAATTTCATCATTGATATAATGTTATCATTGGATTGTGAAGCATTTATCATGGTATGACCAATTTCACTTTTAAAAGTTAGCACAACCTGTCTACCATTCTTACTTTCTGTGAGGTCAGGAATAGATTTCATAAGTTTTTCTTTCAGGTGAGTCGAATGCACTCGGGTATCTATTCTTAATTGATCTAAACGTTCTGTATAAAGTTTAACTATGTCAGACAAAATGAACACTTGTGGCTCTTCACATTTTGTTTGGGAATATTCTATATAAGAGACTAACTCGGCAAATGCAATGTCTCTTAATTCATTTTGACTAGACTTCTGGGACTGTACATTTTCCTGCTCTCTCTGATATGCTTTATATTTGTTATAAAATGAAGTTTGGCATGTTTTGTGATACATTGCATCTCTTGCACACATATCTCCTTCTGACAGCTTCCTTAGTATATCAATTTCCATCATTTCATTTGCCATATATCTCGTGTTCTCATCTAATGTCAAGAATTCAACTTGGTGTAGTTTTCCACCATTTTCACTACAGTAAAAACAACAATCGCTGTATGTATTTGGGACTTTGCTATCAAGGCTTGTTCTTAAACTTCGTCTACAAGATGTTGTATTCTCGTTTTCACTTGATAGCTTCCTCCTAGCTCTCTGAATCTTCTGCTCATTACACATGCCAAGCTGCTTTCTGTTCCAATAGTGTATGTGCTATATCACCAGCTTCATTCAATCGCTTAAGATTCAGACCAAATGGTAATGCATTAAGTTCCTTTAACTGTAACAATCTCTCTGCAAGCTGTTTATATGTGCTAGTAGCTGGTGTTCGTAATGTTATATTTTGAAGTTTAGTCTGACATAGGCAACACCGGCTCCAGTCAGTTACAGGTATGTTTGTCAAGGGAGATGATAGTAGTCCAGCATCCGATGTGATATCTGTGTCCTCTACATTGGATGCCTACAATAGATACATTTATATACTTTAAATGCATGCTCATATCTCATATATATATATTGCTGCAATAATATGAATAATTGAGAATTTAAATATATACTTTATACTAGTCCAAACCTATTTATTTTATATTAACTGCAAAACAAATTCTCACAACTGATATTAACTGCGCTTGATGTCTGCTGTCTGGTTTTCTAACCAGTACCCTACACTGGCAAAACTGGAAAAACTTTGTGTGTGGGAATCATGGACGATTCTGAGTTGAACCCACGCTGATAAGAAGTATCCGACGCTTTTAGTCGACCAATTGATGATTGAGCAACAATATACATCACAATCACTACAGTTGACGTTCTTATACGATATAGCTATGCTTACCATGTTTGTGCCATGTAATGGAAACACTTGGAACAATAATAAACCAATGAACAACTGTGGACTTTCCACCAACTTCGATCAGCATCCTAGTTGCACAATCTGAAATGTAGATGGAAAGAATAAGTAAATACAATATTATATATATATTACATGGTATACACATATTGTACTTAAAATAATAAGACATAATATTGCAGTGATCTTCTATAAAGAACGTTACAATGATAGATGTGTGCTAAAACATATGTATGCCACTATAATGGTGTCAACATTATTTATGATTGCACACAGTTATGTCATAAGTAAAATATACAATGCATGTGACATACACAGCAGCTAAATTAGGAATCTAAAATGTCCATCTTGAAAAGCTTACTATGTGTCATTCTATGCTCATCAAGTCTGTGATTATACATCAATGTTGAAAAATATACACTAAGCATGATTTGAACATACCTTAGACAGCATGGAGCAACTAATCTCTCATATAGTTTTCTGTTCAAAACATCGCCCAGTATATGATAACCAATGGACACCCTTCAAGTGAGACTGGAGACTTCCTCTACAGATGCCTAAAATGTTAAAAACATTTTTACAGTACACTGAATTAGCACTGTTAAGGAACTGTTTAAAGAGCTTTAGCACATTTTATGATTTTTAAAAAGAAGACAGAACAATTTCGCCTATTATATTCCGCATACAATTTAAATATCCTAATTACGTGTTCGTCCGACCACTATTACACTTCACAAAATAATAGAACGTAGAACTCCCTTATCAGACCAAATTAGAATTTGTTTTATACATTAGTAATCATTAGTTAAACCCTTTTACCAGTTTCAAATATAGTTCTCCTGTATATAATGTAATTGGGTGTTTTAAAATAAGGCAAAGTTTGGTTTTTGTGCCAGTGTGTGCTATTCTGCAAATGGCGGGTTTGTTCATAAGGGAAGTAACTCAATCTTACCTTAAATAGTGATCCAGCCAGCACACTGTGTCTATGCTTTCTATGTTAAAATAATTAGTGCTTGAAATAAGAGAGAGAGGGCACACTTAATGCAATACTATTGTATGCAATATCATTACAAAATTGTAATATACATGTATGTTCAACCAAATACATGTATGCATGTAACTATGTCATTACTTAGGAAGGTCATATATGGTGATCAAGGTCAAAGATGGTTTGATATTAAAATTAAAGTGCAATCACAATTTACATTAGGTTAATATTTGAAAGCCTACAGCAAATATGCAAATATGGCTTACAATCACTATATCTGTTTATTAATTACGGATAATGTCTGAAATTATTAAACTTACCCCACCCATTTATAAATGAATATTTTCCCTCTTTAATAAAGTGCATTTCATTTGTTGCTTGGTAATTGTAGTTCCCCTGTCTTATCTAACTTAGAAATGCAAATTAAGTGATATTTGAATGTAAATAACAAATATATTGAAAGAGTTATCACCCATTCTTTCATTTTTTAACGATTTTTGACCTTTTGACCTCCAAATGACCTTGACCTTGACAATCAAGTAGGCCTAAAGTTATTATTTAATTTAGGTAATTAATACATTGACATATAAAACTTTATTTCATATTGATATATCTATAAATAATAAAGGTAGAGACATATATGTATGTTGTACCATATCGATGTAAATGGCAGCCATCATGGCGGCCATCTTGGATTTCTGGGAGGCACGTGACATCTCATGCTCGTCTCCTGGGCTAAAATAAAAGTTTATGCCCTAAGCTACCACTACACAACAGATGGTGCTTTCTTCCATAAACGCACGATTGGACCCTATTTTGACACCAGGGATTCTCAGTATAAGTTTCCATGATATATATATATATATATATATAAGTTTCATGGCATTGTTTAGTACAAGAAGCAAATGGGTTGGGCCACAAGTTTGAACAACATTAGTGACAGACAGACAGACAGACAGACAGACAGACAGACAGACAGACAGACAGACAGACAGACAGACAGACATACAGACAGACAGACAGACAGACAGACAGACAGACAGACAGACAGACAGACAGACTTTATGTCACATTTGAACATACAGTCACACCTGTGATAGTGGTCACCTCTATTAAGCAGCCAACCTGTATTAAGCAGCCAGTTAGCAGATTCCCAATACGTTGTTTTATTATACATTTCACCTCTATTAAGCAGCCACCTCTATTAAGCAGCCACTTTCTGTGATTCCCTTGGTTGGCAGCTTAAGACAGGTTTGACTGTAGATCTTAAAGTCTCTGTGTGCGATTTTTTTTCTTCTGTTGGAAAAATGATACAGTAATTCAAATGGAAATTTAACCTAGTGTTGACTTTAGTAAATCACCATTGACAGAGTTATTGGTCATTTTGCTAAAAAAAATACCAATAAAGGGAGGTAATTTACAAATGATAATTTCATAAAAGCAGGTTCGTTTGTTGGCATATTTTCCAACGTTTACTTTCTACCATAATAAATTATTATTGAAAAATGAAAATATAATCAAATTATTTAATCATCCGCTGCTTTAAAAAAGGAACAAGAGTTCCCGCCTCCGTAGTCGAGTGGTTACGGTCGATGACTTATACCACTGTAACGTATCTTCACTGATGGTTACGTGTTCGAGCCCCGCTCAGACTGTGTCTCGTTATATGAAAAAGTTGGCAGTTTCTAACGGAGGTTGGTGAACCAAGTACTGGTTAACCGCTGGAGCCTGCCCAAGAAAGGTATTGTTTGGTAAACTGCCCGTCGCTCAAATGGGCAACAGGTCTCGACGTTAAATAAACTTTTTAAAAACCACAGCGTTCCCATACTCCAAGATGGTGACGGATTCGAGCCCATTCCAGACCGTGTCTCTTTATATGAAAAAGTTGGCAGTTTCTAACGGAGGTTGGTGAACCAAGTACTGGTTAACCCATGGAGCCTGTCCATGTAGGTAAAATGGACAACCGGTAGCGACGTTAAATAAACATAAATAAAAAAACGTATCGATACTCATTATACCGGATTCCGCATGGGATACCCGGATTAGGAACGGCCCGATACGTAATAGTTACTCCCCTTTGCGGAAGTTAATAAAGTCCGTCATTTGTAATAAATCAATAAACAGTTGAACAATATGAGCAACAATTACGCTTTGGGATCAATACAATGAAGTTTCAAGGAATTCAAGTGTGTTGCATGGTAATATATCAATAGAGCGTGGTTACATGCATTATCTCAGAAATAAGCGCACCACTAATAGGCTATTTGGCTTTGGCATATTGTTATTCACAAGTGCAAAACATGTCTATCTGCACACGTTAACGATAGTGGCAGTAACGAAATATACAACTGGCAGTAATCTGGACATTAGGGTTAGGGTTAAATTTGATCTTCAATTGAAGAGTATTCTACTTTTCAGCATGCTTACTGCCTCTAGCCCTGAACATGGTTTTTAATGTTTCCATTTTAATATCTAGAATAGAGACACAACACGCGCCATTGACAGATTGTCTAGACGTATGACTCCGGATGGACATATTATATTTCTCCAAAATAACAGACTAAACAAAGTGCTTCATGTTCTAAGACCTGCCATCTTTCTAGCGACCCACAACAGCCCAAGATGAGAGGGAGATTTGACTTTCCCAAGAGGGAGGTTGAGCAAGAGGGAGTTGTTTTCTCATGCAAAATACAATTTTAACCAGTATTTTCATGAGCCACGAGGCTGGGGACAGGATGCTGAAATACGAATGGCAGATTTCGCCGATTTGATGCAAACGGTTCACTCTTGTTCCTTTTGACAATATTGAATTGCAAGGTCCTCCATATATCAACATGGGGGGAGGGGCGGGTGGCTGTCACCAGTAATTGCAGTACATTTGTATATAACTTTAAGTCCAAAAACTCAAAAACCTTTAAGTACACTTAAATTTATTAACTGGTGCGGGGCTGTTGTCTAATGTTAAAACTGGTGGCCCAAACCATTTGTATTTTCATGCTATGTACATGTATTGTATCTTTACGTGTATGACATATGTACTATTGATTTGCAATAAAATATGGTTAAATAAAAATAAAATTCATTAACTGGTACCCCAAATACGCCGAATCCCTGTGTTGTGACCGAGTTTTCTAGCACGACGTCGTTAAAGCTTACCGCTATAGACAGAGATATGAGTTTGCTCCACTTCAGAGACACATGTGTATCTTGAAATGGGACAAAGTTGTCGGTTTCTTACAGCAGTTAGAGAATTGAGGTGTTTGACCAGGATATGTGCACTCACTAGTCTATTTAGTCCACAATGGACCTGGCAATAAAAACTGTTGAACTGAATAGAAAACTGGTATTTGTACCTGTAGCGTGTCGAGTCAAGGCAATAGATCTGGAGAACAAACTCGACCTGCCAATAAAAACTGTTTAATTGAATAGAAAACTGGTATTTGTACCTGTAGCGTGTCGAGTCAAGGCAATAGATCTGGAGAACAAACTGGACCTGGCAATAAAAACTGTTTAATTGAATAGAAAACTGGTATTTGTACCTGTAGCGTGTCGAGTCAAGGCAATAGATCTGGAGAACAAACTGGACCTGGCAATAAAAACTGTTTAATTGAATAGAAAACTGGTATTTGTACCTGTAACGTGTCGAGTCAAGGCAATAGATCTGGAGAACAAACTATTGGATCATCTGCCACATTATTTGCTAATAATTGAGCTAATGTAATGGTTAACTATCGTTTTTGCATATGTTTCAGATGATGTACTTTTTAACCTAGAGTAAGGTATCCGAGAATGTGTGGACAGGCGAGAAACTGCTCCGTGTGATATGTTCATATCAGCTGTGATTGTTGCCTTCGTTCTTGGTGCTGTTGCTACGTTACTTGTGCAGTACTTGGTTACACGGAGATGGCTGTCATATCAACCAAACCTCCTTCCACCGTATAAACAGCAGCATGAGAAGGTCCACTTACCACCGGTAGGGCATTTACAAATACACATTTATTATCAATAATTGTTGTGTTGACTATCAAAACTATGATGAAATGTACATATTTATGTACATAACTCTACATTCAGACACAGAATTATTCACAGGAATCATGAATTTGCAATCAACCTACAGTCATGTATATCGTGAAAATTACTGAAAATAAAATGCAATATATTGCAACAGGGATCATTCTAGAGGGCAATATGGGCGAAATTGTCGCCCTAGAGACCCTGACTTCGCCCTCTGGGGGCCCCACTTCTCCCTAAAAAGATAATTTATTTTTTGGTTTTTACGATTTTCAAACAAAATTTTGTCTAGTAAGATACACTGGCCCATTATAAAGCACTCCTATTTAAATGTTGTATTTAATGGTTGTACTGTGCATTTTAATCCTATTTTGCTATATATTTTAAGTATATTAAAGAACACCATTTAAGGAAGCGATCATGCGCTTTCTCATTTCTCCCAAAAATTCTGACCTAGAATGAACCCTGGTGCAACAGGGATCAGAAATATATTACACCGCTATACAAACACACATACCCGTTTTTGCGCAATATTTTCATAATTTCAGTTTTTATCATTCTCCTTCTACAATTCTGCTCTTTAGATTACAAAATTCCCAGAATGCTTTGTTATTTGGACTCCCAGAATGTGTTGTTAATTGGACTCCCAGAATGTGTTGTTATTTGGACTCCCAGAATGTGTTGTTATTTGGATTCCCAGAATGCGTTGTTATTTGGACTCCCATAATGTGTTGTTATTTGGACTCCCAGAATGTGTTGTTATTTGGACTCCCAGAATGTGTTGTTATTTGGACTCCCAGAATGGGTTGTTATTTGGACTCCCAGAATGGGTTGTTATTTGGACTCCCAGAATGTGTTGTTATTTGGACTCCCAGAATACTTTGTTATTTGGACTCCCAGAATGTGTTGTTATTTGGACTCCCAGAATACTTTGTTATTTGGACTCCCAGAATGCGTTGTTATTTGGACTCCCAGAATGTGTTGTTATTTGGACTCCCAGAATACTTTGTTATTTGGACTCCCAGAATGTGTTGTTATTTGGACTCCCAGAATGTGTTGTTATTTGGACTCCCAGAATGTGTTGTTATTTGGACTCCCAGAATGTGTTGTTATTTGGACTCCCAGAATACTTTGTTATTTGGACTCCCAGAATGTGTTATTATTTGGACTCCCAGAATGTGTTGTTATTTGGACTCCCAGAATGTGTTGTTATTTGGACTAGTTCCCAGAATACTTTGTTATTTGGACTCCCAGAATGTGTTGTTATTTGGCTTCTTGTCGAAATCGTTTTGTGTCAATTGTTCACCCACATGCATACATGTATAACACCACATGTGTACATGTATAATACCACATGCATATATGTATAATACCACATGTATATATGTATAATACCACATGTATATATGTATAATACCACATGTATATATGTATAATACCACATGTATATATGTATAATACCACATGTATATATGTATAATACCACATGTATATATGTATAACACCACATGTATATATGTATAATACCACATGCATATATGTATAACACCACATGCATATATGTATAATACCACATGTATATATGTATAATACCACATGTATATATGTATAATACCACATGTATATATGTATACCACCACATGCATATATGTATAACACCACATGCATATATGTATAATACCACATGCATATATGTATAATACCACATGCATATATGTATAATACCACATGTATATATGTATAATACCACATGTATATATGTATAATACCACATGTATATATGTATAACACCACATGTGTACATGTATAACACCACATGCATATATGTATAACACCACATGCATATATGTATAATACCACATGCATATATGTATAATACCACATGCATATATGTATAATACCACATGTATATATGTATAATACCACATGTATATATGTATAACACCACATGTATACCACCACATGTATATATGTATAATACCACATGTATATATGTATACCACCACATGTATATATGTATAATACCACATGTATATATGTATAACACCACATGTATATATGTATAATACCACATGTATATATGTATAACACCACATGTATATATGTATAACACCACATGTATATATGTATACCACCACATGTATATATGTATAATACCACATGTATATATGTATAACACCACATGTATATATGTATAATACCACATGTATATATGTATAACACCACATGCATATATGTATATTCGCTGTGTGAAGGTTACAAAATATGTTCAATTTTCCGAAGTGTTTTTGTTACGTTATGTTATGATTCGGGTTTTACGCCTGCATCAGCACCATTTTGGGCTATATCGCCGGCGGGCAGTTTACCTAACAACACCTTTCCTGGGCAGGCTCCAGCGGTTAACCAGTACTTGGGTGCACCAACCTCCATAAGAAACTGCCAACTTTTTCATATAAATGAGACACGGCCTGAGCAGGGCTCGAACCCGTGACCATCAGTGATGATAGGTTACAGTGGTATACAAGTCAGCGACCTTAACCACTCGACCACGGAGGCGGACGTTTTTGTTACGTATAAAATATGCATGCATAATAGTTATTTCACTTTTCAATATTTTGATTATATCAACAAATGTCTGTCCATTGTCACTAACAATATAAGACTTGTATATAGAAACCCCAATTATGGTAAACAGCAAGTTGATATCCAGACATTCAAAATGATCGATCTTGTAACCTAACACAATTGCAGATAGTCTAATATATTATTTATTCCACATTGTCTGAGCATTTGCAGAATAGTTTGCCAAAAAGGAACCAAGCTGTTGCATGATATGAAAAAATGTTCGTAGGTCTCGACACAGTTACATAGCAAAAGTTTGGAGAATTTGTTAATTTCCATTTGAATTAATGTTCCATTGTTTGTAAAATATTGTTAATACGTTTGTATTTATATTGCCTGTATCTATTATCTACGCTACTTTGAAGCATTGTGTCTGTACATGTTGAGCTTCCATGGTAACCATTTGAAAGTTTTTAGTTTATACAAATTTATTTTAGCTCGATTGCGAAACAAGTTATTACAACTTATATTAATCACTCTTGAGACCTCATTCCTGATGGAATCCATCGTCACTAGGGAGAGAGAAGAGACAACGTGGAATTCAAATGCCTTGCCTAAGGGTACAATCGTAACGGCTCCAGCGTGGCTCGAACTCCGGATCATTCGCACCTGAAGTGAACACGCATCCACTTCGCTATCACGACTGCCACCAACTTTAAAGTTTTTACATTGCTACTGTATTTTTAATCGATTGTATGCTTGTCCGAGGACAACCTACGTGTATGTGATACCAACAGATGTGGAAGTTTGTATTCTATGCATGACTGTATTTATAAGCGAGTGCAAAGTTGTAAATGAGATATGAAACCAACATCTATGCCCTGTTTGGAGCACCTCTAGTTATTACCACAGCGTGTTGTGTTCCATGTGGAAGTCGTGATAGTGCAGTGGATGCACGTTCGTTTCAGGTGCGAAAGGTCCGGAGTTTGAGCCCTGCTGGAGC
Organism: Archivesica marissinica; assembly: GCA_014843695.1. NCBI lineage: Eukaryota > Metazoa > Mollusca > Bivalvia > Venerida > Vesicomyidae > Archivesica > Archivesica marissinica. The sequence continues at coordinate 533,032 of CM026391.1, forward strand.
CATTACGATTGTGCCCTTAGGCAAGGCATTTAAATTCCACATGCCTCTTCTCTCTCCTTCATGGCGATGGATTCCATCAGGAATGAGGTCTCGAGAGTGATTAATATAAGTTGAAAGAACTTGTTTTGCAATCGAGCTAAAATAAATTTGTATAAACTATTACCACAGCGGCGGGTATTGCCTTGCATTGTAGAAGTCCACCGTTCTTTCCATTTGCTGTATGATCAGGTATTGCGACGGTCATTATCAGGCCTTTTAAAACGGCATGGTTCAAAGAATGACCTGGGAGGCCGAACTATTCCGGAAGACAAAAGGGGTAGCCGGACCTTACAAGATGACAAAAAGGGTAGCCAGACCATACGGGACTCGGAGGACAAGGTGAAAGACCAGAGCACCATTCTTAATGTACTCTTCCAGTTTCTGTTTGCTGAATTGAAAGACACGGCTCGTGTAAGGAGGTAGGTGTTGTAGTGTAACATGATGTAGGGCTCATTCCAGGTCAGAATGTTTGGGAGAAAATGCGCGATTGCGTCTTTAAATGATTGCGATGCAAGTTCTAACAACTTATATTAATCACTCTCGTTGGCGCGGATGAAAGCGTATGTGTGGTCATTCATGTTGGAGGAAACCGGAGTACTCGGAGAAAACCCACCTGTCCGATCTGGCGACCACCGTACCATCTCACATACTTCCCAGTCGAACCCGGGTTGCATTGGTGAGAAGCGAGTGTGCTAACCACTGCGCTAATCTGACAGCCCCATTTACTATAATTCAACAAAATAGGGTTAAAATACACAGTATGACCAATAAATAGAACATATGAATAGAAGCAGTGCTTTATAATGGGCCAGTGTATCTTACTGGACAACATTTTGTATGAAAATTGTAAAAAAAAAGGTTAGGGAGAAGTGTGGCCCTTAAGGGGCGAAGTCAGGGTCCCTAGGGCGACTATTTCACCCAAGTCGGCCTCTAGAATGAGCCCTGGTAATGTAAGAATACAAGCATTACAGCATGATTCTTTATTCGAGTACAAGTCATTGAACTTTCACAAAATTGATGAACACTTGCAGATTATCTTTCTATTATATTATCAAACATTCCTCGACAATATTGGCCTCGGTAATAACAATATTGGCCTCGGTAATAACAATATTGGCCTCGGTAATAACAATATTGGCCTCGGTAATAACAATATTGGTCTCGGTAATAACAATATTGTCCTCGGTAATAACAATATTGGCCTCGGTAATAACAATATAATATACTGTAAAACACAATTATTTCGTGAACACTTTATATCACAATTTCAATTAATATGCAGTGTTGAATTCGCGCATCCATTGTGTATCGCGAAAAATGAAATCCAGCAGTAGATTTGGCTTAAATCGTTTATCTCTGTATATACTCGCAGTACTCCGAAATCATTATATTAGTGCACTCTCGATAATGGCCGTTGTCTAAAACACATCTATGGATATCGCTAATTGTGGTGACTATCAAAACACATCTATGGATATCGCTAATTGTGGTGACTATCAAAACACATCTATGGATATCGCTAATTGTGTTGACTATCAAAACACATCTATGGATATCGCTAATTGTGTTGACTATCAAAACACATCTATGGATATCGCTAATTGTGTTGACTATCAAAACACATCTATGGATATCGCTAATTGTGTTGACTATCAAAACACATCTATGGATATCGCTAATTGTGTTGACTATCAAAAAATTATGATGAAATGTACATAACTCTACATTCGGACACAGAATTATTCACGAAAATCATGAATTCGCGATCAACCCAGGTCGCGAAAATTACTGAAATATAAATGCTCGTGAATAAATAGTGTTCTACAGTACTGATGGGTTATTCACTATTTGTGCGTCGTGAAGAAATGATAGAATGGTGGAACCTATGCTCGGCGTATTCCTATGCTCAGCGTATTTTTTCAATTTACATTTTTTTAAAAGTTTATTTAACGTCGCTACCGGTTTCCCATTTGAGCGACGGGCAGTTTACCCAACAACACCTTTCCTGGGCAGACTCCAGCTGTTAACCAGTACTTGGTGCACCAACCCCCGTAAGAAACTGCCAACTTTTTCATATAAATGAGACACGGTCTGAGCGGGGCTCGAACCCGTGACCATCAGAGATGATAGGTTACAGTGGTATACAAGTCAGCAACCTTAACCACTCGACCACAGAGGTGGACTCAATTAACATCCGTATTTAAAATATTTAAATAGTTTTAACATATTTTCGCTGACAGAGGTGAAGCATGGTTCAATAGTATTCCGTTGTACGTACCGGTAGCCTAGTGCAACGGTCACCTGACTAGTTCAGTAGATATAAACAGACAACTTGTTGGGAGAATGTTTTCCACCGAAATGTGCGGTTTATGAGCCATTCAGGTAGCTATCCGGATTGGGGAAAAAATGTACAAATAACCAGAAAAAAGTTTCTTATGAGTTGTAATATTGTTAGTTATTGATGTTACTAAGTAAAAATAATATATTCAACATTTACCCATGCATAAGTAAAAAAGTTCATGTATGCCATGCATAGGTTCCCTAAAGTATCTAGTTCCCCATGGAAACAGGTGCCATTGCGATAGCTGTATTTAGGCGCATGGTCACGTAATGAAGCTAAAATTGTCAACAACAATTTTTGGAAAGTTGTGTTCACGACTTAAGAAAATAATAATATACGGCAAATGCATTTAACTTAGGCCATGATATGTAGGATTTACGCCGAGCATAGGTTCCACCATTCTATAACTGTTGGTGAGTTGTTGCAAATTTTAGAATAAACCAAATGAGTGTTTCCTATACCGGTGGATAAACCAAATGAATGTTTCCTATACTGGTGAATAAACCAAATGAATGTTTGCTATACCGGTGTCTAAACCAAATGAATGTTTCCTATACCGGTGAATAAACCAAATGAATGTTTCCTATACCGGTGGATAAACCAAATGAATGTTTCCTATACCGGTGAATAAACCAAATGAATGTTTCCTATACTGGTGAATAAACCAAATGAATGTTTCCTATACCGGTGGATAAACCAAATGAATGTTTCCTATACCGGTGAATAGACCAAATGAATGTTTCCTATACCGGTGAATAAACCAAATGAATGTTTCCTATACCAGTGGATAAACCAAATGAATGTTTCCTATACTGGTGAATAAACCAAATGAATGTTTCCTAGACTAGTGAATAAACCAAATGAATGTTTCCTATACCAGTGAATAAACCAAATGAATGTTTCCTATACCGGTGGATAAACCAAATGAATGTTTCCATATCAGTGAATAAACCAAATGAATGTTTCCTATACAGTGAATAAACCAAATGAATGTTTCCTAGACTAGTGAATAAACCAAATGAATGTTTCCTATACCGTGAATAAACCAAATGAATGTTTCCTATATCAGTGAATAAACCAAATGAATGTTTCCTATACCAGTGAATAAACCAAATGAATGTTTCCTAGACTAGTGAATAAACCAAATGAATGTTTCCTATACCGGTGAATAAACCAAATGAATGTTTCCTATATCAGTGAATAAACCAAATGAATGTTTCCTATACCAGTGAATAAACCAAATGAATGTTTCCTAGACTAGTGAATAAACCAAATGAATGTTTCCTATACCGGTGGATAAACCAAATGAATGTTTCCTAGACTAGTGAATAAACCAAATGAATGTTTCCTATACCGGTGAATAGACCAAATGAATGTTTCCTATACCGGTGAATAGACCAAATGAATGTTTCCTATACCGGTGGATAAACCAAATGAATGTTTCCTATATCAGTGAATAAACCAAATGAATGTTTCCTATACCAGTGAATAAACCAAATGAATGTTTCCTATACTGGTGAATAAACCAAATGAATGTTTCCTATACCGGTGAATAAACCAAATGAATGTTTCCTATACCGGTGAATAAACCAAATGAATGTTTCCTATACCTGTGGATAAACCAAATGAATGTTTCCTATACTGGTGAATAAACCAAATGAATGTTTCCTATACCAGTGAATAAACCAAATGAATGTTTCCTATACTGGTGAATAAACCAAATGAATGTTTCCTAGACTAGTGAATAAACCAAATGAATGTTTCCTATACCAGTGAATAAACCAAATGAATGTTTCCTAGACTAGTGAAGAAACCAAATGAATGTTTCCTATACCGGTAGATAAACCAAATGAATGTTTCCTATACCATATACTATATAAAACTATGGCACTTTCAGATGGGCAGCTCGGAAGATGAACGCAGAGTTTCAGGAAATGTTGGCCTCTACTACTGGTAAACTCATGAATCAAATACAGGTTGGTACATTCTATATATCATTCTAATTAAATGAATCAAATACAGGTTGGTACATTCTATATATCATTCTAATTAAATGAATCGAATACAGGTTGGTACATTCTATATATCATTCTAATTAAATGAATCATTTTTATAGCCAGTTTCCACTGGATTATCAAACTAAGCAACAGTTAATTTCTCTTCCCAGGAGTGGTAGCTGATCTTGTCATTGACTCCCTTAATGAAACCCGACACCGACAATCCATGACTCCCTTAATGAAACCCGCCACCAACAATCCTTGACTCCCTTAATGAAACCTGACACCGACAATCCTAGACTCCCTTAATGAAACCTGACACTGACAATCCTTGACTCCCTTAATGAAACCCGACACCGACAATCCTTGACTCACTTAATGAAACCCGACACAGACAATCCTTGACTCCCTTAATGAAACCCGACACAGACAATCCTTGACTCCCTTAATGAAACCCGACACCGACAATCCTTGACTCCCTTAATGAAACCCAACACCGACAATCCATGACTCCCTTAATGAAACCCGACACCGACAATTGTAAATTATGCGTTTCAGAGTGTATATACGCTATATTGTTTTTGTTACAGGTGCGAGATTTTAACTTTGGCAGCAGTTTTCCCCTGGTAGAGTCTGTGGAGCTTAAGCACGTGGAACTGTCGAATGATGAAGATTTCATTCAGGTACAGCAATGTTTTTCGCACCATGCCTGATTGTCGCCATATTGTTTTTGCTTGCATTGTATTAAATGCTTGCATTGTATTAAATGCTTGCATTGTATTAAATGCTTGCATTGTATTAATTGATTGCATTGTATTAAATGCTTGCATTGTATTAAATGCTTGCATTGTATTAAATGCTTGCATTGTATTAAATGCTTCCATTGTATTAATTGCTTGCATTGTATTAAATGCTTGCATTGTATTAAATGCTCATTTTAAAGATATTAACGGTCAATTGTCAAAAACGTTACTTGGCCTAGAGTATGCTCAACCCTCAATAAGTGCTGCAGATCCGGTCATGTCGGCTGCATATCATTAGTCAGGAAATTCATACAAAAATGGATCCAATCAGGGCACATACGTTTTATCGTAGTAAATGTAATAGCACTGTAGATATTTGCACATGGCATCATGGCCACTATCTGCAATAAATCCTTACCAAGAAATGAACGTTTGTTATTTCAGACAGTAGATGTAGACTTAGACATGCACTATGATGGTGGATTTCAGCTTACGCTAGATGTAGATATCATATTTGGTGCCTGGGCTTATCTGTCCATCTCTGTAGCCAAGCTTGCTGGCCACGCCCGGTTACAGTTGACAAGGACACCATTTACGCATTGGTCATTCTCTTTCTATGAGGTATGTTCACATTTGGCGCGCTAGATACCAAAGTAATGATTGAATATATTGTTGCTGGTATTATTTGATTAGGAATTGCAATCTATAATGTATTTTATTTAGGGATGGCAACGAATAGTGATTATACTATTCGAATATTCGGTCGGGAAGGTATGCGAATATTCGAATATTTGATAGAATTCTATCAAAAACTCAAAATCACTCAAACTCTTATAAAAATTGCCAAACTTACCTAATTTCTGTTTTACGCGTAAACGTCATCTTCTTCAAATGATTATTCAGATTGATATTGTACCCGAATATGTTACACCTAGCAGTTTTCTTATTCAGAGCGATTCAAGCATTTCCAAATGTGTGACTGAGCGGGTGGCATTTTTGAGGACAATATAATATGTTTTTCCGAATATTCAAATACTGGAATAGTATTCGGATATTCGGACGTTCGAGCGAATATTCGTTGCCATCCCTAATTTGATTAGATAATCTTAGGAGAACTACAGGTTGGCGGCCCTTTGAACGAGGCGACCCATTTTTCCGCCCACCCTCACAAATGATTGATATTGCAGTCGCATGCATGATTTTTGTTCTCGATCATACCAGAGCATGTTTCCAATGAGAGACATCTCGATTTTTGTTCTCGATCATACCAGAGCATGTTTCCAATGAGAGACATCTCGATTTGTGTTCTCGATCATACCAGAGCATGTTTCCAATGAGAGACATCTCGATTTTTGTTCTCGATCATACCAGAGCATGTTTCCAATGAGAGACATCTCGATTTTTGTTCTCGATCATACCAGAGCATGTTTCCAATGAGAGACATCTCTAATTTTCTATTACCTCCCTCGGCAGATAAAGTCTGATTTATTCCAAAATGTGAATAGGTTCTCTTAGTTAGAATTCTTTGATTTTACTGTTTTTCCCTGACCAGATGTTGTGGTATGATAAATGTGATATTATCAGAATTGTGTTAATTAACTGATAGCATTGTTTTACAAATAAGTACCCATTGCATATACTGTAGGAGATCTGTCGAGATATAGTAATTTAATAATCATATAAAGCGATAGTGGAATAAAATTGCTAGCATGTTGTGCAAAGGAAACAACGATAAAAACAGAGGAAAACACTTAATAGGACCTATCTACTTTTAGAGAGTATTCAGGGGCAGTAACTGACAGATGTCTCTCATTGAAGCATACTAAATGTGATTGATTGATTGTTTTCTTGAGAATTTATTCCAAGAGGAAGTCACATGACCAGTTACACAGATTCATCCTCATGGTAATTCGTCCTCGTGGTATTTCGTACCCATATCATACATATATAAACAGCTTACTGCAAAAGTAAATTTGGCATTATTGCCATAAACCACCCATGTGCGCACAAGCGCAATCAGTTTATTGTTAGGCAGCTCAAAAAGGGATGGAAATCATTTCCATTAACCCATTTCATTCTGGATACATTTAAAGGCTTTTGCAAACAACATAGATCCAGATCAGCCGCAGCGTGACGCTGCGTGCTGATCAGGATCTATGTTGTTTGCTACATAGCCAAGTGTCTTAGCAAGATCATCTGAATAGCAAACAGCATAGAGCCTGATCAGACGGAACGTTCCATGGCAGCTGATTTGGCTCTATGTTCTTTGCAAATACTGTTTGAACGGTATCCAGAATGAAATGGGTTAACGGAATTAGTGTGTTTACGTTTATTTATTGTTACTACCGGTTGCCCATATGAGCGACGCCTCCTGAATAAATTAGTCATTTTAGATTTTGGAGGATAGTGCATTGATGCATTCCAGAGTCTCCTCTGGTTCTTTTACGTGCACAGTGTTAAGCACCGACACAAGACCTCGGTTTAAAGTCCCATCTGAGACACTGTTAATATTATTAGGGGTCAGACGGGGTGTGCCGTCTGATCTGGCTCTATGTTCTTTGCAATTACTGTTTGAACGGTATCCAAAATGAAATGGGTTAAGGAATAACAAAATTTTAAATATTGATATTTATCATTATACAAATACATAGCATTTATATAGCGCAAAAATTAAATATTATTCTATTGCGCTTCACAATTACAGATGCAATTTTAAACATTTACCCATGACAATAATATATGGAAATATAAATAAAAATGTATACATATATAGATATAACTAGGATTCTAGTAATTGGATAAGAACATATTTTATCATGATATCTACACCATTACAGTATATAAGTGAGTGATTGAATTAACAATAAAAGTGGCAATATGAACCATAGACCCAAACACCACCGTAAGAATGACAACCGTGATGTGGCCAGTACAGTGAATGGGCCGGTACAGTGATCCGCCCATCACCACACGACAGAGCTCGAACCCAAGAGAATGTCCATACAACACTTCACTCGTCAATCCAATACTTATAAAGTCGATCTTTGATCTTATTATGCATTAAATTGTTCCTTATTTGATCAATACCAAGTTGCACACATTAGATTTGATTGTGTTATTGCAGTTTCTGTTGGATACAAGCAAACGATGGCAGCAAATATAAGTGTCCCCATGAAGGGTCTTCTCTTGAATTTTAATGTGTGTGTTTTATGTTTATTTATCATCGCTACCGGTTGCCCTATATGAGCGACGCCTCCTGAAGAGATTAGTCATTTTAGATTTTTGGAGGATAGTGCAACGATACAGACAGAGACCCATTCCAGAGTCTCCTCTGGTTCTTTTATGTGCACGGTGTAAAGCACCGACACGAGACCTCGGTTTAAGGTCCCATCTGAAGGCTTGTTAATTTTGTTAGGGTCAGACGGGGGATTGTAAACATATACTGGTTGGAGTATGTATGTACCAAATACTAACCATGTTGCATCTTTTAACACAGGAACCAAAAATGGAGTTTGTTGTGGATTCAAGATTTAATGGCCGTCCAATACCACAGATTTCTTCTTTGATTATAAACCAGGTAACTTAAAGTTGGATTCACGATCTCCTGGCCATCCATAACTTAAAGGTGGACTCACAATCTCCTGGCCATCCATAACTTAAAGGTAGACTCACGATCTCCTGGCCATCCATAACTTAAAGGTGGACTCGCGATCTCCTGGCCATCCATAACTTAAAGGTAGACTCACAATCTCCTGGCCATCCATAACTTAAAGGTAGACTCACAATCTCCTGGCCATCCATAACTTAAAGGTGGACTCACGATCTCCTGGCCATCCATAACTTAAAGGTAGACTCACACTCTCCTGGCCATCCATAACTTAAAGGTAGACTCACAATCTCCTGGCCATCCATAACTTAAAGGTGGATTCACGACCTCCAGGCCATCCGTAACTTAAAGTTGGATACACAATCTCCTGGCCATCCATAACTTAAAGGTGGACTCACAATCTCCTGGCCATCCATAACTTAAAGGTGGACTCACGATCTCCTTGCCCATAACTTAAAGGTGGACTCATGATCTCCTGGCCGTCCATAACTTAAAGGTAGACTCACAATCTCCTAGCCAGCCATAACTTAAAGGTGGACTCACGATCTCCTTGCACATAACTTAAAGGTGGATACACGATCTCCTGGCCATCCATAACTTAAAGGTGGACTCACGTTCTCCTGGCCATCCATAACTTAAAGGTGGACTCACGATCTCCTGGCCATCCATAACTTAAAGGTGGACTCACAATCTCCTTGCCCATAACTTAAAGGTGGACTCATGATCTCCTGGCCATCCATAACTTAAAGGTGGACTCACGATCTCCTGGCCATCCATAACTTAAAGGTGGACTCACAATCTCCTGGCCATCCATAACTTAAAGATGGACTCACGATCTCCTGGCCATCCATAACTTAAAGGTGGATTCACAATCTCCTGGCCGTCCATAACTTAACGGTGGACTCACAATCTCCTGGCCATCCATAACTTAAAGGTGGATTCACTATTAATGATTTTCCAATGACACAGATTTTTATGTTGATTATAAACCCGTTCACTTAAAATTGTCTATTCACAATATAATGGCGAATCAGTCACTTTAAACGAGGTTCCGCGGAAATCATTTTGCCAACTTTGATAATACTTGACACGTAGCATTGTATCAACCCGTAGATCAAACTTTGATGATACCTGACACGTAGCATTGTATCAACCCGTAGATCAAACTTTAATGATACCTGACACGTAGCATTGTATCAACCCGTAGATCACACGTAGCATTGTATCAACCCATAGATCACACGTAGCATTGTATCAACCCGTAGATCACATGTAGCATTGTATCAACCCGTAGATCAAACTTTAATGATACCTGACACGTAGCATTGTATCAACCTGTAGATCAAACTTTGTTGATACTTGACACGTAGCATTGTATCAACCCGTAGATCAAACTTTAATAATACTTGACACGTAGCATTGTATCAACCCGTAGATCAAACTTTGTTGATACTTGACACGTAGCATTGTATCAACCCGTAGATCAAACTTTGTTGATACTTGACACGTAGCATTTTATCAACCCGTAGATCAAACTATAATCTTGAAATCCAAAATGGCTGCCATTTTGAAAATCTACGTTCAACTTCTCCTCTAGAACGGTATTGTCAATTTTGTTTATATATCAGTGCAACTAGCAGATACGAAATAGGTAAATATTTTCGATGTCTAAATGAAGATGCTCCCTGTGGTATCTCCTCCTCGCTCGATTATATCTGAAACTATCACCGTTGCATTGGAGGACGAAGCTAAAAATAAATTTTGCTTCTCCGAACGTTTCAATAATACAGTAGTGTTTTTTTGATGCAACATGCATTATGTATATAGCACGATTTATTGGGTATGAATTGGAATGCTTTATTATACAGATAAAAAGAACCATTAGAAAGAAGCATGTTTTACCAAGCTACAAGATGCGATATAAACCACTATTTATAAAACCAGAAGAATTCTTCATCAACCCTGATATCTGTTTCCATGGCAACAAGTTAGGAACGGGCAGACTATCAGTGAAGGTTATGAAGTGTAGCCGACTACAGGATCTGTCGTCGGAGAGCAAGCTGTTTTGTACATTATCTGTAGGTAGGTGTATCAGTGTTCACGCTACAGGGTGATGTGGGCGAATATTTCACTACCCCCCCGACCTCGCCCTGATTGGCTGGGAGGGCACTGGTTATATTTCATGATAGAACACATATACAGCAATATACAACAATATACAGCATATATTCAGCATTATACAGCAATATACAGTATCTATACAGCAATATACAGCAATATACAGTATCTATACAGCAATATACAGCTATATACCGCATTATACCGCATTATACAACAATATACAACAATATTCAGCAATATGCAGCAATATACAGCAATATACTGCATCTATACAGCAATATGCAGCAATATACAGCAATATACAGCAATATACAGCAATATACCGCATCTATACAGCAATATACAGCAATATACCGCATCTATACAGCAATATACAGCAATATGCAGCAATATACAGCAATATACCGCATATATACAGCAATATACAGCATCTATACAGCAATATACAACATCTATACAGCAATATACAACATCTATACAGCAATATACAACATATATACAGCAATATACGGTATCTATACAGCAATATACAGTATCTATACAGCAATATACAACAATATTCAGCAATATACAGCAATATACGGTATCTATACAGCAATATACAACATCTATACAGCAATATACAACAATATTCAGCAATATACGGTATCTATACAGCAATATACAGTATCTATACAGCAATATACAGCAATATACAGCATATATACAGCAATATACAGCATATATACAGCATATATATAGCAATATACAGCAATATACAGCAATATACAGCAATATACAGCAATATACAGCAATATACAGCATATATACAGCAATATACAGCATATATACAGCATATATACATCAATATACAGTATCTATACAGCAATATACAGCATATATACAGCAATATACAGCATATATACAGCAATATACAGTATCTATATAACAATATACAGCATATATACAGCAATATACAGCATATATACAGCAATATACAGCATATATACAGCAATATACAGCATATATACAGCAATATACAGCAATATACAGCAATATACAGCATATATACAGCAATATACAGTATATATACAGCAATATACAGCAATATACAGCATATATACAGCAATATACAGCATATATACAGCAATATACAGCATATATACAGCAATATACAGTATCTATACAGCAATATACAGCATATATACAGTATCTATACAGCAATATACAGCATATATACAGCAATATACAGCATATATACAGCAATATACAGCATATATACAGCAATATACAGTATCTATACAGCAATATACAGCATATATACAGTATCTATACAGCAATATACAGCATATATACAGCAATATACAGCATATATACAGCAATATACAGCATATATACAGCAATATACAGTATCTATACAGCAATATACAGCATATATACAGTATCTATACAGCAATATACAGCATATATACAGCAATATACAGCATATATACAGCAATATACAGCATATATACAGCAATATACAGTATCTATACAGCAATATACAGCATATATACAGTATCTATACAGCAATATACAGCATATATACAGCAATATACAGCATATATACAGCAATATACAGCAATATACAGCATCATCTACATGTATATTATTATGTCTATCATGTGAATGGAGCATGCGTGACGACTATGACGTCACAAGTACTTTACTATGACGTCGCAACAAGTACATATTTACCAACTTGGTCAATAAGTGTAACGTTCATAATAAAACGGCCATTTGCACAACTTTTAGCAAGGTTCGCATCGGAATTGCCACTGTAGCTGGACATGGCTGTTGAAGAATTCAATGATTATGCAGGACTTGTAGCGTTAATAGCCAGTCTGGCTGGATTTATAGCTCGATGATGATTTCCAGTTCGGCTGGATCTTCGACGCCATGTTGTTTCTTATTTTTTTGGCAGAGTGTATCAATATATACTGTGCTCATTTGCATAGTTAATAGACGAGTGAAATACGAAAATATGTAATGGCGATATTACCCGTCTGCAGCGAAAATTATGTTTGGAATCTCGTTATCACACGTGAAATAAATGTTTGTTTATTCAGGGATCAGTTTAAAGGGCGATGTGGGCGAAATTGTCGCCCTAGGGACCCTGACATCGCCCTCTGGGGGCCCCACTTCTCCCTAAAAAATTATTTTGTTTTTACGATTTTCAAACAAAATGTTGTCTAGTAAGATAACACTGGCCCATTATAAAGCACTCCTTCTATTCAAATGTTGTATTTAATGGTTGTACTGTGCATTTTAACATTATTTTGCAGAAGTATATTAAAGAACACCATTTAAGGAAGCGATCACGCGCTTTCTCACTTCTCCCAAAAATTCTGACCTAGAATGAACACTGTTTATTATAGTGTCACCCCTATTTAAATGGCCAGCCATTTCTGACTTATGAGACACCTCTTTTTTTTATGAACATCAGTACTTCCCGAATCCTATATGTTGCCAGGCAATCGGTAACCATTATTTAACTAGCTGGCGGCTCACCAACCGGCCATATCAGAACGAACCGCTGACGAGATTCGAACCTTCAACCTTCCGCTCCATAGGCGGATGCCTTAACCACTAGGCCACGGAGACGGTTAAATACTTCATTACTGCTTAATATATTAAAATGTAACAATTTATATACTCTTGTTGAGACCTCCTAATTGACAGTTATGTAACACATATCAGAATACACATGTTCAAGATATAATCGAACCCAGAATAAACAGTGAGAACTGATACTATAAACATTTATAGATTTACAGCGCAATATTTGTGTGATTTCTGTTCTATGTGATTTCTGTTTGACAATTACTTTCATGCCAGATCACCTCTACAGTCAAACCTCCATTAAGCAACCAACCTGTATTAAACAGCCAGTTTCCAGATTCCCAATATGTTGTTTTATTATACATTTGACCAGCAGCCATTTTCTGTGGTTCCATTGGCTGGCTGCTTAAGACAGTGTTGACTGTATTCATATATACAGTCAAACCTGTGTTAGTGGTCACCTCTATTAAGCAACCGACCTGCATTAAGCAGCCAGTTTCCAGATTCCCAATATGGTGTTTTGTTTTACATTTGACCTCTATTAAGCAGCCACCTGTGCTAAGCAGCCACGTTCTGTGGTTCCCTTGGCTGGCTGCTTAAGACAGGTTTGACTGTACAACAGTCCAAATGCACTCGTCTTCAATGAAAGCCTTACAGCCGTTGCAGTTTGTTTTCTGCTAAAAAATGTTTAGCACAAGTATAATATTTCTTGTTTGATAGTATGTCAATGAAAGTTGACTGTGGTATCAATTGATATGTTATAGATAAAGAGGAAATAGAGGAAGTGTGGAGGCAAAGTTGGATAACTCTCGACATTCTACTCAAGATATTGCCAAACTCTATTTCCGGCTTGAATCTCAGAGATGTAAGTATCTTAGAAAGTTTAGATAAGGTTGTACATACCATTAAGGATGTAGGAAGTTTAGATACGGTTGTACATAGCATTAAGGATATAGGAAGTTTAGATACGGTGGTACATACCATTAAGGATGTAGGAAGTTTAGATAAGGTGGTACATAGCATTAAGGATATAGGAAGTTTAGATAAGGTTGTACATACCATTAAGGATATAGAGAGTTTAGATAAGGTTGTACATAGCATTAAGGATATAGGAAGTTTAGATAAGGTTGTACATACCATTAAGGATATAGGAAGTTTAGATAAGGTGGTACATAGCATTAAGGATATAGAGAGTTTAGATAAGGTTGTACATACCATTAAGTATATAGGAAGTTTAGATAAGGTGGTACATACCATTAAGGATATAGAGAGTTTAGATAAGGTTGTACATAGCATTAAGGATGTAGGAAGTTTAGATAAGGTGGTACATAGCATTAAGGATATAGAGAGTTTAGATAAGGTTGTACATAGCATTAAGGATATAGAGAGTTTAGATAAGGTTGTACATAGCATTAAGGATATAGGAAGTTTAGATAAGGTGGTACATAGCATTAAGGATATAGGAAGTTTAGATAAGGTGGTACATAGCATTAAGGATATAGAGAGTTTAGATAAGGTTGTACATAGCATTAAGGATATAGAGAGTTTAGATAAGGTTGTACATACCATTAAGGATATAGAGAGTTTAGATACGGTTGTACATACCATTAAGTATATAGAGAGTTTAGATAAGGTTGTACATACCATTAAGTATATAGGAAGTTTAGATAAGGTTGTACATAGCATTAAGTATATAGAGAGTTTAGATAAGGTTGTACATACCATTAAGTATATAGAGAGTTTAGATAAGGTTGTACATAGCATTAAGGATGTAGAGAGTTTAGATAAGGTTGTACATACCATTAAGTATATAGAGAGTTTAGATAAGGTTGTACATAGCATTAAGGATATAGAGAGTTTAGATAAGGTTGTACATAGCATTAAGGATATAGGAAGTTTAGATAAGGTGGTACATAGCATTAAGGATATAGAGAGTTTAGATAAGGTTGTACATACCATTAAGTATATAGAGAGTTTAGATAAGGTTGTACATACCATTAAGGATGTAGGAAGTTTAGATAAGGTTGTACATACCATTAAGGATATAGAGAGTTTAGATAAGGTTGTACATAGCATTAAGGATATAGGAAGTTTAGATAAGGTTGTACATAGCATTAAGGATATAGGAAGTTTAGATACGGTTGTACATACCATTAAGGATATAGGAAGTTTAGATACGGTGGTACATACCATTAAGGATGTAGGAAGTTTAGATAAGGTTGTACATAGCATTAAGGATATAGGAAGTTTAGATAAGGTTGTACATACCATTAAGGATATAGGAAGTTTAGATACGGTTGTACATACCATTAAGTATATAGAGAGTTTAGATAAGGTTGTACATACCATTAAGGATGTAGGAAGTTTAGATACGGTTGTACATACCATTAAGTATATAGGAAGTTTAGATAAGGTTGTACATACCATTAAGGATATAGGAAGTTTAGATACGGTTGTACATACCATTAAGTATATAGAGAGTTTAGATAAGGTTGTACATACCATTAAGGATATAGAGAGTTTAGATAAGGTTGTACATAGCATTAAGGATGTAGAGAGTTTAGATAAGGTTGTACATACCATTAAGTATATAGAGAGTTTAGATAAGGTTGTACATAGCATTAAGGATATAGGAAGTTTAGATAAGGTTGTACATACCATTAAGGATATAGAGAGTTTAGATAAGGTTGTACATACCATTAAGGATATAGAGAGTTTAGATAAGGTTGTACATACCATTAAGGATATAGAGAGTTTAGATAAGGTTGTACATACCATTAAGGATATAGAGAGTTTAGATAAGGTTGTACATACCATTAAGGATATAGGAAGTTTAGATAAGGTTGTACATAGCATTAAGGATATAGAGAGTTTAGATAAGGTTGTACATACCATTAAGGATATAGAGAGTTTAGATAAGGTTGTACATAGCATTAAGGATATAGGAAGTTTAGATAAGGTGGTACATACC
Organism: Archivesica marissinica; assembly: GCA_014843695.1. Taxonomy (NCBI): domain Eukaryota; kingdom Metazoa; phylum Mollusca; class Bivalvia; order Venerida; family Vesicomyidae; genus Archivesica; species Archivesica marissinica. The sequence goes on from CM026391.1 coordinate 549,431, forward strand.
ATTAAGGATATAGAGAGTTTAGATAAGGTTGTACATAGCATTAAGGATATAGGAAGTTTAGATAAGGTGGTACATAGCATTAAGGATATAGAGAGTTTAGATAAGGTTGTACATACCATTAAGGATATAGAGAGTTTAGATAAGGTTGTACATACCATTAAGGATATAGAGAGTTTAGATAAGGTTGTACATACCATTAAGGATATAGGAAGTTTAGATAAGGTTGTACATACCATTAAGGATATCACCACATATTTAGAAAAATTTAATCAGAATTGAATGAAACGCGACATATACACTGAGCGACTTTAAAAATGCACCACTTTTGTCTGGGGTATATTTTTAAAAAGCCTTTTTCAAGGGAAGCAAAAGTCATCCGGCTAATTAATTTTCTTTAAGATTGTTAAGGCAAGCCGAAAATTCGGATGTAGAGAGGACCACATATATATAATACAAATATGTATTTCGAACTGCAGTGGCTGGAAACCATAAGCATAAAACATTGAGAATAAAATTGCACCATTTTCAATCATTTACTGATCTTGTCAAAATAAATTTGTTAATCAAGATTCAAGTGTTTTGATTGGACGAATATTGTTGTTGTTTAACATCTGTGTGTGTTTTACGTTTATTTATCGTCACTACCGGTTGTCCATAAAGCACCGACACGAGACCTCGGTTTAACGTCCCATCTGAAAGACTATTAATTTTATTAGGGTCAGACGGGGGATCGAACCTGCGATCCCTGTATTACCAGTCAAGCGTGTTAGCACTGGACTATATATCCGTCTGTTTAACATCTCCTGTCGTTTGTCATTATTCAATGACAGCCTGTGGTATAATTCCAGCAATTATCGGGGGACAAGACGGAGAAGAAGCGGGTAATAGTGGATAGTATACTACCGGACAGTCTCGCCTCGCAAGCTGGTTTACAGAGGGTAATATACAATCATTTATTACTCGTTTGGATTACATTGCTATGGTCACTTGTGGGCTATATTATAATAAGTTTTATTTATTTTACAACGATTGCGAAGCAAATTTTAACAACTTTTATTAATCACTCTCGTTTGCACGTATATGTGGTCATTCATGTGGGAGGAAACCGGAGTACCCAGAGAAATCCCACCTGTCTGATCTGGCGACCAGCGTACCATCTCATATACTTCCCTGTCAGAGGATCAAACCCGGATTGCAGTGGTGAGTAGCAAGTGCGCTAACTACTGTGCTAATCGGACAGCCTAAATATATTATAATAGGGCTGTCCGAGCATCGCAGTGGTTAGCACACACTCGCTTCTCACCATTGCAATCTGGGTTTGATTCGGCCGGTTGTTAAAGTTTGTTTTGCAATCGTTATAATATAAAAAATAAATAAATGAAGTTTATAGTATAGGAGATTTGTTCACCGTGACATGTCTAGTCTATAGCTGCCATAACTTGGTTTAGGAATGAATCGCGGGTTAATAGTTTCCATTGGGGTATGAACTTCATTGGGCGTGGTTAAAGTGTATGGAGGCTAAAGACATTCACGCTAACTTTAAACATGCCAAATGTAATTTGTGCTCCCATGGAAATTAGTATCCTGCGATTCATTACTTATATTTACATTAATTATTCTTTTCAATGACATTGTGGAAGTTGTGATAGCGCAATGGTAGTGTTTTCTCTTCAGGTGTGAAGGTCTCGAGAGTGATTAATATAAGTTGTAAGAACTTGTTTCGCAATCACTCTCGAGACCTCATTCCTGATGGAATCCATCACCACAAGGGAGAGAGAAGAGGCAACGTGGAATTTAAATGCCTTGCCTAAGGGCACAATCGTAACTGCAGCAGCGGGGCTCGAACTCTGAACCTTTTACACCTGAAGCGAACGTGCTATCATTGCGCTATCACAACTTCCACTGGGTTAGCGGCTTGCCCCATTCCTTTACCTTCATGCTTTATTGATATAATTTAGAACAGTTTCCTTACACACATGTACTTCATAATAAAAGTTTTGAAGAATAAGCCAACCAGACTTAAAGAGTATTCTAACATGACTCGGCATTTTGTCTGAATACGCAAAGACGGAATTTACCATGTTCAAATCTGAAACAAACCATGGCTTAGGTTGTGATGTCAAATGTGATGTCATACGTGATGTCATACGTGATGTCAAACGTGATGTCATACGTGATGTCAAACGTGATGTCATACGTGATGTCAAACGTGATGTCATACGTGATGTCAAACGTGATGTCAAACATAATGTCAAACGTGATGTCAAATGTGATGTCAAACGTGATGTCATACGTGATGTCATACGTGATGTCAAATGTAATGTCAAACGTGATGTCAAACGTGATGTCATACGTGATGTCAAACGTGATGTCATACGTGATGTCAAACGTGATGTCATACGTGATGTCAAATGTAATGTCAAACGTGATGTCAAATGTGATGTCATACGTGATGTCATACGTGATGTCAAATGTGATGTCATACGTGATGTCATACGTGATGTCAAACGTGATGTCAAACGTGATGTCAAACGTGATGTCAAACATGATGTCAAACGTGATGTCATATGTGATGTCAAACGTGATGTCAAACATGATGTCAAACATGATGTCAAACGTGATGTCATATGTGATGTCAAACGTGATGTCAAACGTGATGTCAAACATGATGTCAAACGTGATGTCATATGTGACATCACTTTACTAGCATTGTTGTAGTTTTTAGTTGTGTCATTTACGTTATGTTTTGGTCATTTTAGAATCGAAAGCATGCATGGTTAATTTCTACGTGTCCAAACTGCAAACCATGTGAACCATGTTTTATTGGGCAATCAATAATTGAAAGGCAAATATTAATTCTTAAGTTGAATAAATTAGTTGAATCTGCAAAGCAAATGGCACCCAGCATGCAACAAGTATGCAACCAGCATGCAACAAGTACCCAGCATGCAACAAGTACCCAGCATGCAACAAGTACCCAGCATGCAACCAGCATGCAACAAGTACCCAGCATGCAACCAGCATGCAACAAGTACCCAGCATGCAACAAGTACCCAGCATGCAACCAGCATACAACAAGTACCCAGCATGCAACAAGTACCCAGCATGCAACAAGTACCCAGCATGCAACAAGTACCCAGCATGCAACCAGCATACAACAAGTACCCAGCATGCAACAAGTACCCAGCATGCAACATGTACCCAGCATGCAACAAGTACCCAGCATGTACCCAGCATGCAACAAGTAACCCAGCATGCAACAAGTACCCAGCATGCAACCAGCATACAACAAGTACCCAGCATGCAACAAGTACCCAGCATGCAACATGTACCCAGAATGCAACAAGTACCCAACATGCAACACGTACCCAGCATGCAACCAGCATACAACAAGTACCCAGCATGCAACAAGTACCCAGAATGCAACATGTACCCAGCATGCAACAAGTACCCAGAATGCAACAAGTACCCAGCATGCAACAAGTACCCAGCATGTACCCAGCATACAACAAGTACCCAGCATGCAACCAGCATGCAACAAGTACCCAGCATGCAACAAGTACCCAGAATGCAACATGTACCCAGCATGCAACAAGTACCCAGCATGCAACAAGTACCCAGCATGCAACAAGTACCCAGAATGCAACAAGTACCCAGCATGCAACAAGTACCCAGCATGCAACATGTACCCAGCATGCAACAAGTACCCAGCATGCAACATGTACCCAGCATGCAACAAGTACCCAGCATGCAACAAATACTGTAACTTGGCTGTCAATTAATTACAGTTTATAATGCTATACATTGTATTATCTTTACTGGCAAAATATAGATGTCCTTGACTTAATTGCGTATTGTTTACAGGGCGATATTGTGGAGACGATTGGTAATGTAAGAGTCCTCTCTATCAAACATGCTATTAAGCAACTGAAGAATGCTGTAGACAGGTTTGTACCTACTTGTCACATAGACGCACCTCTTACCATCACCAATACCACATATATTGTAGTTGCTAAACCAACATCAACACCACATACATTGACATTGTAGTTGCTAAACCAACATCAACACCACATACATTGACATTGTAGTTGCTAAACCAACATCAACACCACATACATTGACATTGTAGTTGCTAAACCAACATCAACACCACATACATTGACATTGTAGTTGCTAAACCAACATCAACACCACATACATTGACATTGTAGTTGCTAAACCAACATCAACACCACATACATTGACATTGTAGTTGAACTCAAACATTGTCATTTCTCAAAAATAGTTACACTTTAGGCTTTGTAGCTGTACATACCCACACCGGAGGACTAATTCTCTACATCAGTATGTTCCACCCTACCACTGAATTTGAATTTTGGCAATTTGTTGGAAAGCATAAAAGACATCTTTTATTTTGCCGTAACCAGCATTTATACAGTCAATTACTCGTGGCAAGACACGCATGCCCCCCCCCCCCATTGTATAATGCTGATAGTGAACATGATGATCAGTTTGTTCAAATATTTTATGGTTATATACATTTCATTGTTAGATTATGCGTATATTTCAGTGTTAGATTATGCGTATATTTCAGTGTTAGATTATGCGTATATTTCAGTGTTAGATTATGCGTATATTTCAGTGTTAGATTATGCGTATATTTCAGTATTAGATTATGCGTATATTTCAGTGTTAGATTATGCGTATATTTCAGTGTGACAGTTCGTGTAAAAAGACAGAGTCGATTAGCACTGGACCCTAATTATCTGGCCTACATGGAACAAACTGAATACTTAGAGGTATATTATATTCATTAATATGCAGTATAGTGGAACCCCGTCTAATGTGGACAGTATAGTGGAACCCCGTCTAATGTGGGCAGTATAGTGGAACCCCGTCTAATGTGGGCAGTATAGTGGAACCTTGTCTAATGTGGACAGTATAGTGGAACCCTGTCTAATGTGGGCAGTATAGTGGAACCCCGTCTAATGTGGACAGTATAGTGGAACCTTGTCTAATGTGGACAGTATAGTGGAACCCCGTCTAATGTGGGCAGTATAGTGGAACCCTGTCTAATGTGGACAATATAGTGGAACCCCATCTAATGTGGACAGTATAGTGGAACCCTGTCTAATGTGGACAGTATAGTGGAACCCCGTCTAATGTGGACAGTATAGTGGAACCCCGTCTAATGTGGGCAGTATAGTGGAACCCTGTCTAATGTGGACAGTATAGTGGAACCCCGTCTAATGTGGACAGTATAGTGGAACCCTGTCTAATGTGGACAGTATAGTGGAACCCCGTCTAATGTGGACAGTATAGTGGAACCCCGTCTAATGTGGACAGTATAGTGGAACCCCGTCTAATGTGGGCAGTATAGTGGAACCCCGTCTAATGTGGACAGTATAGTGGAACCCCATCTAATGTGGACAGTATAGTGGAACCCCGTCTAATGTGGACAGTATAGTGGAACCCCGTCTAATGTGGACAGTATAGTGGAACCCCGTCTAATGTGGACAGCCAATGTATCAAGGATACGGTCAGTTTACAGGGTTTCCTCTATCGGAATTTTTGTCTGCGTCACTTCTGTCGATAAGCACTAATAAGTTTAAGCTTTATTTTGAAGCAAGTTCTAACAACTTATATTAATCACTCACATTGGCGCGGATAAAAGCGTATATGTTGTCATTTGTGTGGGAGGAAATCGGAGTACCAGGAGAAAACCCACATGTCCGATCTGACGACCACTGTACCATGTCACATACTTCTCCCGGTCTGTGGATCGAACCTGGGTTGCATTGGTTAGAAGCGAGCGCACTAACCACTGCGCTAATCGGATAAGCATTAATATGTATTATTCTCCTTTGAGCCTGTGATTAGATGGACTGATTGATTTAAAGGTTGAAGAAAGGGAACTGGAAGGTGATATGCGAGAAGACCTCATGGATTTTGTGAATATTGACTTCAAACATCAGCGTTCATCATCATTCAATGTTGATCTGTCGCCAAGTCAAGATTCTCTTAAACTAAGTGAGAAATTGACAAGAAAAATACAGTCTGGTACAAAGAAACTACTTGGAGTGAAATATGTCGATAAAGATGACAGTCATAGTGATACAAAGTCTGCTGATACAAAGTCTGCTGATACAAAGTCACTGCAGGCAGAGGAAGAGAACCTGCAATCAATGGAGAAAAGTAAGTCTTTGGGGTTAATGGAGAAAAGTAAGTCTTTGGGGTTAATGGAGAAAAGTAAGTCTTTGGGGTTAATGGAGAAAAGTAAGTCTTTGGGGTTAATGGAGAAAAGTAAGTCTTTGGGATTAATGGAGAAAAGTAAGTCTTTGGGGTTAATGGAGAAAAGTAAGTCTTTGGGGTTAATGGAGAAAGTAGGTCTTTGGGGTTAATGGAGAAAAGTAAGTCTTTGGGGTTAATGGAGAAGTAAGTATTTGCGTTATGGAGAAAGTAAGTCTTGGGGTTAATGGAGAAAAGTAAGTCTTTGGGGTTAATGGAGAAAAGTAAGTCTTTGGGGTTAATGGAGAAAAGTAAGTCTTTGGGGTTAATGGAGAAAAGTAAGTCTTTGGGTAATGGAGAAAAGTAAGTCTTTGGGGTTAATGGAGAAAAGTAAGTCTTTGGGGTTAATGGAGAAAGTAAGTCTTGGGGTTAATGGAGAAAGTAAGTCTTTGGGGTTAATGGAGAAAAGAGTTTGGTTATGGAGAAGTAAGTCTTTGGGGTTAATGGAGAAAAGTAAGTCTTTGGGGTTAATGGAGAAAAGTAAGTCTTTGGGGTTAATGGAGAAAAGTAAGTCTTTGGGGTTAATGGAGAAAAGTAAGTCTTTGGGTTAATGGAGAAAGTAAGTCTTTGGGGTTAATGGAGAAAAGTAAGTCTTTGGGGTTAATGGAGAAAAGTAAGTCTTTGGGTTAATGGAGAAAAGTAAGTCTTTGGGGTTAATGGAGAAAAGTAGGTCTTTGGGGTTAATGGAGAAAAGTAAGTCTTTGCGTTAATGGAGAAAAGTAAGTCTTTGGGGTTAATGGAGAAAAGTAGGTCTTTGGGGTTAATGGAGAAAAGTAAGTCTTTGCGTTAATGGAGAAAGTAAGTCTTTGGGGTTAATGGAGAAAAGTAAGTCTTTGGGGTTAATGGAGAAAGTAAGTCTTTGGGATTAATGGAGAAAAGTAAATATTTGGGATTAATGGAGAAAAGTAAGTCTTTGGGGTTAATGGAGAAAAGTAAGTCTTTGGGGTTAATGGAGAAAAGTAAGTCTTTGCGTTAATGGAGAAAGTAAGTCTTTGGGGTTAATGGAGAAAAGTAAGTCTTTGGGGTTAATGGAGAAAAGGAAGTCTTTGGGGTTAATGGAGAAAAGTAAGTCTTTGGGGTTAATGGAGAAAAGGAAGTCTTTGGGGTTAATGGAGAAAAGTAAGTCTTTGGGGTTAATGGAGAAAAGTAAGTCTTTGGGGTTAATGGAGAAAAGGAAGTCTTTGGGGTTAATGGAGAAAAGTAAGTCTTTGGGGTTAATGAAGAAAAGTAAGTCTTTGGGGTTAATGGAGAAAAGGAAGTCTTTGGGGTTAATGGAGAAAAGGAAGTCTTTGGGGTTAATGGAGAAAAGTAAGTCTTTGGGGTTAATGGAGAAAAGTAAGTCTTTGGGGTTAATGGAGAAAGTAAGTCTTGGGGTTAATGGAGAAAAGGAAGTCTTTGGGGTTAATGGAGAAAAGTAAGTCTTTGGGGTTAATGGAGAAAGTAAGTCTTTGGGGTTAATGGAGAAAAGTAAGTCTTTGGAGTTAATGGAGAAAAGGAAGTCTTTGGGGTTAATGGAGAAAAGTAAGTCTTTGGGGTTAATGGAGAAAAGTAAGTCTTTGGAGTTAATGGAGAAAAGTAAGTCTTTGGGGTTAATGGAGAAAGTAAGTCTTTGGGGTTAATGGAGAAAAGTAAGTCTTTGGAGTTAATGGAGAAAAGTAGGTCTTTGGGGTTAATGGAGAAAAGTAGGTCTTTGGGGTTAATGGAGAAAAGTAAGTCTTTGGGGTTAATGGAGAAAAGTAAGTCTTTGGGGTTAATGGAGAAAGTAAGTCTTTGGGGTTAATGGAGAAAGTAAGTCTTTGGGGTTAATGGAGAAAAGGAAGTCTTTGGGGTTAATGGAGAAAAGTAAATATTTGGGGTTAATGAAGAAAAGTAAGTCTTTGGAGTTAATGGAGAAAAGTAGGTATTTGGGGTTAATGGAGAAAAGTAGGTCTTTGGGGTTAATGGAGAAAAGTAAGTCTTTGCGTTAATGGAGAAAGTAAGTCTTTGGGATTAATGGAGAAAAGGAAGTCTTTGGGGTTAATGGAGAAAAGTAAATATTTGGGGTTAATGAAGAAAAGTAAGTCTTTGGAGTTAATGGAGAAAAGTAGGTATTTGGGGTTAATGGAGAAAAGTAGGTCTTTGGGGTTAATGGAGAAAAGGAAGTCTTTGGGGTTAATGGAGAAAGTAAGTCTTTGGGGTTAATGGAGAAAAGTAAGTCTTTGGGGTTAATGGAGAAAGTAAGTCTTTGGGATTAATGGAGAAAAGTAAATATTTGGGATTAATGGAGAAAAGTAAGTCTTTGGGGTTAATGGAGAAAAGTAAGTCTTTGGGGTTAATGGAGAAAAGTAAGTCTTTGCGTTAATGGAGAAAGTAAGTCTTTGGGGTTAATGGAGAAAAGTAGGTCTTTGGGGTTAATGGAGAAAAGTAAGTCTTTGCGTTAATGGAGAAAGTAAGTCTTTGGGGTTAATGGAGAAAGTAGGTCTTTGGGTTAATGGAGAAAAGGAAGTCTTTGGGGTTAATGGAGAAAAGGAAGTCTTTGGGGTTAATGGAGAAAAGGAAGTATTTGGGGTTAATGGAGAAAAGGAAGTCTTTGGGGTTAATGGAGAAAGGAAGTCTTTGGGGTTAATGGAGAAAAGTAAATATTTGGGTTAATGGAGAAAGGAAGTCTTGGGGTTAATGGAGAAAGGAAGTATTTGGGTTAATGGAGAAAAGGAAGTCTTTGGGGTTAATGGAGAAGGAAGTCTTTGGGTTAATGGAGAAAGTAAGTCTTTGGGGTTAATGGAGAAAGGAAGTCTTTGGGGTTAATGGAGAAAAGTAAATATTTGGGGTTAATGGAGAAAGGAAGTCTTTGGGGTTAATGGAGAAAAGGAAGTCTTTGGGGTTAATGGAGAAAAGGAAGTCTTTGGGGTTAATGGAGAAAAGTAAGTCTTTGGGGTTAATGGAGAAAAGGAAGTATTTGGGGTTAATGGAGAAAAGTAAGTCTTTGGGGTTAATGGAGAAAGGAAGTCTTTGGGGTTAATGGAGAAAAGTAAGTCTTTGGGGTTAATGGAGAAAAGTAAGTATTTGGGGTTAATGGAGAAAAGGAAGTCTTTGGAGTTAATGGAGAAAAGTAAATATTTGGGGTTAATGGAGAAAAGTAAATATTTGGGGTTAATGGAGAAAAGTAAGTCTTTGGGGTTAATGGAGAAAAGTAAGTCTTTGGAGTTAATGGAGAAAAGTAAGTCTTTGGGGTTAATGGAGAAAAGTAGTCTTTGGGGTTAATGGAGAAAGTAAGTCTTGGGGTTAATGGAGAAAGTAAGTCTTTGGGGTTAATGGAGAAAAGTAAGTCTTTGGGGTTAATGGAGAAAAGTAAGTATTTGGGGTTAATGGAGAAAAGTAAGTCTTTGGGGTTAATGGAGAAAAGTAAGTATTTGGGGTTAATGGAGAAAAGTAAGTCTTTGGGTTAATGGAGAAAAGGAAGTCTTTGGGGTTAATGGAGAAATAGTCTTTGGGTTAATGGAGAAAGTAAGTCTTTGGGTTAATGGAGAAAAGTAGTTTTGGGTTAATGGAGAAATTTTGGGGTTTGGGGTGTTTTGGGGTTTGGGGTAAGTCTTTGGGTTAATGGAGAAAAGTAAGTCTTTGGGGTTAATGGAGAAAAGTAAGTCTTTGGGGTTAATGGAGAAAAGTAAGTCTTTGGGGTTAATGGAGAAAGTAAGTCTTTGGGGTTAATGGAGAAAGTAAGTCTTTGGGGTTAATGGAGAAAAGTAAGTCTTTGGGGTTAATGGAGAAAAGTAAGTCTTTGGGGTTAATGGAGAAAGTAGTCTTTGGGGTTAATGGAGAAAGTAGGTCTTTGGGGTTAATGGAGAAAAGTAGGTCTTTGGGGTTAATGGAGAAAAGTAAGTCTTTGGGGTTAATGGAGAAAGTAAGTCTTTGGGGTTAATGGAGAAAAGTAGGTCTTTGGGGTTAATGGAGAAAAGTAAGTCTTTGGGGTTAATGGAGAAAAGTAGGTCTTTGGGTTAATTGAGAAAAGTAAGTCTTTGGGTTAATGGAGAAAAGTAAGTCTTTGGGGTTAATGGAGAAAAGTAGGTCTTTGGGTTAATGGAGAAAGTAGGTCTTTGGTTAATGGAGAAAAGTAGGTCTTTGGGGTTAATGGAGAAAAGTAAGTCTTTGGGGTTAATGGAGAAAAGTAAGTCTTTGGGGTTAATGGAGAAAAGTAAGTCTTTGGGGTTAATGGAGAAAAGTAAGTCTTTGGGGTTAATGGAGAAAAGTAGGTCTTTGGGGTTAATGGAGAAAAGTAGGTCTTTGGGGTTAATGGAGAAAAGTAGGTCTTTGGGGTTAATGGAGAAAAGTAGGTCTTTGGGGTTAATGGAGAAAAGTAAGTCTTTGGGGTTAATGGAGAAAAGTAAGTCTTTGGGGTTAATGGAGAAAAGTAAGTCTTTGGGGTTAATGGAGAAAGTAAGTCTTTGGGGTTAATGGAGAAAAGTAAATATTTGGGATTAATGGAGAAAAGTAAGTATTTGGGGTTAATGGAGAAAAGTAAGTCTTTGGGGTTAATGGAGAAAAGTAAGTCTTTGCGTTAATGGAGAAAGTAAGTCTTTGGGGTTAATGGAGAAAAGTAGGTCTTTGGGGTTAATGGAGAAAAGTAAGTCTTTGCGTTAATGGAGAAAGTAAGTCTTTGGGGTTAATGGAGAAAGTAAGTATTTGGGGTTAATGGAGAAAGGAAGTCTTTGGGGTTAATGGAGAAAAGTAAGTCTTTGGGGTTAATGGAGAAAAGTAAGTCTTTGGGGTTAATGGAGAAAAGTAGGTCTTTGGGGTTAATGGAGAAAAGTAAGTCTTTGGGGTTAATGGAGAAAAGTAAGTCTTTGGGGTTAATGGAGAAAAGGAAGTCTTTGGGGTTAATGGAGAAAAGTAAGTCTTTGGGGTTAATGGAGAAAGTAAGTCTTTGGGGTTAATGGAGAAAAGTAAGTATTTGGGGTTAATGGAGAAAAGTAAGTCTTTGGGTTAATGGAGAAAAGTAAGTCTTTGGGGTTAATGGAGAAAAGGAAGTCTTTGGGTTATGGAGAAAGGAAGTCTTTGGGGTTAATGGAGAAAAGTAAGTCTTTGGGTTAATGGAGAAAGGAAGTCTTTGGGTTAATGGAGAAAAGTAAGTCTTTGGGGTTAATGGAGAAATGTCTTTGGGGTTAATGGAGAAAAGTAAGTCTTTGGGTTAATGGAGAAAGAAGTCTTTGGGGTTAATGGAGAAAAGTAAGTCTTTGGGGTTAATGGAGAAAAGTAAGTCTTTGGGGTTAATGGAGAAAAGTAAGTCTTTGGGGTTAATGGAGAAAAGTAAGTCTTTGGGGTTAATGGAGAAAGTAGGTCTTTGGGGTTAATGGAGAAAAGTAAGTATTTGGGGTTAATGGAGAAAAGTAAGTATTTGGGGTTAATGGAGAAAAGTAAATAGTTGGGGTTAATGGAGAAAGTAAGTCATTGGGGTTAATGGAGAAAAGTAAGTCTTTGGGGTTAATGGAGAAAGTAAGTCTTTGGGGTTAATGGAGAAAGTAAGTCTTTGGGGTTAATGGAGAAAGTAAGTCTTTGGGGTTAATGGAGAAAGTACGTCTTTGGGGTTAATGGAGAAAAGTAAGTATTTGGGGTTAATGGAGAAAAGTAAGTATTTGGGGTTAATGGAGAAAAGTAAATAGTTGGGGTTAATGGAGAAAAGTAAATAGTTGGGGTTAATGGAGAAAAGTAAATAGTTGGGGTTAATGGAGAAAAGTAAATAGTTGGGGTTAATGGAGAAAAGTACGTCTTTGGGGTTAATGGAGAAAAGTAAATAGTTGGGGTTAATGGAGAAAAGTAAGTCTTTAGGGTTAATGGAGAAAAGTAAGTATTTGGATTTAATGGAGAAAAGTAAGTCTTTGGGGTTAATGGAGAAAAGTAAGTCTTTGGGGTTAATGGAGAAAAGTAAGTCTTTGGGGTTAATGAAGAAAAGTAAGTCTTTGGGGTTAATGGAGAAAGTAAGTCTTTGGGGTTAATGGAGAAAGTACGTCTTTGGGGTTAATGGAGAAAAGTAAGTATTTGGGGTT